>CM072517.1:28386604-28481604 GCA_036898135.1 Oncomelania hupensis | reverse complement strand
CAAGAAAGCGATCCGAGCTGACGGATGGATGACCGTGGGTGACGTCGGTTATCTTGACCCAGACGGTGACCTTCACGTCGTCTGCCGAACCTCTTTCGCCATCATGCGCGGCGCTTACGTCATTTACCCCGGCTGGCTAGAGGCGCGCTTACGTCATCATCCCGCCATCCGTGACGTCATTGTGGTCCCAATACCCGATCCCGTGCAGCACCAAGAGCTGTGCGCCTGCGTGGTGCCGCGGGCGGAAGCGGAAGTGAGCGAGGAGGAACTGCGACAGTATAGCGAGAAGTTATTCCTGACAGGGAAAGACGATCACATGACTCTAGTACCACGTCACTTCCTGTTCTTCTCCGAGGGTCTGCCATTGACGCCGCTGGGGAAGACGTGTCGCCGTTCTGCTGCCACCCTGGCCAGGACCAGGCTGGGCATCAAGTCCGCGGAATTCGGTGTTAATTAAGAAACTTTATCACGAATTTTTTTAAAAGTTAAAGCTTAGGACAAACAGTTATTAGTTACTTTATAGGTTAGAATTTTGTCTCCAACCCAACCAAGAAGACTTGGGACATCGGGAACGCTGACTCCACACTGTGAATCACAAAACAACCGATTGCTACTCTGCATGCAGAGTGAGTACATTGTTGTTATTTGTCGTCTTTCTCAAGATTATTTTGGTACCTGCAAGATGTTTTAGCTTTACAATGTAGCGTTATTTCTAATCTTTCTCAACAAGATTTTCGAACCTGCAAGATGTTTTAGTTTTACAATGTAGCCTTTATCGCCCCCTAGAAAGTGTTGTCATATTTATCATCGAATTACGGCAATATTTTTTCCAGGAGGCCAATTACATTTGCATTTAGCCCTGCGTGCACCAGAAGTTTAAATGCTGTACTTTGGTAATGAAATGACAAACTTTTAAATAAATTCCGGGAATTAAATTTTCCTATTTGATTTCTATGTGTTTGTGTGTGGCTTTGACGGATGCATTGTCCTGAGTTCAAATTTCTTACTCATGCAAAATTGTAACACTCTCGTTCTTACACACGTGTAACTTCTTTATTCATGTGTAACTCCACCATTCATACAAATGTGTAGCTTTCTCATCCATTCAAACTGTTATTATCATCGTCTGTGACGGATGCATTGTCCTGAGCAAGCTGTCTGTTCTCCATCAGGCGACAAAGCCACACTGTAAACGTTAGGATGGCGACTGTTGCTTTGGCCTCCATCCATACAGCACCCAATGGTACAAACTTCGCACTGACGATGAGTTAGTGCCTGAACAGAACAACCAAAACAACCGTCACTGCCAAGAAAGCAAGTGCACAGACAAAAGAAAAAGGGCATCCACAAACCTGTGTTTTTCTATCCCGTTACAAGCTTCACATTCACTAATCCAACCTATTAGGACTCGTCTCATCCCCTTCCTACACACACAAAACACACAACTGCAATAAGCAGGAACTTCCCACTGAGCTTAAACTTTGAGTTGATATGAGATCATTGAGCTGATTTTAGGAAATGCGCTTTATAAAAGTTATATAATATTGTATTATTATTAACTTAGCACTTCACAAGAAAATATCATCATCATATCCAGAGGATCACAAGCACACAACACACACACACACCCAAGGCACACACACATATGCACCCTGTCACCTCCACACATACACTCCATCCTCACCTTCTCAACCCCCACACACAACCAACCCCTAAACACACAACACCACCCCCCACTACCCTCACACACACAAACATCCCCATGCACACAACACCCTCCCCCCCCCCACACACACAACACCCCTCCACACACACCCACATTCCTTTTTGGTTAGAAAGTCCCACCATGGTCCATTACAACTTGTTGTTACAATGTACGGGATAAAATCATGTTTTGTGCAGTACAAAATGTACCTCATACAAATATCCAATGTTTAACACTTGACAAAGGGTTTAAATAAACCGCAAAAGGTGTGCTTTCACCGTGAAAGTTAGGATTTTTTAAAAAAAAATCTTTGTTTGTAGATAGCAACAGTACCGTCAACTCCTAATTTGTCCAGCAGCGGAGAGGTGGCCCCTTTCTTGCCCATGGCAGAGAGGAGACTGGAGGTTTCCACACACGGCAGGTCGATGTTGTGGTACACCTGGATCTTGTTGTTGAAGGTCACGTACACAAAGCACGGCACGTTGCCTTTGCCTGGTATGCTGTAGTAACCTGCACAACGGAAAGGTGAAGGCAGATGGGCATCCCAAAACTATACATCAAACACGGATGCCTTACAGTCTTTCTCCTGTCACCATGACAAAAACACCCGGAACTAAAAATGTTTTCCTCTTGTTTCCTGTTTACGACCTGTTTTGAAACCCAAAAGTTGTATGAGGTGATTGTGTCAGCCAATCAGATCGCATAGGTGAGTGTGTCAGCCAATCAGATCACATATGTGAGTGTGTCAGCCAATCAGATCACATATGTGAGTGAATGTGTCAGTTAATCAGATTACATACGTGAATGTGTCAGCCAATCAATAGGTTGTTTCAGCAAATGAAGATCACGTTCAGTTCTAGTACATGCACAATTTTTAGTAGCAGAGAGTCAACACAGCGCTCACCCAAAGCGACAGGCTTGATTCTACATCTGACAAGGCTACAAAATCAAGCATCGACATAGAAGCTGTTTTGCTGCCCTGATGCAGCTCGTCCAGTCCAGTACTTAGCTAGAATCCCTAAGGCTTGGCCCTATCACTATTGCCATCAAACAAGCCTTGTAAACATCAAGTGATAAAATTCCTTTTGTGACTGTACCCTATTATGCTATCCTGTGAACTCCCCACAGTTGCAGTACAATATATTGTGGAGGTTGCTTTTCAAAGCATTGTGCCTTAAGAAGGCCACAATTTGAAGTGTCTTGTTTTTGTTTTGGCAAAAATGGGTTTACTTTAAAATTGGCATTGTTGCTGTATTAAACAATGATAAATTGCACTTTCCTTGCTCAACCCAACAGCAAAAGATTGACATTTCCATTTCTGTTCTGACAATGGGGGGAGATTTCCCTTGTTTAACAGTACACGGATACCATGACCCTATTTCTCAAGAGACCCTATTTCTCAAGAGAACACGTGGCTTCAAGATTGCGTTTTTGTCTGGGGTAGTTAGGGTCTATTTATCACCCTAAAAAGAAAAGTCTTACCAGGAAACTTTTTTCATGGGTTCTGCCTCTTCCCGGCTTGGATAGATGCTATTTTTAGCTCCAGAGTGGTGGATAATGGTTGCTATTAATAAGCACAAAAACTACAGAATGTATAGATTTAAAAAATAACTATACTAAACGAGTGAGTAAAAATATTTTTGTGTGGTTTTTTTTTGGTGACACTTCATTGTCCCTTTTTATTGAGAAATTCTGGGCTGTCTCCCCTAGGGAAGGCATAGTCACAGCCAGAAAAACTAACCCACTCACAATCACCACCACCTTTATACTAGGGACCTTTCGGAAGTGAGTGATTTTGGTTGTGAAAGTGATTCTGCACTACATTCTGTCCGCAACGTCATCAGTTTATATAGGATAAAGAATACAGAATGTATTCAGCCAAATGACAACATACATTGCACATGGAAATTGCTCCCATATTGGTAGACAATCACACACACATGCACACTTCAATTAACTCTTAGCGTCCTATAAGGTTTTCTGTACATTTGCACCTATATCCTGTAAGGATTTCAAGTTTATTGCAATAAATTGGGTTATGAATTTGAAAAAATTTCAAAAAATTTATTTATTGTCACATTAACTTCATATTTTAGGATATGTTTACAAAATGGTTATTCTATGTATCCAAAGAACCATTTTGACTTTAGTACTATTTTTACCTGTTGGAATCTTGTAATTAATTCATAATTACAGGTATTTTACGGACTATGTTAATAAAACAACAACAAGACAGTGTGGATTGCATGTGAATGTGTGCACAGTCAGTCAACACAGACAAGAAAACTCACTCTGGTTGTCTACACCAAGTCCTTGTGCTCTTTCAGCAATAAGCTCATCAATAAGGTTACAAAACTCACTATTACTGTCGGAGCTATCCCCTGCCATCATGGCCGAAAATTTTGCAAACTCAAACCTCAAACAAAATCGTTAAAAAAGTTCACAAAACTACGTCAAACTTGCAAACACGATAGCGGAAAACACATGGGAACTTTTCCGGAAGTTGACTAAACCTTCTCTCACGCACAGGAGAGTTCCTATTTCCTGTGATTTACTGACTAAAAGGTGCACTAACGAGGCGCGGTTTACCGCGCTTCAGGATTATGGGCGAGGCGCGCATTACCGCGCTATAGGACGCTAAGAGTTAAACGATCTTGCATACACAATTGCAACATTAAGTGCAACTGCAATGTACAAGCTTTAATCACAAAATCTAACGCACCCATATGCACACACACACACACAGAGAAAGGGAAATCGCTGCATATTTAAAGAACAACATGGTCAAATTAGTATGCAAAGGTGAAGGTTTAGAAAATCTTTCTTGGGTGGTTTCGTGGAAAATGACTTTCCCACAAATTTAAGGTAAACTTTGTTTATTACATCGCTTGTATGGCATCCAAAATGATATGATTTTGTGAAAGAGACCTTATTCAACCAGTTTAGATTTTAAAATGGGGATCTGCACTTGTTTTGAGACTTATAACGTAGTTTGAAGCAAAAGTACTGGAAGTAGGTCACGTTCGTCATTGCGTGGCGTATGAAGCCGCTTTGCGGCAACCACGAAAAGAATAAGTAGTGCGGAATATCCCTTTTACTCACTTTTAGAAGATCCCTTCATCATGTTGTCAATTGTGATGGTAAGTACTTTGTTAGGGCATGGACTGTACTAATTGCTGATCATAATAAAGGCAAATTATTATATTAATAGGGTTTTGGGTGAATTATAGTAATGAATTCTTATTTTATAAGGAAAAACGCTTTGTACATGTATCACACATCCATGTGAATGCCACAAAGAAGGTTTTTTACAAACTGAAAATTTGGCAAAAGGAAAATAAACAAATTGAGTGAATAACATTTTGTTATTTCAAAGTGTTTTATGTTATGTGTTGTTCTTCTCTCAGAAGACCAACACACGGCTTTGTGGTAGTGTGGAGCAAGTAGCTCAGATGATGATATACTTTTATATTATATTATATTATATTATATCAACACATATCAACACAATGGTGATATACTTTTATATTATATCAACACAATGCATGATTTACCAGCTGTGAAAGCTTGGACATTCTCCTTGAAGTGGAAACGCACTACCTCACGACTGTGGTTGACGATGTATGTCTGTCCATCCCATGAACAACAAACCACTTCCTCCTGCCCGTTGCCCTGCACACACAAAACAGGCAGGTGTACAATTTCCATCCTCTCCACCCTACTTCCTCCTGCCCGTTGCCCTGCACACACAAAACAGGCAGGTGTACAATTTCCATCCTCTCCACCCCTTCTTTAAAAAAAAACAAACAACAAATTGTTTTTTAGTGGGGAGTACTGTACTATTTTTAATGAAATATGTACTCTCTGGTCACCGAGCAAAACCTACATAGGCCCAGCTGATAACGCAGACTTAGAAGAACGGCACACAAACACATTCTTGTGACACAAGAAAGCTCCCTTTCTTCATAATATATAGGCCTAATTTCACAATGCAGAGAGTATCAACCGAGGTCTAGACTTCAAAGATCCTGACACTCACGTTCCTAGAGTTAGTTACATAACTGCACCCACGCCCAGCAAGCTCTAGTCCCTCTTCCCGCTTGGTTGGTCAGTTACTGCTCAGTGGCCTGGAGCGTCAAGCAACACAAGGGGCAAACTCACTGTGACATCAAGCTTGTCCAGGACGAACAGTCGGTGATCCACCTGCAGTGACCACAGTATCTTGTCCTTCTCCACCAGCACAATGTTGCCTGACAAACACACACCACGTACCCTTAGGCATTGCCGTACCCCTGCTTCTCTCACACGCCACACACCTACTCAAGCGTTGACAGTATATAAACCCAGCTCTGGCCTGTGCATGCATACATCCCATCGCACACACTTGTAAAGATCCTGACGCTCATGTCCCACAGGGGCGGGTGCCAGGAACATAAATACAGCCAGCAAGCACTAGGTCCCTTCTCCCCAACCCCCATGTGGGCCAGGATTATGCTCCGTGGTCTTGGGTATTGGACAATGCGCTTCAAGTTTGGCGCCTGTTTCAGCTTCCGCCTTGAGCAGCTCTTTGAGCTGGAAAGACTCAATAGAAGAATAATTGTAATAATGATAATAATAATCAGAATCAGATATATATCTATAAGAGAGAGAGAGATATATCATTGACCATCTGAGGTAAAGCAGCCACAGTGCCTTCAATAACATCTGCCCCCTTCACCACATTCTTCCACACAACCTGCACTGCTATTTGACACGTACACATTCTCTCACAAACAAAAAAACCAACGTCCAACCTCATAACAGGCATGCTGAAAACACGTGTCCAGTGGTTAACTACTTTCTTCTGGGGCGACCTGTAAACCTTGTAGCTCAATTGGCAGACTGGCCACTCTTTCTTGCTGTTATCCAGTCTCTCCATCCACTGTTTGTGCTGCTATCTACAGTCTCTCCATCCACTGTTTGTGCTGCTATCTACAGTTTCTCCATCCACTGTTTGTGCTGCTATCTACAGTCTCTCCATCCACTGTTTGTGCTGCTATCTACAGTTTCTCCATCCACTGTTTGTGCTGCTATCTACAGTTTCTGCATCCCCTGTTTGTGCTGCTATCTACAGTTTCTCCATCCACTGTTTGTGCTGCTATCTACAGTTTCTCCATCCACTGTTTGTGCTGCTATCTACAGTTTCTCCATCCCCTGTTTGTGCTGCTATCTACAGTTTCTCCATCCCCTGTTTGTGCTGCTATCTACAGTTTCTCCATCCACTGTGCTGCTATCTACAGTTTCTCCATCCCCTGTTTGTGCTGCTATCTACAGTTTCTCCATCCACTGTTTGTGCTGCTATCTACAGTCTCTCCATCCACTGTTTGTGCTGCTATCTACAGTTTCTCCATCCACTGTTTGTGCTGCTATCTACAGTTTCTCCATCCACTGTTTGTGCTGCTATCTACAGTTTCTCCATCCACTGTTTGTGCTGCTATCTACAGTCTCTCCATCCACTGTTTGTGCTGCTATCTACAGTTTCTCCATCCACTGTTTGTGCTGCTATCTACAGTTTCTCCATCCACTGTTTGTGCTGCTATCTACAGTTTCTCCATCCACTGTTTGTGCTGCTATCTACAGTTTCTCCATCCACTGTTTTCACTGCTATCTACAGTTTCTCCACCCATTGTATGTTGAATGTTTTTTTTAAGGGTCACCCCATGGCACCCACTTAACTGACTGGTCACTCATTCTGCTGTTACCCAGCTTCCCATTTTCTCTACATTTTGTGTTTAATTTTTTTTTCTTCAACTGTGTTTACTGACTAGTGACAAACGAAGTGTGGAGAGTAACTTTGCCTTAAACCTGAGTCACCAGCCCAGTGGGCCAATGGAAAATTCCTGGCTTTCAGCACCTCTTACCACCAGACAAATCTCACCCTTACTAAAAAAAAATTTGTTATAAATCTCACCGTCTAAAGCAGCAAGGGCGCAGTAGGTTGAACAACAACCCCCACCTCGCGAAATCCCCCCTACGATGACAGTGGTGATTTCCTTGTTACGCACTCGGCTGTGGCCCAGAGGGTGGAACACCAACGGCGGGGTCTTTGGCTCCTCGCTGAAAACCACACCGTACACCGTAGACTCCAGACAACTGAAATAGCTGCCATGATGATGATGATGATAGTAATGATAATGATGATGATAATAACAACGATGACAGTGGGGAGGATTATGATGATGATGATGATAATGACAGGGATGATGATCCAATCCAATCCAATGTCCACTTGTATAGCGCACAACTCCTTGTTGCAGTGACATGCTCGGGGTGCAGGGAAAAATGTGCCAGTTAGTCATGAAAAGAGTTAGGTCTTGAGCTTTCACTGAAAAACAGTAGGTGAGCTAAAAAAAAAAAAAAAAAAAAAAAAAAGAGAGAGAGCATCCTCCTCCCCCATCCTTTCTCCCCCCCCCCCCCCCCCCCTCCAGGCAGATCACTGTTTAGAATAACTTGTCGTGAACGCTCACCTCTCTGAGATGGGAGATAGTGTGTTGGAGGCCTGGGCAGAAGGGGTCAACGTGACGTATGTACGACCAGGCTGGGATGCAATCAACTGAGGCTGGCCGTCTGCTGTGTAGTCTACAGTCATGGACCCTATCTGAACAAAAAAAAAAGTCATCTTAATGATTCATTCAGGTGAACACTGGGATTTGATTTTGAGAAATGGCCTGCATGCAATCTGAATTTGGATTCTTTAGGTACCGACACTTCATTAGTCACAATCATCATCACCGTCATCATCATTGTGAACATCATCATCAACATTATCCATATATCACAGATGATGAACTCTGAATATGATTGTGCCTCCTTCAGTATGATCTAGTCTTAGAGTTTTATAAATGTATTGTTCACTGTTTCTATTATATGTTTTAAAATAAGATTTTCAAAATTGTTTAAAGTACTTTATAAATGTTGCCATTGCAATTGATCCTTTGTACTGAATAAAGTCATATTGTATAGTATTGTATAATATAATCATCATCATGATCATCATCACCATTATGGTCTCACCTGACCAGCCAGCTGCCATTTGTCAACCAAGTGGAGGCGACCAGGGAGAGGGGCATTGCCACGAGGAGTTGTGTCCCCTGTTAGCTGCCAGCGAAAGGTTCGAACTACTCGATCGGAGTACGTCACAGCCATTTCCACTAAGCCGTCGCCATCTGTAGGAAATACAATTGATCTGAATTCAATTGTTTTGTTTGTCTGAATTGGTTTTGAATTGAATTGTTTTGTTTGTGTGTTTGTTTTTAGCTCAACAACTGCTCCCTAAAGTGCAGGACAAGGACAGGGTCCAACTCAAGCCTTCCTCCATCCAATCCCACCCCTCTCCAAGGTGACAACTTTCTGCTTGAAACGCATCCTTTAACACCCCTATGTTGAATGGCTGAGGCATGTTTACTGCTGGGCATGTTTATGTTTATAATCTCATCCAATATATGAGCCCCTGGATCTGGAAAGCTTGTGCAACAGAATGCATGTGCTTTATTCCCTGGTCTGAAGAAGTAGGGGTACTACTTTGTTAGACCATCAAGGTGATGTTATTGGCTGACTAAGCTGTGATACAAACAGCTGCTGCTAACACGGTTAGCCATCTTTACGCCTCTCTCTCGCTGATTAGCCTTCAATTGTTCAGCATTCATTTATCCTACTGGGCTGCCATGCCGCACCCCACCTTTTAGACAAAATAGTTCTACAGTCCTTCAAAGTGTATTGTCTTTACCACAGTGATATTAGACAAATCCCCAACCATAAAAACAAAACAATCCTTTACTACCTCCAAAGCTCAACACCGAAAACCAACTAAATACACTATTTATTGAATTGATTAACTGCTTTGGTATAGTGCTTTTGCAGCTCAAGAGTTGCTCAACACTGCTGGCCTATACAGGAACTCAAGTGGCCCACTGGCTGCCTTAGGGGCACCACCTCACACCCACACCACTGGGCACAATTCTGAGCGAGCGAGGATGGGGGAGACGGAATCTAGTGCCTGCTGGGGTTATTTGTGAGGCTGACGCTCACCTGTCTCGCACATAGAGCGTCATGTCTGCATCTTTAGTCAGTGCCATGGAAGACTGTGTGCGTGCACAGTCTAGACTCTCATCCCAGGGAGAATACTACCCTGTTCCAAAGCCAAACAACCTCCAAACTGACCAGTATCTGAGAGAAGCATGCTTTTGCTGTTGGCAGGAATGTTCTGAGTGTACGCTGGAATGAGCACACGGTTCTCCTGAGCAAACTTGTGACCTTCCTCCTCCATTCTCAAGTCTTCCTGCAAAATAAAATAAACACGTAACATCTTTATTATCTCCTAAAGGAATGACAAAAGGTGCACTATCACACTTTCAATTCAGTTGCAGTTAAGTTTAAGTTTAAAGTATTTTTATTATAAAATGATTTTAGACTTTCACAATCATATAATATATATGTGTATACATACATACATGCATAAACATACATACATTACATACATAAATATGGACACACATTTATGTATTTAATAACTTGAAGAAATTAATAAATGTTAAGATAACACAATTGTCCACTTTAATCCACAACACACATTAAATAGAAATAACATAAAATAATGTTTGCACAATCCAACTGTTACAACTGCCTTTTTTCCATGGACCTCATGCACCATTAGCTACATAGATTCCCACTTATATGCGGGTTTATTACTATATTACACATTAGTTAGTTGTTGTTATTAGGGTCCAGTGGACTGCAAGACCTCTATACAATTACAAATCATCATACACAACATCAATCATCACTAACAAATGAACAATGCCGAAGGGTTATCAGATAGAGTCCTGCACCTTGGGCAGCTCTTTGGACTAATTTAAAAAAAAAAGAATTAGACAGAAAAAGAGCAATATGCAAGCAGTCTTACTAGTGTGGGAATAGGCTTGACGTCAAAGATGTAGCACATGCCTTCAGCTGTGAGAACTACCAAGTTGTTCTGAAACACACAGAAACAATTCTTAGTGCTCAGTAATTAATAAATAAGTAAAAAGATACATAACTTAAAATACAAATAAAAAAAATAAATAAATAAAGCCATTAAGGACATATTGAAAAATAAACAATAAAAAAAACAAATTATTAGAAAATCTTAACAAAATTGCAGGCAGGCACATCCAGTAGTGGGTACGCAACTCCACACCCGTACTAATAGTTTAGTTTTTCGGTCCATAGTATTGAATTACTCAGTATTTTTCTCTTCCCCCCTCCCCCATCTCTCTCCCCAACTTTCTTCTTCTCCACTATTCTATTCCTAAACTTTTCAGCGACATTAGTCTCCATTTGCTTCTACTGTAGGACAAAGCTTTTTTTTAATTTGTTTTATTTTTTAGAGAAATACATATATAGGGAATCTTGAATGTGGTGTGTTTTATTTTCTTCAACCTTTTCAAAACTTGCCTTTCTGCAGCATAAAACAAAGGGCTACTGTACTAAAGGTCGACTGATATTGAACTATTCATTTTATGACATGCAATACCCTCGCTATCTAACGTCTACACCTTCTGAATATATTGATGCATGTAGGCAAGTGTTAACAATGACTATGCTAGAAATTGTGCCTGCTCTAACTTTCTCCCTCTCCTTGTTGAAAGAAATATATAGAAAAATTAAAAAACTAACATAGTTCATTTATATAGCACAGTTTCATGATCTACGATCTTAGCTGAGTGTTGCTTTTAAAATAAAACCCTCAATGATGAGTCAATGGTAACTAGTCCGGGCAAAACTATATCATATTCCATTGACTCAGAATATGGGTCCTTAATACGGGCAGCTTGAATTCGTTCAATGTTTTATCATTTTAAAATGGTATTTCATTTGCTGTGGCCATAACTGCAGTCTCTAACAAACCTTTCTGATATTGAAGATGTCACCAATCTTTAAACACGTGATCTGCAACACAAAAATAACAGAAACAATTATAGATAGATCTTTATTAATTGTGTGCTTCTGGCTTGCATTTTGCAATCGCTTGCTAGTTCAGTATCATCTACAACTTCATTCTAATCGTTTGTTGTTGTTGTTGTTGTTGTTGTTGTTGTTGTTGTTAAACATGAAAAAGGAATTGAACAGATCCATAAGTTAAGTATGTTATTCTTTCATTTTCAAGAGCAGAAACAGAAATAAGCCAACTTGTTTACCATTCCCATGTTGGTGGCCCTCATCAATGGTGAATTGCAATCGCCTTTGAAAATGCCCAGAACTCCATCTATGTTCCCAACCACTAGCTCGTTTTCCTGAACGGAACGAACAAATAAATTTCTACACATGTTATGTATGTGGTACATTTAAAATATATATGTGCAAAATATAGCATTTTGTGCTCACTGCTTCTTAATCATACAAAGATGCACTGACAGTGGCACTTAATAAAATTATGCAAATAATTTTGATAATTTCTAGATCTCTATTGTCATATTATGTATTTATTAAAAATCCAAATTTAAAATTATATTTTTCTGTTTTAAACGGTGATAGTTTCATTACACAAAAAAAATACTGGTTAATTTGTAAAGAGAGAGGGAGGGAGGGAGAGAGAGAGAGAGAGAGAGAGAGAGAGAGAGAGAGAGAGAGAGAGAGAGAGAGAGAGAGATTATGATGTAGATAAATATTCACCCCATCATTATCAACGTCTCCCAGATCCATGGACGGTGTGCATACATTGCCAGGAAAAGTCAACTCTACATTTTCGACAAACGAAACATTCCTCCACATCATGTTGGACAAAAAAAAATCAATATTTTTTTTTTTTCTTAAATCAAAAGTTACTGAACTGTCCCGCAGACGATTTATTTGTTTTCAGCCATGAAGCAAGGGATGCTATGCACAATTGCAAAGAGAGGTAATTCTTTCTTTTTTCGAGTCTTTTTACTGTAAACTCCCTGTAAGCTTTTCTTAATTTTTTTTTTAATAACAATAATTTTTACAGTTTGCGTACTTTTAATTTAAAACGTGCTCATGCTTCGGAGTGTATTGGTATTTATTTTATCATATTGTTATTGACTCTGTTCGTTCCATGTTTAAAATGAGAGAAAATAATGTAATGTGCATGCCAAGCACTTTAATTCTGTGAAAAATATAAAGAAATAAAAGCAATTAGTAAGAAAGACTGATAAAAAAAAAAAAAAAAAAAAGAAAATACAAAATCCTAAAGAAAATTAAAAGAAATCAGAAAAAAACATTCAGTAAACAAAAACCAAAAAAAATTTCAATTAAGAGTTCATTTTAAACAATTATATTCAAGAAAGAACACTCACATTTTCATCACCATTCCTTTATTAACAGTTTTATTGCTTCTTTTTCGCTTAATATTACAAGAATCATAGCAAAACGCTTGAGACAACATTCAATACAAATAACTAGTGTTCTTATCTGATAAATGAGCCTCACTATGTCCTTTGAATGCTGTGACAAGATTTATCCTAAGCAAATAGACTGGTTTGTTCATCTTGCAGACCAAGAATTATTAGCACTTGAAGAGTTTTCCCGCGATATTTTACACCATTTAATCTCCTACAAGCACTTGGTACTTATATAAAAGTGTTTTACTTCATGTTCAATGAGTAACACAACCACTCAATGGTCGCAGAAAGTGTCATGCATTTGGATTGGCTGTAAAACTCTTGACAAGTTAGTCATTGTGTTTATAGGTTCAGCAGACTGTAAAAAGCTGAATCAGGACCACAACTTGATTGAAAGAGGACTCACCCCTGATCTGTATAAAAGATCTGCTGAAACAACCCTGATGGTTAGTTAGTCATTGTTTATAATGTCCGACAGACAGCAAAGAGCCGAATACCCTAATGGTAACACTAAAGGCACTCCATCAGCCGGTCACTTTACAATAAAGGCATACCATGCAGGGGATGTTGAGGCTGTACTCTAATTTATCAAACATTACATTACATTACATGGTTATTGCTTTAGGTCCAGCGGACTCTTCCGAGCCAAATCAGGACCAAAAAATCAAGACCACAACTTCGCTGAAAGAGGACTCACCCCTGATCCACATAAAAGATCTGCTGAAACAACCCTAGTGGTAACACTGAACGCACTCCACCAGCCGGTCACTTTACAATAAAGATATCCCACGCAGGGGACGCTGAGGCTATACTCTAATTTATCGAACCCCCGTTTACAAAAACAAAATAGAATACAAACATCATTATAAAATATCAACAAACACATGCATAGAAAATGCCTACATTGCTAAATAATAACATCATAGGAAAGCCCCAGTGACCAACTGGCAGAAATCGTCCAATATTCCCAAGCTGATCCAACAGACCTCACACACAAATGAGGAGTTTTGTTACCGAAGAGTTTTCAAGAAAAAAAGTAGGTGACTGGTCTGGCGAATAAGAACATAGTATAGTAGATTGATAGAACAGAGTAGGAATGAGAAAGAACAAAGGAGAAAGACAGTGACAGTGGGAACTAAATTTCCAGAAAGTGGGGATACTATTTATACTGATATTTATATTAATAATGCCTAAATTGCTAAATAATAATACCACAGAAAGCCCTAGTGACCATTTAACAGAAAGTGTCCAATATCCCCAGCTGACCCAACAGACCTATATACAAATGAGTTTTGGGAGAGTTTTCAAGAAAAAAGGTAGGTGACTTGTCTAGTGAAGAAGATAGTAGATTGATAGAACAGATTAGAAACGAGAAAGAACAAATGAGAATGACAGAAACAGTGGTAATTTAATACCACTAAATTTCCACAAAGTGGGGATACGATTTACACCAACATCCGCTGCACTCCAACTGGGGTAAACTCTTCAAAAGGCCAATCAAAATCAAAATGCATGAGATATTTTATGGTGATCAAGGTGCACAATCAGCCCGTAATTAAAATGACAACAGTTCAATACATCAAAAATAGCAAAACCACAACAACACAATACATGCTGCGTTGTTTTTGATGACATACAGTGTCCATGGTTATTTCCGTCACATTTGTTTTACAAAAAGTTTATAACATCCAATCAAAATAATGTAAAATTAACATAATTTACACATAATGTCTCGCACATAATTATAATTAATAAAGAACTGATGTCATGATAAAGGGACTCAACTAAGGAAGAGGAGTTACTCGGCTCTTGTGCATAGCCTCTCGCGGGTGGGATACATCAATAGTTCTTGCATGCACAGTTCGCTCTTTCAGCTCAAAGAGCTGCTTAAGGCACTGGCCGAGACCAAGATCTAACTCAAGATGCACAACGGCATCAACTTGCTGTTTGATGTGCACCCTCTAACTCAACAGACAACTGAGCAACTGTGAATGACCTGAGGGATCACCTATCGAGGTTGTTGGGTGACACTCACCCTCTAGGGCAGGAGTATCAGGATCTTTAAATGTCCATGCGATGGAATTCATGCGTGTGCAGACTAGTCCTAAGTTTATACTTTCATCCACACGATCCAGTTTTGACAAACCTGGCACACTTCACTTTGGGATATTTGCCATCACAGGACTCAACGATTTACTACGACAAATAATACTTTTGCATTCTGCCTTATCACTCTCAAGTTGCTTTATGAGCTTGAATGCATACTATATTTATAAATACCCTTTACAGGTTATAATTCTTTGGCTCTAATTAATGTTACACAATGATGTCACATATGGGATGTACACAAGAGAATTGACAAGATTTACTTTTTAAAAAAACACAAATACTTGGCCTTCGTTATGATAACGACTATAAACCCCTCAAGATGTTACAAACATAATTATTCTAAACAACAGAAGAACATTAGTACTCTGCCTCTCTACTGTGTTAAGAATCATTACATTACATTACATGATTATTGCTTAGGTCCAGCGGACTCTTCCGAGCCAAATCAGGACCGGACAACCCCTGTTCCGCATAAAAGATCTGCTGAAACAACCCTAGTGGTAAAACTGAAAGCCCAGGGTCCCCAGGAACAATGATTATCAGAAAGTAAGCACCTTTTAAGGACCTTTTAAGGACCTCGTAACAAATATTAAGGACGGGTAATAATATATTTTTGTAGCTGTAAATAAGTGAACAATATATTATGAAGGTCACAATAAATAATATGAATTGAAATAGTATTTAACGAGAGCAACTATTTATTACATACTGTTTAAATAGACAGAATGCACTCGCACCAACTCAGCTATTAATAACACTGGTAAAAAGTTGCCATCATGGGTCTACATCAATGTCTTTAACAACAATAAACTTCATTTTAATAAAACTGACATGGGACTTGAGACACCCAAAAGGACTGTTTCAATTATAAGCAGAATTACAACAGCTTCAGTTCTTTCTCTTTCATTTCAATCTGTCCACCAAGCCGAGCGACTGTACATAATTTTTCTTTGGATGTCAATCTAAGCATGTTGGCACGGGCTAGAAGTATCAGGCTACTCTTCTGTTATGCATCTAAGCAAAGGCTGTCTGCTTCAATTGTTAAGTGTCGGGCATCATCTTCTTCCTTCTTTCTCTTTTTCTTGAGTGTGTCAATTTCTTCAGTTATTAAAGCACGTTTGACTTGTTTTTGATCCTGAACCTTCTCCTCTCGCTAAGCTTTCAGGAACTGTTCGTACCTTCCCCAAGCATTTCCAGCAGCAGCTAGTAGCTTGGCATTGATGGCGACATTTGTTACTCCACTAACATTTCGAATGTGGTCAATCATAGTGCGTCTTGCCTTTAGAGAAAGTTATGAAAGGTTGTCAGTGGTGTATCGAGTGCCTTTTTCAAAATAGAAAAACTGTAGCAAGTTGGAAGCGTTATCTTTTTCTCTAAAGCTGCTTTCACACAGATTTCAAGAGCAGGTAGCAGATTTCTCACTCACCGTGCAGGTGCAATGTTTTCAAGCCAACGACAGAACTTCAAAGGAAGCTCACTGGACCCAGATACTTTGAGGTAATCTTCACGTCGAGGGGAAGCATCAAACAGCTTAAATGCAGATGTAAGGATGTTCTCAATGTCCCAACCAGAGGCTTCGCATCCACACTTAAATGCATTATGAATGGTGTGTAGACCACAACTACCTACAGAAAGTAAGGCCAGTCCATCATGGTTCAACTTTAGGTCATCGTTAATCATTTTGTGAACACTCCAATTGACGTTGGGGCCATCCATGTCTAACTGAAGAAGACCTGGCTTCTCAAGGTTAAACTATGTTAACACAGATGACAGTTCTTTATCTAAGTTTGAAGCAGTTGCATGCCCAAGAAAACAACTGGTAAGATATCGTGTTTGCACAGTATTTTGTTCCCAGAACCGAATCCACACATCCATCTGCTTAATGTTCTTGTTAAAGGACTCGTCAAAGAGCAGCACATAACCGGTTTTTGAATCAGACTTTATAGATTGTACTAGCGCCTCTGAAAATTGAAGGCCCTGGTTTAGGTTCGGCGCTCGAAATACTCTGAGTCTCTGATGAATAAAATTGATCAACGCCAATGGCTCCCACATTTTCTTTTACATTTTTCTTATGTTTTGCACGTTTCATGTGTGCCTTTAGGGCGGCTTCTCCCATAGCAGCTAAGTTGATCTTCGAAACACAAAGCCGACATTTCGCTTGTCTATGATCCTTTGGATCGGCTGTTGTTGTTGTTGCATCAATTTTTATTCATCAGATTAACATAAGTTGTACTGATATTTGGATCGGCAAGAATCCAGTCTTTATAGTCTTTATGGCGAATCCAGTTATCTTGACAAGAACACTTCCCTGGCATTTTTTGTAGATCTATGGCCGACGTAAAGTCTCGTATGTGAGAAATATCGCGAGATTTGCTGAAATTTGGTACTAGCGGGAAACATGGAAAGGAGGGGGTTGTGACCTCAGTCCAAGGTTGAATAAATGAATAATTAATTGTGAAAGGTCACGCATATGACATCATTATGAATGATCAATGATCTAGATTTTTTTAATGTTTTTATTTCTTTTAGTTACAAATACTAAATAAATAAACACTAATAAGCACTTTATTATTTTTCTAAGGACCTGCCAAATTGTATAAGGACTTAGAAGTGAAAAGTAAGCACTTTTAAGGCCTTATTTCTGGAAAGCCAAAACTACAAACTTATACTGACTTATAAGGCACCTACGGACCCTGGAAAGCTCTCCACCAGCCAGTCACTTTACAATAAAGACATCCCACGCAGGGGACGCTGAGGCTGTACTCTTATTTATCAAACCCCCGTTTACAAAAACAAAATAGAATACAAACATCATTAGAAATTATCAACAAAACACATACATATAAAATGCCTACATTGCTAAATAATAACATCATAGGAAGCCCTAGTGACCACCTGGCAGAAAGCGTCCAATATTCCCAAGCTGATCCAACAGACCTCATACACAAATAAGAAGTCTTGTCCCGGAAGAGTTTTCAAGAAAAAAGGTAGGTGACTGGTCTAGCGAAGAAGAAGATAGTATAGCAGATTGATAGAACAGAGCAGGAATGAGAAAGAGCAAATGAGAAAGACAGCGACAGTGGGAATTTAAAGCACTAAATTTCCAGAAAGTGGGGATATTATTTATACTGAAAAACCCGGCACCCCAAATGGGGGTTATTAAGAATCTTGGACTGGAAAACTGCTGTAGTCCTGATTCAGCTCCTTGTAGTCCACTGGAACCTTTAAACAATGATTAATGAACTAACTAAATATCCTTACAAATAATACTTTGGCTAAAATAAAGCCAATAACAAGTATTAATAAACAATGGCAAAAATAAAATAAAACTATTTGGATGCTTAGTTTCTCAGTCTTTGTTCGTAGATGGGTTTGCTGTGTATTGCACACAGCAATGATTTGGGTGCCAAGCACACTGCCTGAGATTTGCCAAGGTTGACCTCTCCACTGGGCTCAACAACTCAGTGTAGTGTGCCAAGTTCTAGGGTCATGCCACTGAACTACACAAGCCTGTCCATCCACCCAAGGGAGGAAGGCTGAGAGAAGGGATTGGATTAAACCATACAAAATATTTCACTGGGATAGACCCAGGTAAGGTTAGTTGTTCCAAATAAACAACCAAACCATACTGATAATAGACTGCATTTAGTTTTCAACAGCTGTTTCAAATAAACTACCACAAAAAAAACTGATAGACCTATGCTAGTTTCAAACAGTTGTTTCAGATAAAACAACAACAACAAATAAACTAGAAATCAGCAGGGCATGTAAACAATAATAATATAAAAAAAAATATCCAAAGAACACATTCTTGTTTTAAAAAAACGGTGCGTGAAAATTTGAAATGATCTGGTACCCCCCCCCAAAAAAAAGAGACAGAGAGAGACAGAGAGAGAGAGGGGGAGAGAAAGTTTTACACCAGAAAAAAAGAACAAATACAGCCAGGGGAAGCAGAGACCAACTAAGCAGCAAAGAAAACATTTTTTTAATTATTGAATTCTACCTCTAGCAGTAATTATCAAAAGAGTATAGATATCTATGTACATTCTTTTACCCAAGATGGAACCACAAGCATAGGTCAAATTCACAAGAAAAAGGTCGTCCATGCCTTTTAATAAAGGGAAAGCAAAGTCATTCAAACAAGGAGAAGTTAAGAGGACAGTGCATGTGAAAAGTTCCCATGCCACCGACATCACAAAAGATTGTTTTTTAAATTTGTTAAAAATGTCTCCTAATAGCAGTAAAACCAATACAGTCAATATGCATTTACTTATCATCAGTCAATATATTTCCTTAGCATTAATGAAAATATCAGTGGTATGCACCAGTGCTTACTATATTGTATTTTAAAATAACTTTTATTTTTGTGCATAAGTGCCTCACATTATAACAGTTGTCTGTGTCGAGTTTTATCTATTTCTTTTAGTTTTAAGGGGATCTCTTAGTTTTATCTGTTTGTCTTAGTTTTATCTGCGTCTCTGAGTTGAGATATCTTGAAGGTCATCTGTGTCTCTGAGTGTATCTATCTCCCAGTTCATCTGTGTCTCTCTCCATCTCTGAGTTTTTATATCTGAGTTTATCTACCTCCGAGTTCATCTTTATCTATCACCGAGTTAATCTGTATGAGTGTATCTCTGAGTATATTTATCTCTGAGTTCATCTGTATCTCTGAGTTTATTAATCTCAAAGTTAATCTGTTATCTGAGTTTTATTTGTACATCTTCCTTTCAGTTCTCCCCTCTAATAACAAGACAGGTACAACTGAAAAAGAAAAAAAAATCACTCCTTCACTGTGAAATGATCAACCCATTCACTGTAGGCTCATTTGTGCAGTGTGTTAATTAAGCGAATGACAACGACTGAGTATGAAAACCATGCAGTAACAATGAACATAACACATGGAAATAATACTATCAGTATAAAGACATTTTGGGGGGGTTAAATTTAATGTAGTTTAACATTTTACATTTGTTGCACATCGAGGTTCCCACCCTCCAAACTGATTAGTTAATAAAAATCTACCACAAACAAAGAAAAAAGAAAGAGACATTCCAATTTACTTTGATTGCTTTGAAACTCTTGTGTGTTCCACACAAATAGAAAGTGCTTTACAAGTAGCAAAATGAAATACATGACGTGAACTAAATAATTTTCACGAAATTCAATTAACATTCTTCTCCGTTCAAACTTCATAAAATAAAATAAAATAAATTGATAAATAAAATCAACCAACACACCATACCAAAGACCAGAAACTGGCTGAGACAGCAGAATAAGTAGGGGAAAGAGAAGTTTATATCTCACACATTCACACCTTGTCCTGCAAAAGAAGAAAGAGAGAACAAGCACAATGAGACTGAGCATATGTCTATACAACTGACTTACAGACAATGGCCAAAAAGGAGTACTGGCAGCACCTTTAAGCTGTACTGGTAAGTGAGCTATAACAATTTATTTCAGTTTCACTAGAATCATTCATTTTCGTTTCACTATAAATTGAATGCCTACATTTCCAAGCTTCCAGTTTCAAAGCAACACAAATAAAACAAGAGTTAGAATTGGTCTTCATTTGAAGTTTAAAAAGAAAAAAAAATCAAGCAATTATACATTGACTGAGAGCAAAACAAAGCATATCAACACATTTTACAAGGAAACCGTTCAGAACCATAGGCGAAACTACACTGCATTGTTACAAGCATTTTATTCCACTTGATAGCGCAAGCATTTTCAAATGTATACTTTATTCATGAACGATTGTTGCTGTTTCATTGAACTTTTTAAGTAGATGTGATGGGTTTTTTATTCTTTTACTTATACAAAGTATTAATCATAATTCATACACACACAAAACAACACTGAGACTTAGAGATCGCAAAAAAAGATATTATTTAGATATATTCCATTGTACAAAGCAGGCAAGAGTATTAACAGTGTCTGTCGGTCTGAAACGTCGCAACATGTTTACATCAGTCATTGACAACATTCAGCATCATGCTTACATCATCCATTCACAACATTTAGCAACATGCTTGCATCTTTCACTCCAAAAATTTTAGTTAACACTCAACAAAAATATAAAAATACACATATTCATTTTATTATTATCAACACATAAACGTAAAAAACGCTAACAAAGTTCACAAACACTATCAGCTTTGTACAGGGCGAAACAACATAATGTTGGGTCAAATTCTCAAAATAGGTTACCAGTATATTATTCAATGCAGCGCATTGGTTTGATGACAATAAATAAGCCTAAAATGTATTCCATTCATTGATTTATTGTTGAAACATCAATATTTACTTGTATTTGTATAATAAAATCGAACTTTTCATTTTAATTTATATTAATATTTATTATATAATTTGTTCAGATGTGCTCCGTCACAACAACAAAGAGTAAGCCTAGTCAACACCTTATAGTGAGTAATGACGTTTTAGTAGGGAAAATAGGATGTATGTAACAACAACAGTGCATACATTAACAACAGCACATATAATGATAACAATTAAAATGCTCTCTCTCACTCTCACTCTCTCTCTCTCTCTCTCTCTCTCTCTCTCTCTGTTTAATTTCATGAAAGTGTCAGGATCTCTCTTCACCAAGATCACAATTCACTCAGGTCTCAACAGTACTGTGCACAAACACAAAACGCATACCCACCACAACTATACACAAAAAATAATATCCAATAGAATACTAGAGAAATGTCCAAATGATTACAAGCACAATGTTTACCCCTCAACCACAGAGGTAAACACACTGACAACACTGCGCCAAGCCCTGTGGGTGTTGGGATATTCAAGCGCTTCCAAACTGTTCTTCATTCATCCAGTCATATATTTATTTCTTCATTTATTCACCCAGACATTCATTGAGTCATTGATTCATTCAGCCTTTTATTAATTCACTCAGTGCATACACCTTAGACAATACTAGCCTTGAGAATAGGTTTTTCCTCATAAGATATTCACTCTGCTTCTTCATGTTTGGCACCCCCTTTTTCCCACCTACCCACACACCTGACAACATCAACAGCAACACAAAAGCAGGCATTCAACCATTCACTAATGGCTGAATCACATGTACCAGCTCCAATCAATGGTGAACAATCACTGACACATGTATGTAAGCCAGGCAAGGTACTGCCAAATTTGCATTTTTTTAAGGAAAACTGTATACGGCCCCTTGCCATGGTCAAGGAGCAGCACCTCTTGTGGGGTCATGCCCCTTAAAGCTGAAAGCTGAAAGGTTTCCACAAATTTAAACCCAAAAATGCCCTCTCAAACCAGGTCAATCATTTGTATGGCTGGCTTGTCATATTCTTTACCAATACCTTTTCAAATTCCATCAATCATCTTCTTAGGTATCTTTTCTTCCTCATATCCAGAGACAATGCCACAAACGCTGATGAACATCCACAGCAAAAAAATGCTTGTTGATAATTTTTGTTGATAGTTTTTCCAAAAAAAATTTAGCCGACACCAAATTTACTTAAGCTTGGACTTGGGAGCATCAGGTTTGCTCCTTTTAGCTCTCAAGGCTTGGCCTTTCCCGGTGCCTTCAGTTTCAAATGTGATCTCTTTAGGTTTCCTTTCAAGCCACTCCCATTTCCCTTTATTCTTTACACTGCTGTCTATTTCTGTGTTTGAAGATTCCCACAGAACAATGTCTATTCTCCACATTTTCAGATGTGGTCAAAACGTGTGCCGAAGCGAAAGTAGCGCGTGAGCATGCTACTTCCGGTTGCAGAAGACTGTACACCAGTGCTTTGGTACATTTTGCCCACCCTAAAATTTCTCTGCCATTTTTTTTCCTGCTGAAAATTTTATTTTGCTGATTTTTATATTTATTTCATTATTTTTATCTTTTTGCCAAAATTTTATTTTCGTGGAAATCCGCGAATTCGCAAAAAACGTAGCCTGGTAAGCTGTCCACAAAACAACAAGCGTTCTACCTCCCTTCAACACTCATCCACAGTGTTGTTCATCCCATTTCATACCCCTTGAAAGATTTTCAATGCGCGACCGTTGCTACGTGTCATTCAGCCATAACAAATGAACTACAAGAAATGGTTTATGGGTTTCTAGATCAGTGAAAAAATGTGTTTCTGACCAGGACATCATTCACAAACATTAACAAATAATTATCCACGCTGGCAAGCACCACCAAACAAGAGAAATCAGTTATACCATAGAGTTGGACTCTCCCACTTTATCGGCCAGCTGAAACACACGCAAACAAGCAGATATGTTTTATAACAATACCCACAACTTACATATAACATATATTCACTTATAAATCCACCTCAAATTATATCACATAAACACATGCAATTACTAATACACAAATAAAATAATAAAGAACAAAAATAAATACATAAAATTAATTATAAATGTAAAATACAATTATGAATGGAACACAACCGCTAGCATTCATAACATAAAACGATAAATAACTAAATACTTTAAGAATAAAATAAAATTACTATAATAATAATAATAATAATAATAATAATAATAATAATAATAATAATAATAATAATAATAATAATAATAATAATAATAATAATTAATAAATAAATAAATAAAATTACTAATAAACAAATAAAATTATAAATAATCACAAGTTTAAAAAAAATTAGTGTCTGTGTCACTGAAGTTTTTTCAAGAAAAGATAGTGTCTGTGTCAATGAGGTTTTCTTAAGAAAAGATAGTGTCTGTGTCAATGAAGTTTTCTCAAGAAAAGATAAGTTAGTGTCTGTGTCAATGAAGTTTTCTCAAGAAAAGATAGTGTCTGTGTCAATGAAGTTTTCTTAAGAAAAGAGTGTCTGCATCAATGAAGTTTTCTTAAGAAAAGATAGTGTCTGTGTCAATGAAGTTTTCTTAAGAAAAGATAGTGTCTGTGTCAATGAAGTTTTCTCAAGAAAAGATAGTGTCTGTGTCAATGAGGTTTTCTTAAGAAAAGATAGTGTCTGTGGCAATGAAGTTTTCTCAAGAAAAGATAAGTTAGTGTCTGTGTCAATGAATGAAGTTTTCTCAAGAAAAGATAGTGTCTGTGTCAATGAAGTTTTCTTAAGAAAAGATGTCTGTGTCAATGAAGTTTTCTTAAGAAAAGATAGTGTCTGCATCAATAAAGTTTTCATAAGAAAAGATAGAGTCTGTGTCAATGAAGCTTTCTTAAGAAAAGATAGTGTCTGCATCAATAAAGTTTTCATAAGAAAAGATAGTGTCTGTGTCAATGAAGCTTTCTTAAGAAAAGATAGTGTCTGTGTCAATGAAGCTTTCTTAAGAAAAGATAGTGTCTGTGTCAATGAAGCTTTCTTAAGAAAAGATAGTGTCTGTGTCAATGAAGTTTTAAGCATACCAGCAAGAACACCATCAGACTTATCCAGATTTAGAGGCCTGATTGCTGCAAGAATTTCCTGAGCACTAACGGGCCTGTCAAGACATTCCACACTTTGTGGCTACGGCCAAGTTTCAGTGTCCTCTGCTATTGCTGTTGAACGTTCTGAACTGGAATTAAATACTTGTTTAAAGAGTGAGCCAGTCCTCCACACTTACATTTGGACATTTGTGTGACGATCGACAGATTGATGGGACTTCACTCTAAAACATTTTGGAGTCGTTTGCTTTAGCAGCTAAATTACCAAGCTGGTGCCCGGAACAATTCCGTTCTTTTCCTCATTGGTATCAGGTGAGCGTCATCTCCAAGGCCCACACCCAGCATATATGGGTGTGTGTCATTCAGTTTTCACATTCACGGCCTCGTCGATCCTCTGCACCACGCCATCGACTATGAGGTCTCTATTCAGGCCATCCCAATCATCATCAATGTTTTCATGTATGTTTTCATTGTCATGCCTTTCCTGTTGCACGTTTGTGTTGTCAATAATGTCGTCCCCTCATCATCGCTCTTTCTGGACTAACCTTGTGCCTCGGTAGTACGCTATGAGACCATTATCCCACAGAGATTTAAGCTTGGCTCGCTGGCATTTTGTCAGATCATTGTCCATTCTCGTCTCTCAGCTGTCGCCTCATTACTTTGTTTGAGATCAAATTGCGTTTGTCTGTGTTCCTCACCAGTTTGGCCAATAGAGGTCGAGGTCTTTGGGTGTTGTTGTTTTTTTTACCAAGCCCGTACGCACACAAAATGCCTTCAGCCTTCCATGTTTTCAGTGATTCGTATTTATTCAGTGTCTTCACAATAGTGAGCACACAGTCCTCTGTTTCTTTTCCATTAGCTTCAGCAACTGCTTACATAATTGTATTATCACGCCGTAACAGGATATTGTGGTTTTCCAATTCTTTCCTCAGTTTCTCCACTTCACCTTCAAGGATGTCTGTCCTGCCTCTGACCACATCGATCTCCACCTGATTCTGCTTGGTGTCATCCTTCAGTGTGTCCATCGACGACAACAACGACTTCATGTTGCCCAGCAGAGACTGTATTTCCTGTCACATGCTAACATTTGTGCGGCCAGTGAGGCACCCAATTCCTTTGTTAGGTTGTTGGTAATCTGGTCGGTAGGTCATGGATATGACTCTATGCCACCACCCACAACAGCTACTCACGTGATGACAGATTGATTTACTTCAATCTTGTCAGTGAAGCATTCGTTTCTTGGAAACCATGACAACTAGTACTGGTGATGTACATGGTCATGCTTAATTGAATTGCCAGCATTATACACAGCAACAGAGGGCTAAGTTGCAACCATCCAAACTTTACTACACAATGTATTTTCTGCCGAGTTTTACGATACATGCAGCATACAGCGGCCAGCAATTCAAACCAAGAATGCATTGTTTCATGTCGTGAGTGAAGACTCGTGGTGTTGATATAATTAATTTTGTCTGTTTGCATTTAGCCACAGTGATACAGTTCCACTTCTCGTTGTACTGCATTCTGTACGTGCCGAATATCACCATCACCATCACCCCCACCAACAGTGACCGCATAGTACTGTCAGTGCACGTGTATTTTACTTTCTCCCAAATTCCGCTCTGTTGTACGTGAAATGTACGTAAGTCCAGTTGAATGAGCCACATTTTGTCCAAAATATTTCTTGTGTTATCGGCATAATGGTGGTCAGCAGGTGCTCAGAATGTCCCCTTCAATGTTGATCTCCGGATATCCCATCTTATCGTTGGAGAGTTTCAAGTTGCCTTTGGTGAAATCTCTATCTTTGTGCTGCTATTTGGTGTCTTAAGTCTCCAACCTTTTCACATTCTGAATGAATATGCAGTCCTTCAAATATTATGATAAAAGAAGTTTAGCATTTTCGTAGCATAAGACTAATAGCCACAATATAGCAAGTCCAACGTTGATGATTAGTGTTACTGAGTTGCCTAGTAACCACACTCAATAGGGGAGAGCTCAGCTAGAGATGTTTACAGCTCGGTGGCCAGGCGTTGAACAATAGAGAGAGACAGAGACCGAAAGTGAGAAACACAGATAGCGGGTGGGAGAGACAGATAGACAGTAACATGCAATGAAGGGATTTATGTAGGGGGTTCGGGCAAATAGAATAGACCCAACGTTTCCCGGCGTGTCGTAAGAGGCGACTAACAGGGGTGATGTTAGCACGGCATCACTGGGCGAAAGTCTTCTACACAGAAGTCACCGGACAGGGCGGAGGAACCTCACGTTACTACAGGTTCAACGACCACGTGCTCAGGGCCAAGGCGAGCCACACTGTATTCGTGGATTTCGGCTGTGGCCAACAGCCTGGAGAGGATTGGGCCCTGCCAGGTCTTTTTTGCCCAAGACACAACACATGATGAGGCTATCCACTAATTCCATGCCGGATCGGTCGTCGCCCGGCTACACAAGGACCGCGCCTTCCGTTGGCCACCAGGACGGAGGTGAAAAGTATGCTACTGATGGACAAATTAGCAAGATCCGCACGAGAAACAACTTCGTCATAGGAACCTGGAATGTCAGGACCCTAACTGCGGAAGGAAAATTAGAAGAACTGGCCCACGAGCTGGACCACTATCGATGGAACGTTCTAGGTATCAGCGAACTGCGCTGGAAAGGCCTAGGTGAAACAACGACTGACAAAGGCCACAAGCTCTATTTCAGCGGTAGAGATGACAGGCACGAACACGGCGTTGGATTCTTGGTCCACAAGAACATTCTAGCCACTGTCATGGGTTGCCGCCCAGTCTCCAGTAGACTCATTACCATCCATCTGAGAGCAACCCCTTTCAACATTACCATCATCCAGGCCTATGCTCCAACATCAGACTATGAAGACAGCGAAGTGGAGGATTTTTATGAAAATATACAGGCGGCCCTTGACCAAGTGCCGAAGAAGGACATAGTCATAGTGCAAGGCGACTGGAATGCCAAGGTTGGCCAAGATGCGCACCACAACTGGGGAGACACATGCGGACCCCACTGCAACAACGAGACAAATGACAGGGGTCTGAGGCTATTGGAGTTTGCCAGATACAACAATCTGGTACTGGCAAACACGCTTGGTCTCCACAAAAAATCCAGACGATGGACATGGCACAGTCCCGGCGGGGAACACCACAACCAGATCGACTACATCATGGTCAAGAAACGCTTCAGATCAAGCATCAACATTGGCAGGACACGCACTTTTCCAGGAGCAGACATTGGAAGTGACCACGATCTCGTGATGATGTCTTTCCGGCTCCATTTGAAGAGAGTAAATACAGCAAAGTGCACTAGGCTGAAGTTCGACCTGGACAAACTGCAAGACCCGGAGGTGGCAAAAATATTTCAGGCCACAATTGGAGGGAAATTTGCACCACTGCTTATTTTTGGGGCAGGCGAAGTAGATGTCAACACCATGACCAATACCTTCAACTCAGCTGTAACAGATGCCGCCACTGAGATCCTTGGCAAGCACCGACCAAAGAAGAAGCCGTGGATCACACCTGAACTTTTGGATCTGTGTGATAAACGAAGAGAGTTAAAAAAGAAAAAGAACACCTCACAGGGAGCTGATGTCTACCGAAAAATCAACAATGACATCCGAAAAGGCATGCGCACAGCAAAGGAGAACTGGATAGAAGATCAATGCCAGGAAATAGAGAACAATCTGAACAAGAACAACAGCAAGAAGGCCTACCAGACTGTGAAGCGGCTGACAAGTGTTAAACAGCCCAAAGTCTCCACTATCCAAAGCAAGTCTGGCATTTGCCTTACAGAAGAACAAGAAGTCTTGGACAGATGGACAGAGTACTGCTCTGACCTTTACAACCATACACCAAATGGAGACCCATCAGTTCTAGCATGTCCCGAGAGCAGAGAAGAAGAAGAAATCCTCCCAATTCTCCGGGAAGAAGTTGAGGCAGCAGTGCAATCGCTGAAGAAAGGGAAGTCAGCGGGAGTGGACAACATACCAGCGGAACTGCTACAAGCAGGAGGAGAAGCGATGACTGATGCTCTCACCATTATCTGTAACAAGATCTGGCAGAGTGGGGAATGGCCTACACCATGGACCCAGTCGCTTGTCATCACTCTTCCCAAAAAAGGTAACCTTCAGGAGTGTGAAAATTACCGCACCATCAGCCTCATCAGCCATCCCAGCAAGGTCCTCCTGAAAATAATACTCAACAGGTTGAAACCACAAGCTGAACAAATCATAGCTGAAGAACAAGCAGGATTCATGGCAGGGCGAAGTACCACTGAACAGATTTTCAACCTCAGAATAATCTGTGAGAAATACCTACAGCACCAACAACATCTATATCATGTGTTCATAGACTTCAAGAAGGCATTTGACCGAGTCTGGCATGCAGCTCTATGGGCAACCATGAAAGTGTACAACATCAGCCCTAAAATTATAGAAGTCATCAAAAGCCTGTATGACAAGGCTACCAGTGCAGTCCTCCATAACAGCGTCATCGGGAACTGGTTCAGAACAACAATCGGTGTGCGTCAAGGATGCCTACTCTCCCCAACACTCTTCAACATCTTCCTAGAGCGCATCATGTCAGATGCTCTTGCAGATCACGAAGGCACAGTCAGCATAGGGGGCAGAGCAATCTCCAATCTTCGTTTTGCGGATGATATTGATGGATTGGCTGGAGAGGAACAAGAACTTGAACAGCTTGTACAGAGGCTTGACACCACCTCCAGAGCTTATGGAATGGAAATAAGTGCAGAGAAGACCAAAATGATGACCAACAACACCAATGGCATCAACACGGACATCAAAGTACAAGGCCAATCCCTCAACACAGTGCACAGCTTCAAATATTTAGGAGCCATTGTGTCAGACAATGGGTCTCGACAGGAAGTCCTCTCCAGGATCGCACAAACAACTGCTGCCCTGACAAGGTTGAAGCCCATTTGGAAAGACAGAACCATCAGTCTACATTCCAAAGTAAGACTGCTGCGCTCTCTGGTCATCTCCATCTTCCTATATGCTTGCGAAGCATGGACCCTCACAGCAGATCTCCAACGAAGAATACAAAGCATGGAGATGAGGTGCTACAGAAGACTTCTGTGCATTTCCTATGCCCAACACATCACCAACGTTGAAGTCCGACAGACCATCACACAAGCCATTGGACAACACGATGACCTGCTCACAGTGGTGAAGAAACGGAAACTCCGATGGTATGGCCACGTCACCAGATCATCAGGCCTTGCAAAGACCATTCTGCAAGGCACAGTGCAAGGAGGTAGAAGAAGGGGGAGACCGAAAAAGAGGTGGGAGGACAACATTCGAGAATGGACTGGTTTGACACTGAGCGAAGCCATGAGGGCTGCTGAGGACAGAGAAAGATGGAGTATGCTGGTTAAGCGATCATCTGTGGTGCCCCTACGACCTTCGGGTTATGGGACAGGATAGGATAGGATGTAGAAAAGGCGGATTACATAATATTATAGAAAAGACTGTGCATTATTACTCACTGATCGTATTCCTGGTAGATTCAGTATTGTTCCTATGACCGGCACTCGCCTCAAGAAATTTACAGCCACTGGGAAGAATCCACTGTAAACAAAACAGAAATAGCATAAAATTAAAATAACTTTTTTTTCAGAAGTTGATCATCCAAAACAAAACAGTATAAAATAAAAACGAGACAGAAAATGCAATTATCCAAAATATTTATTCATAAACATAGCATCGTCCCTTTTTTCCACCACCCCTTCTCTCCCTACCCCACCCCTCTCTCCCTCTCTCTCTCCCTCTCTCTCTCTCTCCCTCTCTCTCTCTCTCTCTTCTTTTATTTATATCTATATTATTAATATTACTCATCCCTCTGTTAATCACTACCAGGGATGGATTTAACCGGAAATTACCGGTATTTTACCGGTTTGAGAATAAAAATACCGGTTAAAAAATCAGTAGTTGGTAGAGCCTACCGGTTCTTATTTTGTTTGACTGGTTTCAAAAATAAAGAAAAAGAGAAAGAAAAACAAGAGAAATGAAGAGAGAGAGAGAGAGAGAGAGAGAGAGAGAGAGAGAGAGAGAGAGAGAGAGAGAGAGAGAGAGAGAGAGAGAGAGAGAGAGACAGCCAGCCAGCCAGCCAGCCAGCCAGCCAGCCACGCTGATTATGTGTTTAGGGAGTGTAGACGAGAGGCCTGCGAATGCGTTCAGTAGCCTTGCCATATTCTTTGAGGTAATTAATACAGAATGATATAACATTGGCGGGCGCAAGGCTATCGTGAAGTCGGATAAATGAAACTCGCGCACTTTTCGATTTTTTCTTCCCTCGTGCTCGTCAGTATGTATTGCGACAGTGGCAGATAGGCTAGTAATAATGAAGAAGCAAAAATCTTTTTTCATTTTTTGCTAGGGGGGGGAGAGGGGCGATAAAAGAAGTTTATGTGAAGACGAAGATGTTTCTAATGAAACAGAAAGTGCATTAACTGAGTCGCCATCTACTTATATAAAATAGTGACGCATTATTAAGCTTTGCTATGGGTCATACCGGTTTCCGTGACTGGCCTACCGGTTTGCGTTTGAGTGGGTTTGTTTACTGTGACGTCGTACCGGTTTAGCAAATCCTTAGGACGATCACTGCACTACAGTAAAATCAGGACACAAATCTGTACTGTTTATATTGCATCATGCTATATTGACTTGACTTGATTGTTTACTACTTGAGGCTCTTCATGAGCCCATTCATCATTCTACACAAGTATCACTCTAATATATTCTCCTCATGTTCCCATAGTAATAAGTAATCCTATTAGCAGTATTGTGGTTCTGACACCAATTCTCTGCTGCCACATGTTACTCAATAGTTAATTCCCCATGCAAGCCTGATCTTCTTTGTCATGCACACTAGAGCTCATACACCAAACTTCATCATCATCATCATGATCATAGTGATTGTGATGATGATGATGATGATGATGATGATGATGATGATGAGGATGATGAGGATGATGATGATGATGATGATGATGATGATATGATGATGATGATGTCGACGGCATGCTACAGGACCTGAAAGAAGAAAACTGCTGGTGGAAGGGGGAATTTTTTTTTTCTTTTTTCTTTGCTAATTTGACCCTCAATTTAAACATAATCCAAAATCTAAGTGCCTGCACACTTTGAGTACTACGCTTATTTGGTTATTTACAAATGTATATATACATGGATAATTGATATTTCCCTTTTGCAAATTGAAAACATGATGCTGGCAAATGCTCAGAATATAGAATATATATACAGAATCCGTTATAATTGATGGCCCCTATAACAGACTTGCCTACCTAAACAAACGTGCTGAGAGTACTCCAGGCAGCTCAAAACCAGATTTTGGAAGCTTTGACCAGATTTGTGCATAACAGACTTTTTGTCTTCTTGTAACACATTAATATTGACAATGTGCACAAAGTGTACGGAAATACACATAGGAATGCATGTTTCCTAAGCAAATGATATCACAAACGTCAAAGTATAAAAAGAAAGGACAAGTGAAGTCCTGTCTTGCTTATGTGAAAGAGTTTAGTTGTTCACTTCTGCAAAACGTTGACCTGAACTCTTCACTTGTCCTTTCATTTTATACTTTGACATTTGTAATATCATTTGCTTAGGAAACATGCATTCCTATGTGTATTTCAGTATTAGTCATTACACATACTCCAGATTATAATATGTGTTTGGCACCAGTGGTTTTTGTCTACACCTGGAAAAGGCTTCTGATGGATGTATGGCCTTTAGCAGCTTCTTCAAACTTTGGAGGTTGCAACAGTGATGTGGATTTAGCACCAAGACAGTGCATCTTGCAAACTCTGGCCCTTTCAGAGATATAGTCAAGCAAGGCCACTTGTAATTGTAGATTTTCAAATAAGCTTTTTTTTTTCCTGGCCTGCTGCTTAGCTTTTGCCTATCTAACTTCCTTGGGCGAACCACTGGAGAACTTACTATATTTGCGAACGCGCCACCTCAGTAAGGGAAGTAACTACACAGCGCGTCTTTATTCTGAATAAAATTTTGAAGGAAAAAAAAAATTAAAATTTGACTGTAGATTTTAGCGGGGTGACCAGACGACCGTACCTCAAGGCTAAATTGCGTACGAATTCAGCGAACGAACACACGGTAGGCAAGTCTGCCATAAACATTACAAAGAGATTTCTGTATAGTGTCCATACAAATTAAATTAAATGACTAATTGCTGTACAGACTTTCAAAGTTTCAGTAGTCTGTATACAATTTTACCAGTAGTTGACGAACAGACCAGCACCTTAAGCACCCCTGTTTGCAACGCTTTTAAAAACGAATTTAATATAACATGTATGATGGAAGTTTGTTGATTACATGACTGTGTGGAAGAGTGTGCAACAAGTCCACGTGTATGTTGGTACAGATCGTCACACTTTGAGTTCTACTAACGTAAAGGAAAAGCTTGTGTACAGTATCCAGTATTAATCTTTTGCTAATACTAATAAGAGCAGTGTATCGATCAGTAAGTCAGTCCTTTTGCAAGTCAGTTAGTTCCACTTTGCACACAAATAGCCTGCAAACCGTTCACCCAATCATTTGGTAAGTGCATACATCTCCTTTGTTGCCAATTATCTGTCAAGTGGTGGGCTCTAATTCCAAACCATTTATCTGCCATGGGTTAAAATCCAAAACAGTCACAAAACTGTTTGGAAAACACACAGCAGCCTAAGCTGGTTCTGAGTCGACAGCACAAACTGAGAGAGAGAGAGAGAGAGAGAGAGAGAGAGAGAGAGAGAGAGAGAGAGAGAGAGAGAGAGAGAGAGAGAGAGAGAGAGAGAGAGAGAGAGAGAGAGAGAGAGAGACTTCAGAACTTTAATGCAGAACACAAGAGTGATCATTGCAAAAGGTACAACGAGATAAATATTAGTACTAACAAATACTAGCCAATAGAGAGAGAGAGAGAGAGAGAGAGAGAGAGAGAGAGAGAGAGAGAGAGAGAGAGAGAGAGAGAGAGAGAGAGAGAAAGAGAGAGAGAGACAGTGGGGTAAGGGAGGGAATGGAGGGGGGCATTCGTCAAATACAATTAACATAACAAAGAGAGAACCAAAATACCAAGACCAACTCACCTAAACAGTAAAAAGAAGCCATACATCTCTATGACCATTCCCACAACGGGCCAGCCCACCAACACAATAAAGATGCCACCGACAAAGAACCCTGTCGCCTTCAATTTGTGTCGCTGGAAGAAAAATCTGAATGTCCGTTCCAACCCGATTACAAACGCCAGACCGCAGATAAAGAGAATCTGAAAGCAAAAAGACATACTGGATAATTAAAAGATTGTAAATGATCACAAATGCAGTGTCTTGCTATACTAATTAATGAAGATACCAATATTGATGGAAATAATTATGGGGAAGAGTAGCAAGTGAACAAGAAGAAGGGAGGAGAAGGAGGAGGGGAAAAGAGAAGAAGAACAAGTGCAAGAACATATCTTTCAAGAACAACTATTTCCTATTCCAATCCTATCCTATCCTATCCAATAACTCAAAGGTCGTTGAGGCACCACAGATGATCGTTTAACCAGCGTACTCCATCTTACTTTGTCCTCAGCAACCCTAATGGCTTCGTTCTGTATCAAACCAGTCTCATTTTCCAATGTTGTCCTCCCTCCTCTTTTTCTGTCTAACTCTTTTTCTGTCTCCTTGCAGGATGATTTTTGCAAGGCCTGATGCTCTCGTGGCATGGCCATACCATCGGAGTTTCCGTTTCTTCACCGCTGTGAGCATGTCATCATGTTGTCCAATGGCTTGTGTGATGGTCTGTCGGACTTCGTCGTTGGTGATGTGCTGGGTATAGGAATAGCCCAGAAGTCTTCTGTAGCACCTCATCTACATCTTTGTATTCTTTGTTGTAGATTTGCTGTGAGGGTCCATGTTTCGCAAGCATTATATTATAGGAAGATGGAGATGACAAGGAAGCGCAGCAGCTTTACCTTGGAATGTAGACTGATTGTCCTGTCTTTCCAAATGGACTTCAAACTTGTCAGGGCAGAAGTTGTTTGTGCGATCCTGGAGAGGACTTCCTGTCTGGACCCATTGTCTGATACAATGGCTCCTAAATATTTGAAGCTTTGCACTGTTTTGAGGGATTGGCCTTGAACTTTGATGTCCATGTTTAGTGGTGTTGGTCATTATTTTGGTCTTCTCTGCAGTTATTTCCATTCCATAGGCTCTGGAGGTGGTGTCAAGCCTCTGTACAAGCTGATTGCTCTACCCCTTATGCTGACTGTGCTTTCGTGATCTGCAAGGGCATCTGACATGATACGCTGTAGGAAGATGTTAAAGAGTGTTGGGGAGAGTAGGCATCCAGGCATGTTCAATCGGTGTGTGTCAAGGATGCCTACTCTCTTTAAGACTCTTCAACATCTTCCTAGATGTCAGATACCCTTGCAGATCACAAAGGTACAGTAGCATAGGGGGGGTAGAGCAATCTCCAACCTCCGTTTTGCGGATGGCATTGATGGAATGGCTTAAGAGGAACAAGAACTTGAACAGCTTGTACAGAGGCTTGACACCACCTCCATAGCCTATGGAATAGAAATAAGTGCAGAGAAGTCCAAAATGATAACCAACAATATTTATTATATTTTATTTCTTCTTCTTTTTTTTTTTTTTTTTTGCACAATGAGTTTGAAATGTTTTTGTACTTAATTGTGGAGACCTGTGCTATACAAACCTACATCATAATCAACATCAAGAAGAAAAAAAGAATCATTCATATGGTAGAAGGGCAAAGCCCATATGACTCACATGCTTCTTATCGAACTTGCAATATTTAACATGAAAATGAATGCCTAGAAAAAAAGAGCAAAATGAAACAGTGGCATTAAAATGTAAATATAAACTTTGATCTTTCTATGCTCTTGACCTTGAGATGACCTTGACTTCTAGCTCCAAATACACTCATGTCATGTAGTGATGTACTATCAAATAAACTACAGCAAAAGTTGTATTATGCAAAAAAGATCAAAACAGTGACCTTGGAATGATCTTGACCTTTAGTGACTTTGAATTTGGGATGACCTTGACCTTACCATGACTTCTCATGCTCATGTATGATCTTAAACTTCAAGACCAACGCAAAAATAAAAAATATATTAAAGATTAATTTATCATCTAAAAACAACAAGTTTGAACTCTTTATCTCTCATAGTTTAGGGTCAAGTTACTTAAAAGCACATATACTAACTGACTTTGGACAGCTCCAGTGCTCTTGAACTTGGGCTGAGATTGACCAAATGTGCATAGGAAGTGTGTCTCATTGATATCTATCATGCATCAAAAAATCACGAGTTCAATAGTAACATCTTAGAAAAAAAAAAGTGAAATTTTGTGAATAATTGTCATTTCTTGACCAATATTTGTTGACCCTTTGACCTTGACCTTGAAGTGAAGTAATTCATTCACTGATCATTTATGAAGTCTCAAGAATATACACCATCTTACTGATCTTCGGTTGTGATAGTAGAAATAGGTTCTGATATTAATCCACTTGTAAGTTGTCCACATCAAAATGGTGGACAGACAGAAATTTTTTTTAAATATCATTTTTGGACTATTTAGGACTCATTTTGTACAAATTTGCAAAAATCTTGATTTTTTTTTTTTTTTTGGTAGTGCTGGGGGTGAGTACACGAACTCACATGCATGTGAATCAAAAAATATGTTTGAAAGTTAAGTTATGAGGTATAAATAGTAAATGTAAACCACTGAAACTTATTTATACTGAACAACTACACAGTAAAATGTGTACTCCGTGAAATATTACTCATAAACAGGCTAATATCTAATATCTAATACATGTGGATATATATGGATTCCAAATGACAGCTGTGAAACAAAGAGACCGTGGTAATAAAACAAAACAGTCAGTAACAACAAAAACATCAAAAGTAGAAGCATGAAGCTAAACTAAACTAACACAAACTAGAAGGGCACCCATATGACTCACATGCTCTTTATGGAGCAATATTTAACATGAAAATGAGTGCCCAGAAGAAAAAAAACAAACAGTGACATTAAAATGCAAATATCTATACCTACTTTGATCTTACTATGCTCTTGACCTTGAGATGACCCCCAGCTCCAAATACACTCATGTATGATCAAATAAACTACAAAGTTGTATTATGTCAAAAATAGTAACCTTGGGATGACTTCGACTTTCATGGACCTTGACCTTCCCATGACCTCTCATGCTCATGTGTGATCAAATAACCCAATGTTAAATAGAGCCATTCTACTGTATGATGACATATTTTTTTGTATGTTTAGCAAGGCCTAAAACTGACCTTGACCTTCAAGATTAACGCAAAAATTGAACATATGTGAAAGATCAATCTATCATCTCTAAATGCAAGTTTAAACTCATATTTCTCATAGTTTAAGGTCAAGGTCACTGACCAATGTGCATGGGATGTGAGTCTCATTGATATCTATCATGCATAAAAAATAATCATAAGTTCAATATTAATAACTGTTTTTTTTTACATTAAATTTTGTGAACAATTGTCATTTTTGACTAACATTTGTTGACCTTGGGACCTTGACCTTACACCATCTTACCAAGTTTGGTTGTGATAGTTAAAATAGGTTCTGATATATTATTCTACTTGCAAGTTTTGCACATGTATCCAGACAGCAGACGGCGGACAGACACTTTTTTTTTATAAATGTCATTTTTGGGACTATTGAGGACTCATTTTCCACAAATTTGCAAAACAACAAAAAAAATTTTTTTTTTTTGGGGGGGGGGGGGGGGGGGGAAGGAGAGGGGAGAGTGCAGGTGTGGTTGAGTACAAAGACTCACAATCAGTCACATTGCAATGCTGTATACCTGTGATTGTGAGTCAAAAAGCAAATAAACTTATAATAAAGAATACTTACATTGCCAATTGCCAACAGTCCTTTGTCAAAGAACAGGATCATGCCAAGGAAGAGAAATGCTATTCCAAAGCCTGCTAGACCCACCCCTATCTCTGAAAATATTATAATGACTAAATTAGTAATATATTACTTTAGTTCCACTAAAAATCATGACAATAAAGATCAACTGGCTGGATGGCTTTTAAATGTGATTTGTTAAATTTACTGAACTGACTGATATTTGTCTACATAATTATTGTAATTTGCATTTATACAACTGTCCTATATATTCCTGCTGTAGGTTGTTGATTTGGTAGGCATGTTGTACTTGTAGGAGATGAAGACGACTTTCTACAGGTGAAGTTGATTAACTTCATTGGAAGAGATCAGGAAACTTGTGCCCAAAAAGATTTTGATGATATGTTATCGCTAATAAGTTAAATAAGTTTATCTGCATCAATGTTAGTTAGTTATTCATTGCTTAGAGGGTCCAGCAGACTGTAAAGAGCCGAATCAGGACCATTAAAATCAAGACAACTTCGCTGAAAGAGGACTCACCCCTGATCCGCATAAAAGATCTGCCAAAACAATCCCAGTTGTAACATTGAAGGCACTCCACCAGCCGGTCACTTTACAATAAAGACATCCCATGCAGGGTACGCTGATGCTATAGCCTATACTCTAATTTATCGAACCCCCTTTTACAAAAGCAAAATAGAATACAAAGAAACATCATTATAAAATATCAACAAAACACATGTATTGATACAAAATACCTACATTATTAAATAATAACATCATAGGATACCCCAGTGACCATTTTGGCAGAAAGCATCCAATATTCCCAAGCTGATCCAACAGACCTCACACACAAATGAGGAGTTTTGCCCCGGAAGAGTTTAAAAAAAAAAAGGTAGGTGACTGGTCTAGCAAAGAAGAAAATAGTAGATTGATAGAACAGAGTAGGAATGAGAAAGAACAAATGAGAAAGATAGCAACAGTGGGAATTTAAAGCACTAAATTTCCAGAAAGTGGGGATACTATTTATACTGAAACAATGTAGCTGTATGATGTACTATATTATATATAATTTTCATCGCCCACCATCCTTACTCTATTAATTTTTATTTATACTTTTAATGCACCCTGACGTTGAAATAATTGCAAAACTTAACGGGTAAGACACATCTTTACAAAAACGGCTATCTATTCAGAATGATACCAAGAACTGAAGAAGAATCGGTCTTGGTGCAGTTTCGTCTGTCTGGCACCGCAGCAGATTTAGTTCAGACGAAATGAGTGACGTGTCAGATTTCTTATTTCGAAAACTCCTATTAAATAATTAATGCAACTCTGTGTCAGCTAAGCAAGTTCACTTACTCTGAAAATCTGTTATCTGCAGCATCTTGACAGATAAAGTCCCTTTTTAAACAATGAATCGCTCTTTTAATAGTTTTCTGTGATCTCAGATCATCGTTTTGTTGTCACCCAGCACGCGAATCTTTGCCGGAAGTTCCACGCTTCATTTCATTGTTGGGAACTCTGATGTTCAAGATTAAATTATTTAGGAATAGCGCTACAAAAATAAAAAAATAGTTGTCGATTTTCACAGTATTTAATTACCCATATGGATATATAAAATGGATTCAAATTTGTTGTTAAAATTGTCAATTCATTTGGTTTTTAATGCTATATACGAAACTGACCGCAGACATTTGCGGCGTCTGCTGTGGGTTGGTGATACCACACTACAAAGATGATTAGTCTAAGCTCATTTGTGATTCTTCTTGTTAGCATTCATTGTTCAGTCACTGCGCAACACGACGAAGAGATTCCAAAAATTGGTAGGTAAAAGCACAGAGTAAAGAAAGAGAATGAACCAAGTGGAATGTTCATGGCTGGTGTATTTGATTATCTTGACAGCTGCTTCAATTTGCCGGCTTTTGGTGTGTTAACTTATTAGTAACATTATTGTGAATGTGTGATAACTGTGAAGTCTACAGAGCACCTTTTAGAGGTATTCAGGTAAACGGCAATATCCAACCCTACCCAATCAGAGAAACTTTCAACAAGATAATATAAGGGTTTATGCCTGAATTCTCACTCCATTCATTGTGTGCTGTTGCTATAATCCTATACATGGATGTAAATAGTATTGATGTACCAAAACTTTAGTCACAACACTAATTTTATAGCAGGGTATCTTTAATATTTGTGTATTTCTTTTTCCAAGGAATCATTGGTGGAGGACTGGGTGGTACTTCAGCTGCATATTTCTTGCGTGAGCTGTTTGGTAGCAAGCTCCAAGTGGATGTTATTGAAGCAGATAGAGTTGGCGGTCGCCTGGCGCTTATCAACATCGATGGTCAAGAGTATGAAGCAGGCGGCATGGTCATCCACCCCAAAAATGCCCACATGGTCAACTTTACTCAGCTGTTTGGTGAGCCATTATTTATTGTTATCACTTTGAATGAGAATTATAAACCCAACTTATTGTATAGGTCGGTACATATGTATGTGCCCACTCAATCGCATGGATCTAGATGGCCAAGTCTGCACTAGGTCCTGCACACCTATGGCTGTTCAAGAATGCTCAGGTATTTTGGGGCGTTAAACAGTATGCAGCCAATAGACACATAGGGTTGCATGAGTGAGAGCCTGTATCAACCAGCGCCTTCAGCAGCTGTAGGGCTGGAAAAGTGCGCTATTTAACTAAGAACAATACAATAACAAATTACAAAAGAAATATTGTGCTTTCAGAGAAACTAAGTTAATGTTGCTGTTGTTGTTTGCAGGCTTAGAAAGAATGGAGGATTTGGACGGAACACTAGGCCTGTATAACAGTCATGACGGCCTGTTTTTCCAGACCAGCACCTGGTTACCTGTCACAATAGCCAAGATGGTCTGGCGGTATGGGTGGGATGTCAAACGTATTAAGGACTGGGTGGCCGAAATGCTGCTCCACTTTGACAGGTAAAGTATATCCTCAGGCTTTAAATACATCTGAGAATATTTTGATCTAATCAGGAAATAGAACCAGTCAATTGTCGGGTCTGTCATGTCGATTAGTTTGACATGTGCTACATCTCAAGAACCACTGAACACACTTTGTTGAAATTTCATGGAAACATTATCAGAATAAGTTGCCAGCCTATTTTGACGTTTGCTCATCTCAGTATTAAGGTCAGTGAGGTAAGTTCTTGGCAAAACAAGTTTTAATTAATCTATATCTCAAGAATGGTGGAACTGATTTTAAAAATACAAGGTACAAGATTATTTATTGCCAAGTAAATAATAGTTAACTCTTTCCCTGCCAGGCATGTTTCCACGTTTGTGCCAGACATTTCTCTGGCACCGGAAAGAAAGTTCAGTACCTTAGGCATTTAGTACTGTTCTTTCAATAATAGTTGTTAAATAGACATATTTCATATCAAATTAAAGGTAAAAGAGTGAAGAATAAGAAAAAAAACCCACAAAAATGTTAATTTGATTATGTTATTGAAATATGTGTTTTGAAAGCATGTTGATCTTTTTGAAATGATAAAATAAAATAAAAATATTTTTACATACCACAGTGATAAAAAAAATCTGGAGGAATAATTCCAATCACTGAATCAGCTTCACACACCAGAAAGAAAATTTATTTAGGATCAAAATACACTTTACAGTTTGAAATTTTATTGATTATTAGCAGAGTTTGACACACTGTCGATTGTGCCCATCACAATGCTTAGTAAAATGCACAAAAAACACTCTAAAAACGAATCAATTTGAAGAAACCACGCGCGTGTCGATCGCGAACGAAAGTAGAAAGAGTTACCTCTCTTTGGTTAAAATAAAACTTGGATTGGACTGCGCAAAAAACCGAACGAAACGGAATACTGAAATCGACGATATATCGTCGATTGGCACAAACATGGCGGCTCAGATCGACGATATATCGTCGATTGGCAGGGAAAGAGTTAATACACAAGGAATGCATTTGGTCAACGCTGCAGCACCACACACCAAAGCACACATAAAACATAGTGAACAAATTGACAGCAAATCGCATTAAAATGATACAAAAGGGCAAATATATATTTGCTAGTCAACACTCACACACACACATTCCTATTCCTATCCTATCCTGTAACTCAAAGGTCGTTGGGGCACCACAGATGATCATTTAACCAGCGTACTCCATCTTTCTCTGTTTTGAGCAACCCTCATGGCTTCGGTCAGTGTGAAGGCAGTCCACTCTCGAATGTTGTTCTCCCACCTCTTTTTCTGTCTTTTTCTTCTTCTGCCTCCTTGCATCGTGACTTGCAGGATGGTCTTTGCAAGGCCTGATGCTCTGGTGACGTGGCCATACTATCGGAGTTTCTGTTTATTCTGTGAGCATGCCATCATGTTGTCCAATGGCTTGTGTGATGGTCTGTCGGACTACATTGTTGGTGCTGAGTACAGAAATGCCAACCCTCACGGTTTCGCGGTATTATTTTCCGGTGGCAAATAGTTTTTTTACGGATTTACAATGAAGTCATTTTTCTTACGGCGAGAATAATTTTTACAAGAATATATATTTTCAGCTGATGATTATGGCAAAAGGACTGTTACACGTTTCAGACTGATTACACTTAGGCACTGTCACAGTATAAAATAATGCAGCATATTATATAACAACCTTATAAGGTAATCAATCTATTTGATAGCTTCAATTATTGAAGCTGGCTTTAGTTTAACCTACTGTTTTTTCGTAGTTCACAACCTTGTTAGCTGCGCTGAAGCAGCAGCAGCAGACAAATCAAGGCAAAGAAATCAATGAGATTTACCTTTTTTTTAAAAATGTTATGCTGATACACAACCTCAAAGCGATTTATTTTAATTAACTCTAACATTGTGCTGTACATGATTCTGATTCGTAGCAGGTTAATATTAAAAATTTTGCGAACTGACATCGATTATGCTTCTGACTTCAGTCAGGGTCAAGTTTTATCACAGATTATTATAGAATTCTTTTGCGGGGCTCAGTCATCTTTGATTTTTCCGATATGATTTTTAATAAGAAATCTCAATCCCGGACCTTTGCTCCCTCTTGTCTACTGACAAAATTTTAAATCTACTGACAATTTATAAAATTCTCACTGACAGATTTTTCTGCAGGTTGGCATCTCTGTGTGTATAGGAAATAGCCAGAAGTCTTCTGTAGCACCTCATCTCCATGCTTTGTATTCTTTGTGGTAGATCTGCTGTTAGGGTCCATGTTTCACAAGCATATAGGAAGATGGAGATGACAAGGGAGCGCAGTAGCCTTACCTTGGAATGTAGACTGATTGTCCTATCTTTTCAAATGGGCTTCAACCTTGTCAGGGCCGCAGTTGTTTGTGCGATCCTGGAGAGGACTTCCTGTCAGAACCTATTGTTTGATACAATGGCTCTTAAATATTTGAAGTATGCACTATGTTGAGGGATTGGCCTTGGTCTTTGATGTCCATGTTGATGCCATTGGTGTTGTTGATCATCACACACATATTGCTAAATTCTAACCATCCAGTTTTCACACTCTCTCCATTCGATCTCATGTTACTTTTACATTAGCACACCTATGTGCAGGGAGTAGGCCTATTTGTACGAAACTAGCCCTGACACAAAGTCACTGGCTCTCACTACAAAACATGGCGTCAACATGTGCTTGAGGCAATGGGCAGAGAACTGGATATATACAATTATTTGATAAACTGTGATTCGGAAGGAAGAAAGACTACACTGTTGGAGTGCATTGACACTAGATACACTGAAAATGTGAAATTGTATACAGAAAAGGAAGAAGAGGTGGCCTAGCGTAGGAGGTAAGGGAATAGTATGTTCGACATGCAGAAATTTATTTTTTTGCCTAGAGCAGAGGGAGGATCTGTCTGCAACAAACACGAGTCCCAGTTGAAACACACCGCAGCATCCATCACCCACCACAGCAACACCCGCAGAGCATGCAGACTCCAAAATAATGGGACATAATCACAGCTTTAAAAACTACAGAATCACAGTAGCAGGTATCACCAGTGATCGTCCTAGGGATTTGCAATACCGGTACGACCTCACAGTAAACAAACCCACTCGAACGCAAACCGGTAGGCCCGTCACGGAAACCGGTATGACCCATAGCAAAGCTTAATAGTGCGTCACTATTTTATATAAGTAGATGGCGACTCTGTTAATGCACTTTCTGTTTCATTAGAAACATCTTCGTCTTCACATAAACTTCTTTTATCGCCCCTCTCCCCCCTAGCAAAAAAGGAAAAAAGAGATTTTTGCTTCTTCATTATTACTAGCCTATCTGCCACTGTCGCAATACATACTGACAAGCACGAGGGAAGAAAAAATCGAAAAGTGCGCGAGTTTAATTTATCCGTATTCACGATAGCCTTGCACCCGCCAATGTTATATCATTCTGTATTAATTACCTCAAAGAATATGGCATGGCTACTGAACGCATTCGCAGGCCTCTCGTCTACACTCCCTAAACACATAATCAGCATGGCTGGCTGGCTGGCTGGCTGGCTCTCTCTCTCTCTCTCTCTCTCTCTCTCTCTCTCTCTCTCTCTCTCTCTCTCTCTCTCTCTCTCTCTCTCTCTCTCTCTCTCTTAATTTCTCTTGTTTTTCTTTTTCTTTATTTTTGAAACCAGTCAAACAAAATAAGATCCGGTAGGCTCTACCGGCTACTGATTTTTCAACCAGTATTTTTATTATCAAACCGGTAAAATATCGGTAATTTCCGGTTAAATCCATCCCTGTATCACCATTGCCAAAAACCCCAGTACACAAATATCACAAATACAAACACATTAATATTATCACAAACACTGCACCATCTGCATCAATAAGAGTAACATAAGTGTCTTTATAAAATATGCATTAGAGATAGCACCGATAAAACAGCAAGTTACTGCAATAAAACTTAATTCAACAGAAACAACTAGGAATTGTCCAACAACCCATCATATGACGTACAGCATGAGTGATGGCTCTAATATTAGCTGCCTGAGCACCAATGTAAACGGGGTAGGGTATTTCACAAATGGTTTCCATAAGTGACACTAGTATAAAGATCTTGTATTCCATGCTTAGCTGCAGATTACTCAACAGTGGACAGTGTGTGGGGGGTGTAAGGGTAGAATATAGAAGTTACACACACACACACTCACCCCCACACACACACACACACACACACACACACACACACACACACACCCATAATGTCTACGTTGTGGGGTATTTAAGTATCAATGTTTGTGCATAGACTCACACTCACACACGTGCACCCCCAGCAAAACATTGGGGCGATCAGCCCATCTCGAGATTATGCAGTTTAACTGCTTGTGGGAAAAAACTATTGAGAGATCTTGATGTGGTGCACCGAGGCATTCTCAACCTATGCCCAGAGGGGAGCAGCTGGAAGTGCTGGCTGGCTGGGTAGAGTTTGTCTTTATATATATATATATATATTCTGAGCTCTGCGGTTGGCCTGGAGCAGATACAGTGATTCAATTGAAGGGAGAACGCTCCCAATGACTTTTGATACCTGTCGTACAGCACGGTCAAGTCTGTCCCTGTCCTGACTGCTCGCACTAAAGTGACATACAACCGAGAAAGTGAGAACGCTCTCTACTATGGACCGGTAGAATAGTGACAGGACAAATTGACTGACACCTCAGCCTTCCTGATGTTTTGCTTTTTGAACATATACACTAACTTCCTCTTCTTAATTTACAAAAGGAGCCTCCCGCAGCAGGATCAAGTGGGGGCAGGACAGGTGGGGGCAGGACAGGCGGGGGACATCCCATTCTGCCTATCAAAGCGCCCATAAAAGTGGTTCAGCTGATCAGGGAGGGTGGGGGGAGGGTTGATAGACTTCATCTCTTATGTTGGGTGTATTGACTGTTAGTAAGTTCATTTCGTATTTATCAGTTATATCAATCTTTTCTTTATTTTAATTTTATTGTTAAGTTTATAATTCATTATGTACATGGCTTATGTGATTGAAATCAAGATGTCAGACGGCACTTATATTGCAGAATTTACGACTATCAGAGGAAGAGGATGGCGTTCACCACAGTGGAAGATCTGCTACGAGCCATGAATGAACAGTTTGTCAACTACACGCGCATCTCTGGCCGACAGATGTTGAAAGATGCTGGATTTGGTAATAGGTTCATCGAGGAATTGGTGTTTGGAGCCATGAGGGACAACTATGGACAGACACCCGACGTACACGGATTTGTCAGTGAGTGAATGAGAGTATAAACCCAGGTTCTAGTTTGTGCACACATGCATTGCATTACACAGATTTTATATAACTCCTGACACTCTTGCCTAGACAGGTGAGGGTTAGATAGTTAGTGCCTGATGGTTAGTGCCGATTATGCACAATTCCATTGTATTATACTGTACTATTATCCAACACTGCCAGCCTCTGCCTCAACTCGTTCACTGACCCTCACAACCTTGTTTATCTCTCTGAACTCCTGCTTCCGTACACTTCCTCCAGACCAGCACACTCCTCTTTGGACAGCAGAATCCTCTCCATCCCACGCACTAGAACTAAAAACCATCGTTGACCGCTCTTTTCCCTTCCGTGCTCCCACATTTTGGAACCAGCTCCCCTCCCACATCCGTCATTGTAAAACCTCCCCCACCTTCACAAAGTCCCTGAAAACCACTTATTCAAGTCTGCCTATGGCCTATGATGTACTTACCCTGCTTCATTCTCAGTCCCAGGTGCTGTATCATGTCTATGGGGCTTTTAAAAAAAATGTTTTTAATGAATTGTGTTGATTGTATGTTTGTGTGAATCGCATCATCTAATCTAAATTATCTTATTTATGATTTTTTAAAATGTATTTGTGCATCTTTGTGATTTGCATAAATAGTTCTCTTGTTTCAATTCCTCAGTTTTATTTTGGCTTGTTTATTTTGCTATAATAATTCATGTATTATAGTTACGACATGTGTTGTATGTGTGCGTGTATGCGTATCACTGTGTGATAGGCAAAAGTAATCTCTTATCACAACAGTTTCTTGTTGACATGGTTTACGCATATATAATGATATATGTTGTCTTAACTCACTTCTTAGTTATGTCATTATCTGGTTGATTTTAGTGGCAGTTATAGTTTGTTTTAGAGTTTTTATTGACTGCTGCATCTGTTTGTATTTTTCCCTTTTATTTATTGTTGCTTTGTTTTTAGTCTTTCTTTCATTTTTAGTGTGTATCTGCGGATGTCTTTTAAACTTTCGCTACCCGTCGCTATTTTGCATCTTAATTCGTAGAAATTACCCATGTCACGCAAAGAAGGGACTATTCTTATTAGTACGTCATGTTAAGAAAACTACCCATTGTGAAAACCCAAGTGACGAGTCCAAAAAAGCGTGCAGCAGTCCCTCTCTCTGTCAACTGTGTTTGTGTGTGTGTGTGAGAGAGAGAGAGAGAGAAAGAGAGATGTTGCCTGGTTAGTCTACACACATTTAGGCTATAGCTTACAATTCAACTCGGTGTCATTTTCATTAACTTCATAGGATTTCAAGGATAAAGATTCTCGCCATTTTGCTGCTGTCAAATTATTGGTAGACTAACATTGAAAAAGAGAAAAGAGATAACATTTCAGCAAAACCTCACATGATTTGAGTATGTCCAACGCACACAAATATAATTATGAAAGTGGCCTTATAGCCCGTTGTAGTAAATGCATCTGTACAATCAGGACATTTGCCTAACAATGCGTTTTACACTACAGACAGTCGTGTTAGGCAATAGAACAGTTTCCCATAGACAAGCAACCATGACACGAGCTTTCAGAGATTTATCAAGCATAGGGGTATTCTTCCACAATCTGACTTTCGGATTAGGATCAGCGGCGTTTTGGGGCCAGCTGTGCTGATTGCCTCTATATGCTAGCAGTATTCCATGCTAGCAGTATTCCAAAGCAGTCTAATAGCGGCAAACGGTCTGTTGCATTTTCCAGTCAGAAAATAGCACCTAACATCACGACTACATACAAAAATGAAGAAGCAATGCAGTGTCTGCTCAGTTCCTAGATATATGTTCACCCCACCATTTTGATTGGATATTTATTAGACCATACATGTACAGTTGAGCAAAAGGACATAACATTAATATGCCTACTTGTCCAACCTCTTGATTGTCGTACAGTGAACCCTCGTTTATCGTGGTAGATAGGTTACAAGACAGGCCGTGATAGCTGAAAATCCGCTAAGAAGGGACACCATATTTACAGTATTTATTTCATGTGTATTCGGACTTTTAAAGCCCTCCCTTTACATAGTGTTAACAAACCACCCTTTACAGTAATGTACAGATATAAACAGTATATGCATACAGTACACATGCACAATGTTAAGCAATAAAACAGTAGGTGTACATAAAAAAAAAAAAAAAGAAGATTATTACGATACTGTACAATTTCCGGAAAATCCGCTATATATTTTCTCATATAATATAATAAAAATAAACCGCGAAGTCGTGAATCCGCGAATGTTGAACCGAGGGTTCACTGTAACCGGTATTTCCACCAGGATGGCTCTCCTGAACAGCGTGTCTGAGGAGAATGGGGAAAGATCAGGGTCTGTATGGGTTCCATCTTTTCGATGAAACTACAGCCAAGAAAAAAGTTCACTTTATATTATTACAACTGCAATGTGCATGGGATCTGCCTTCTCGCATCATCATGAAGACATGATACTCTCAGGCATGTACACACAATATCAGGCAGACGCGCACCCCAACAGAATAGGTGTATGTAATATTCCAAAAGTTTTGTTCAGACTTTGCAAAATTGGAGGGAAAAAAACAACTTTACTCACAATCAAACTACTCTAAAGCGCTCTGTACACCAACTCCCGACCCGGTTTTCCTGTATATAGAGATCGACATATTTTAAGGGTTCTCTATTATAAATCAATACCCTCATCCCCATCCCCTCTAACACAGTCATTCTAAACACAAGTAAGTGTGCACGCTGTCTGTCGCATGCAAATAATACACACAAAAATCGGATCGAAACTTTCCTTCGAGGTGTGCAAACCAACATGAAAACTGATGTTTCTCGTAGATCTCTTTCAATATAGGCCTCTTGCTTACACACATGTGACTAGTTTGTAAACCAACATATTATGTCACTAGAGCCTTTTGACAAGGGACAGATTCATTAACACCCACACCCACCCACACCTCACTCCCCCCTCCCCACCCCTCTCCCTTCTCCCCACACACACACAGAGTTTACACAGAGAGAGAGACAGATTGCTGCACGTTTTTTCGGACCCCTCCCGTGCGTTTTCAACATGGCCAGTTTTCTTCACACGACGTGCTAATGTGAATATTCTCATTTTTGCGTGACAGGGGTAGGTTCCTACACACAACCTGTGAATAAGGGTACAGAAATCTACACCTTTTATTAAAGTCAATTGTGTTTGTTTAAAAGGCACAGGTGTGTTCCTTGCATCATTCCTAGGGCATTGGTGTAAGTTTGAGCAGACTGTTCCAGCAAGCAAGAAATATACAGTTAGTGATGTGGGGCACTGTGAAGTTTTCTGCCCACTGCCTGTAGCCAAGGTTTAAAGTAAATTGTTAAGAGCTTAGAGCTTAATGAATAGGTAAGCGCTATATAAGAAAGCCTATAATACAAATAAATTATTATTATGATGAGGAGGAGAGTGGTCGTGATGATTCGGTTGAGGGCAACCAGAGTAGGGTGGTGATGGTGATGAAGGTAAATCATTGTCCATGTGTTTATCTTTATTGTTGGCTTGTTTGTTTATTTGTTAATTAATGTTGATTGAGGATTGACGTATTTTATTCTTCTCTTTCATTAACTCATCTTACTATTGATTGAAATCCTTTTCGTTATAGATTGATTGATTAATATATTAATCCATGGATTGGTCTCTTCCACAGCGGCTGTGTCCTTGGCAGGCGTAGAACCTGGACTGTGGCGAGTCAAGGGAGGTAATAAAAATGTGGCGGAAAAACTCCTGAAAGCTTCTGGCGCTAATTTGGTCCAAGGCACAGCGATTCAGGTGGATCAGATCTACAGCGGGGGTGGGTCGGTCTCGTACGAAGTGAAGTACCTCAAGGAAGGGGGCATGGACACAGGAACCAGAGATTACGATATTCTTATAATGGCCACACCCCTTCGCTCCGGCTCTAAGCTAAAGGTGAGTCTTGTTGCACTGCACTGGGATTTTCGCTGGCTTTTGTGAATAAAGATTTCTTGACATGACTTTTCCTCCTTTACCTCCTCCTCCTCCGTTTTCTTCTTCTTCTCTTTCTCTAGGTCCATTTCTCCCCATCCCTGTTTACCCAGGATTGCCTTCAGTTGTCTGTGGTGTCACACCATGCTCCTAAATGCGGCAAGTGGGCACTTGTGGCAGCTTGAGTAGGGATCCTGGAGGAAAAGCTTCTATAAAGAATCCATTCTTATTATAATAATTATTATAGTTATTATTATTATTATTATTATTATTATTATATTCTAACATAAGCATGTACATTTTTTTGTGCAGATCAAATTTGAAGACTTTCCGGAGCAGTTCACAGTACCAGACATCCCGTTCCACTCGTTAGATGTGGCTTTTGTCCACGGTCGACCCAACATTTCCTTCTTTGACGTTGCAACGCTAGATGATTTCCCTACTCAGATCATAACAACGGACGCAGGTGTATTTTTCAATGCATTAGGCAAGCAGGCGCCAGTAAAAGCTAAAGAGCATCTGGCTGGGAAACCGGATGACGTGGAGGGTTACGCAGTTTGGAAATCCTTCCTCAACAAAGTGCCTTCAGAGCAACAGGTCTGTCCCAGCTCCTTTTCTTGGTCTATCTATTTATCTGTCTATTTGTTTGTCTGTCTATTATTTTATCTGTCAGCTTATTTATCTATTCATCAATCTGTCTGTGCATCCCTCCACCTGTGTGAACGTTCTCTTTAGCAGCTTACCTCAGGTTGCTAGTCAACCACACTGTATTGCATGGTCTGCTTGGCTATTGGTGCTCAGTAGAATAAAACCAAAATTGAATAAACGAAAACTAAAAACAGTAGAACGAAACCACTTGCATGAACATTGTTTTTCCTGTGCTTTCAGCTGTCCTGCCTGTTTGACAGTCGCAAAGACCTGCGTCTGGTGAACTGGCTGGCCTACCCCCAGTACACCCCGGACATGGAACTTCCGTCCTTCGTTCTTCACGATCGGTTGTACTACATCAACGCCATCGAAGCCGCTGCGTCTGCCATGGAAATGTCTGTCATAGGCGCTCAGAATGTTGCTCTTCTAGCCTACAACCAGTGGCACGGTCATTTTGAACGCATCGATGAGGTGGATTTTCCGACAGACAAGGACATCTCGTCCGCTGGGGATGGGCATAAGGTGGACGAATTGTGAGTGAAGGAAGGGAATGTTGGAGAAAGGGGTTTGGGAGAGATAGAGGGGGGAAGGAGGGGGGAGAATGAAAGGTGATATTTTTGTGTGCGTGCTGGAGTGATTGAAAGTGGTTGTAGCGTATGCAGAAAAAGAGATGAACTATGAGAGTGTGAGTTGTTTTAGAGTGTGTGTGTGTGTGTTGGTGTAAGAGTTGGGAGAATGTGGTAGTTGTGGGTGAGAACGAAAGGGACAGAACAGATTTTGGGAAAAGATATAATCAGCTTGTCTTATACGTTAATTACAGATAACATGTTGGTATATTGTTATCAGTTGGTAGAAGAAGAAAGACAGGAGACCTGGTTAATAAAAATTACCCTCCACCAGCCCAACCAAAACTACAGAATTGTCAAGAGATTTTTTTTTTATTTTCTAAAATTAAGGGACATTGCAGCTTACAACCGTATGTTTTATGTCTTTGTGTAGTTTATTAGTGTCTTGTTTTTGTTTCACTTCTTTTCGTATGTATTTCCATGTTAACGTTAAGTGTGAATGCGTGAGAACTGCGCTTTGAACTGACGTCATTAGGAAAAGGCGCTATATAAATACCCTTACTATTAAAAAAGGGTTCAAAACTTCCATTCTGTTTGTACTTTTTATTGACTGACATGCCTAGCAATGCGAGTCTATGTACTAACCCTCCCCACCTACCACCCCTCCCCCACTTAACACCCCATCCCACCTCTCCCATCACCTCCCAACAAAACAATTGAGATTTTTGCAAATCCATGTGAGATGAGTCCTAAATAGTCAAAAAATTATATTGGAAAAAACATGTCCGTCCATCCGTCTGTCCATCGTTTACCATTTGTCTGTGCAAAAACTTTAATGGGGCTAAGTATGCAGAGCCTATTTCAACTAGAACAACCAAACTTGGTAAGATTGTGTAAACCCATGAGACCTCGAAAATGATTAGTGAATGAATGACTTCACTTTACAGGGGCGTCGCACGGTCCAAAATATTGGGGGGGCAACCCTGTCGACGGGGAGGTGGGGGGGGGGGGGCTGACAAGCGGGACGCACCCTGTAATATATCCTCGTACCTTCATCCAACTGAAAGACTGAGAGTAAAAACATTTAATTATTTATGTTCTTCTTTACTGAAAATACAAGATTCATTTCCAGAAACTACAAATACATGATTAGCGATATGTGATAATGATTAAAACCAGGAAACACGAACATTAATTACCTGCCGCAAGATCATCTAGGTTGAAATTGTGTCTTTTCTATAAATCACAACTCGTTTTGCATATTGCATACATATAATGACCAAACACTTCCACTACCATTTTCAGAAAATCAGTCAATAATTATTGATCAATTTGTTTTACTAAGACAGTTCTTCTGCCCGGTGATTGCGTTAGCGCCACGAAATATTTTGTTGTGAAACACAGCCACATGCTAATAGATTATTGTAATATTATTTCGTACGTTAGCCCTTTACACTACGGTTTAAAAATATGGTGATTTTTTAAATTATTGATTCTTCCTGCCTTCCTCTATCGTTTGAAATCTTCTTCTTCTTCTTCTTTCTCTCTCTTTCTTTTTTTTTTTTTGCCAAATTATTGGGGGGGCAGGTGCCCCCCCTGCCCCCCCGTGTGCGACGCCCCTGCTTTAAGGTCAAGGTTACAACGTCATCAAATGTTGGTCAAAAAATGACAATTTTTCACAAAATTTAACTTTTTTCCTAGGTTATTAATACTGAACTTATGATTCTTTGATGCATGATAGATATCAACGAGACACACATACTATGCAAATTTGGTCAACTTCCAAAGTCAAGGTCACGAGCTGTCCAAAATCGGTTTGTATAGGTGCTTTGAAATGACTTGAATCTAAATTATGATAGATATAAAGTCCAAACTTGTTGTATTTAGAGATGATAGATCGATCTTTCATATATGTTCCGTTTTTGCGTTGATCTTGAAAGTCGAGATCATTTTAGACCTCGCAAAAAAATAGGTCATCGTACAGTGGTACCCAAGGTATGCAACAACACTGGGTTATTTGATCAGACATGCATGAGAGATCATGTGAGGGTTAATGTCATTCCAAGGTCAAAGTCACTGTTGGTCAAGGTCATCCAAAGGTCACCTTGTTTTGGCATAATACAACTTAGGCTGTACTTTATTTGATAGTATATGAGTGTGTTTTGGACCCAGAGGTCAATGTCATCTCAAGGTCAAGAGCATAGAAAGATCAAAGTCGGCATTACTTTCCATTTTGATGCCACCATTTTATTTGGTTTTTCTGGGCACTCATTTTCAAGCAAGTTTCATAAGGAGCATGAGTCATATGGGCTTTGCCCTTCCACTTCTAAACAAATGTCAAAACTAACATATTTAGTGTTACATTTGAGGCCTATTATTCTAGTTTATACCTGGAAAATTGATACCTTTAACCCTTTCAGGGCCTCTTTAGTATTAAATTTGAGGCAAGTCCCAGACTGAGTTAAAATTGCCATTAAAAAAATCGCGTACTATCAACACATAAACATGTCTATTTTCAAACACACGAACATGTATATTTTCAAACCTTCAAGTTCAACCTTTCAACCTCTTTAGTTTTAAATTTGAGGCATGTTCTTCCAGTGTAAGTTAGAATAGGCCTCAGACAATTGCCAACACAAGACCATGTGTATAGTTCGACACCTTCAATCTCTCCTTGGTTTGTATTGCCCACAACTTCAGGGTGGTTTTGGAAAATCAGGTCCCCATGTACAGTCCAGCATTGTTGTTAGGTGTTGCTGACAGAGAAGGATCATCATTGCTCGTGTTTGTGGTTGCAGGAGATAAAGAGAGTGGGAAATATTGTATTCATGTTTGAATCATTAAAAATTCATTGCAATAGATTTTAATGTTTTATTTTTTTTTAATTTAAATTTTTAAAACAGGTCCGAGATTTATTTTCTGAAACTTTTACACTAACTAGTGTGGTCGTAGAAGAGTTTATTAAAGGCCATTATTGAGGTGAAACTTTTCAAATAGGCCTGGCATGTACGCGACTTAAGAATAAATTCAGTATCTTTATTTCGTTGCGTTACTTCGCGAGTTTTGTTCTATACAATCATTACTTGTCACTCGCTGTAAAACAGGCCAAGAAACCAGTCGTCTTTAAACCACCACAGCAAATGTGCACAAGACGTGCTGATAGTGTTGAGACACAAACAGTAACTCCGTTTTTCATGGCTTTATAGGTAGTCTAAGGGAAATACGTCACCCACAGTACCTGTAGCATGTGACCTTAGGAATGGTAGTACATGACATTTAGATGTCATGTTTGCAAGAATATTAGACACCAATTAAAAGGTGTATGGATAAATTAAGCAAAATTTAGTGTCAGACATTTAGCGTCAGTTAGACATTTGTTAAGTTTGTTCGCAATTTTGGTCTTGACCTCGGACACACTTTACGCATTGTTTGCATGTATAGCCTGCCAATCATGAGACTGACGGCTTGAAAATGATGTGTCGTGCTATATTAATAATTATTAATGTTTGTACTAATGTTGTTGATGATTGGGGTTATTATTTGTTGTTGTTGCTGCTGCTGATTTGAGCAAGCTGTATGTTTGAAGATGTAATATTAAACATTATTCTACATAGAATGCTGAAATTGTTGTCTGTGGAATGGAATGCTGACATTGTTGTCTGTGGAATGGAGTGCTGATATTGTTTGTATGTGGCTACTGTTGTGATGATCATTGATTTGAACTAGCATTGCTTGTTATGTAAGGAGGGTTTCACGGAAGATGGTTTGTTCTTTAATGACAATAAGTTGAATGGGGAAACTGGCTTTTTGTCACCGCTAAGCTTGGAATGTTGGGCATCTCTTCCTTGTTGTGTAAACAAACAATTGTGCCTACTACGCACATTTTCACAGATGTGCTATTTTTGGAATCGTTCACCGCTGATGCTCAAGCAACAATCAATCAATCAATCAATCAATCACCGCTGATGCTCATAAACAAAAGAGCTTATCGATTCATATCAGATTGGAAACCTTACTTTTGAAAGAGATTATTTTGGAAAGGGGGAATGAGGTTTGGAGAGGGGCTTATTGTTTGGTTTTGTTGATTGGACGACACTCATTATGAATTTAAAATAATACTGTTGATGCTGAAGTGTGTAATTTTGAGGCCCTTTCAAAGTTTATTGTAGGTGATGGCAATGTGACTGTTGTTATTGTTGTTGATGGTGGCTGTTGTTATTGGGCTCAGTGAGATGCTTGTATACAAATGTTTGCTGATACGTTCGCATTACGGTTCATGTTGAAGGAGTCAGTGCATGGGTTGTTGAGAGAAACTCTACGAAAAAGAGAGACGGTGAAGTTTTTTCTTCTTCTAATCTATCTTATAAAGTTGCATTAGGAATTAAAATGAACGACAGAGCGAGAGCTTAATTCAAAATATAATTAAGATAAAGTAAAGTCTGGTACTTTCTCATTAGTCTTTAAAAAGGTTGGGTGTTTACAGTTTAACATAGCCTATCTATATTATTTTTGAAATGATAACATCGCTGGGATGGTCGAAGTTGTAGACCAGTATGTTGAAACTTAGCAGGGCATGGACAGCGAGTCTTTAGACTGTTCAAAGGTCCAACTGATGCATAGTGAAAGTTTGCAGATTTTGTAGAACAAAAAGGAATGCTATAACTCAGTGTTGCCCGTGAAGATGTGCAGTACCTTCTTTGCAGCACCCTCTTGACTGTGTGTGTCCGTCATTTTAGGCTCTCACAGGAGGCCTTTTGAAATAAAGACCAAAGTTTGCAAAACTTTTATATGACTTGTTTGGTTCTATTTTTTTCCTTTTCTTATGCTGGATTTGTAAGACCTAGTTTTAAAACATCAACGATTTTATTTATTTTTTAAATTTTTTTCCTTCTAGGCTTCAGCAGTCTAGTCATGTGTATATTATTTTCGGTTTTGCGTTTAAATGATTTTTTTTTTTAATTTTAACTAGCACAGGGGATGCAGCCTACATTTCTGCAGGTGCAGAATTTAATAATCAAAAAAGAGTCCATCTTATTGTCCAATTGTGTGGCTGATTCATATTATTGTGAGCTTTGAAGGAAAATTCCCAGTGTTGGCCTGGTAAATAGTCATCATTATAGACTTGGTCCTGAGTAAAACAAATATGGCTTCAATGGTCAGGTAAGTACATTTATTATTATATACTTGGTTCTAAGTGGTCAAGTCAGCTGCTCGCTACAATTAGGGTGGAACTGACAAGATCGTCTCCTGTTCAAATGTCGCTCAGTATTGGTCGACTTGTACAATATAGTAAGTTACAGCTGCAGTTATGTCCCATTTGCTGCAGCTATGTACCTTTAGCTGTAGTTATCTCCCTTCATCCTTGTTTATGTCCCACGGCTACATTAGGGAAAAAACTTTTGACAGGATGATCCCCCCATCCAAATGTCTCTCCTTAGGGATCATTGTTATGATGTTATCAGTATGAAGTGTTGTTGTATTGTTACGTTAGTGTCCACGAGCTGTGAATAATGATGATGACGTCAAGTCAAGAGAAAAAAAGAATTCTGAATTTGACAAACGATACTTTCTGGCTACGTGTGTGTGATTTACGATTGTTACAAATCATGTTGACTAACACTTTTGTTGTTGTTGTTTTAAAAATAAAGAGATGCTTGTCTAAAACTTGTAAATATTGTGTTGTCATTTTGAGAGAGAGAGAGAGTGTGTGTGGGTGTGTGTGTGTATGTGTGTAGGTGTGTGTCGGCGTGTATTCATGGAGAAATGGGGTGCTAAATTTGCCTTTTTATGCACAAAATGGGGCTTTCACCTGGCACCCCACTTTTTTCCACCCACCCCCATCTCACTCCACACCCTCACCCCACTGTAACCCACACTGATAAGAGTTTTCATTTGTTTCATAACTGCCGCAGCTCCAAGTTTTATACAAATTCAAAGGTGAGTATTGCACTCTAAAACGAAATAGTAGGCCTATATAACAAAGCAAAACGTCAACGCGGCTGGCCTAATCATCTGCGAAATGCTCCTCCTGCATTTTTTTAATGTTGGCCCACAACCACTGCATGGATCATTGTGGCTCCTGCTGATGTTCCCACATGAGATATGTTTGTTACACGACAGTTGAACAGCCAGGAGTCACAAGAATAGAGAGAATGTCTATAATATAGACAGAAAATAAAGCCCTAATGGCTAGAACGCGGAAGATAACACCGGTACCTCTACAGAGTTCTGTACTAACGGGAGATCTATGATTGTTTGCAAACCTAGCTTGATTGTGGTAAAGATGATGATGACAACGAGGAGGAGGAGGATGGCGAAAATAACCACGTTTGTGAACTAACGTCCAATTTTAATTTCGATAACAATGGCGGAATTCATCTTGTTCAAGATGTCACTGATGGAGAAAACGTTCAATGGTTGATCACGGATGGAGATCGTGGTATCCCAGAAAACCAAGGTGGAGATCATGAACGCGATCACCGGAGATCATCTTGAACCAGACGGAGATAACTTTGAACTAGAAAACACAACTGAAGAATGTACTCTTGAACAAGACATACTGTATGATGACGAGATTACTTCTGGCGGAGTCTCCTATATGCGTCAAGTGTCCGGAGAGCAAACTTGTTTTTTCCAACCTAGTTCCAGTCATTCGCCCAAAAAGCAATCACCGAAGTCGAACGAAGCTCTTCGATGCATTACGAAATGATGTTTGCCTGACTACAACTAGTTGACATTAAAAATGACCGCTGTTGCTTCTAATTCTGTTCGATTTACACAGATTTAGCATTTCGCAATGGTATACTTTTGTTAATATGAACATAATTATTATCGACCATATTTAATAGTTGCGTTCCTTGATTTGCATTTTGTTAGTTCTCAGCAGTAGGCTAATAATAGCATTCCCCATTTCCTGCCTAGAACCAAGTAGACATTGTTATACAGTATACATAGGCTTAATCTACATTATATATTATAAGTCAGTCTCCGCGCAGCAAAGAAGCTCACTAGCTGAATATAATTATTAGACCTGTATTGTTTGTTTTATACGTAAATAAATGTATAAACTATATCTATTCTAATTAATAATATTTAGGCCTATACTTTATAATATTCGAATCTTTAAATTTCCGGAGAAGGACAAGTAGGCTAAGCGAATTTTTTTATTTATATAACTCGAGATCAGAGTTAAATTAATAGTTAGTTACTTATTCATTGCTTACAGGGTCCAGCGGACTGCAAAGAGCCGAATCAGGACCACAAAATCAAGACAACTCGAGATCAGAGTTTAATAGCTAATTAATTATTCATTGCTTACATGCTTACAGGGTCCAGCGGACTGCAAAAAGCCGAATCAGGACCACAAAATCAAGACCATAACTTCGCTAGTAGTAGTAGTAGTAATAGTAGTAGTAGTAATAGTAGTAGTAATAGTAGTAGTATAGTTATTTAGTTAAATCTTTAATTTATTTATTTGTTTTGTTTGTTTGTTATTATTATTATTATTATTATTATTATTATTATTATTATTATTATTGTTTGTTATTATTATTATTAATATTATTATTATTATTCCTACTTTTAAAAAAAAAAAAAAAGTATAGTGTGCTGTTGTGCGTGCTCAATGGTGTAAATATGGTCAGTGACGTTTTGTTTGTTTTTGCTGAAGTTGGGTGTAACCCGAAATATTCAGATGGTGTTACTGGTTATTTTTTCTTATAGATTTACCAAAGTTTCCAGATGATTTATGGAAATTTCCGCCCGCCGCGCAACATTTTTTTAATACGTGTTTCTCATTAAAATATATATCATTGAAATACTTATAACAAATTTACTGTATCAGTTAAAAAGAATAATATTAGTTAAATAAATAATTGCTTTGGTGCTTGCAATAAAAATGTCACTGTTTTTTGAGACCATTATAAACTTGCTTTGCCTTGTGCTGAAGGGGCATCAACGTATCCATAGCGCTTTGAAGTTTTGTCATGGTTTTATTGTTGATATAGATGTGAAATCATTGTATGTGTGCATTATGTGTTATGTATTACTTTTACTCTTTATTACTAATTGTGTCAGTATATTAATCATCATAAAATAATAATAATACTAACTGCTTCAAAATGCGAATCTCGACTTGACTTACAGCTTGAAGCTGTGCAGCTCGAAACAGAATTAGATCTAGAAGCAACAGCGGCTATTTTTATGCACGGATGTTTCACCACAGGCTCTGAAGTCTTTGCTTTTGTCTTTGTAAACTCCTACATACGTACGTAGTATAGTATGTAATTGAGGCCTACGAAAGACGATACTTCCCAGCCTGTGGTTTCACGTAGTCCTGCCAGCATTTGTTCGTAAAACATCGGATAGCTTCGCTCGACTTGGAGAGCTTCGTTTGACTTCGGTAATTGCCTTTTTCGGCGAATGACTGGAACTAGGTTGGAAAAAACAAGTTCGCGTCCGGAGACGTTAATCTACTTAACCAACCAACTTCTGGCGGAACTGTTGCACTAAGCTTCAACGGAGAAGTTCTTAAACATGGAAACACGTATAGAGATATTCTTGACCAGCAAAACATAAATGGAGATATCCACGAGGGTGAAGATTTTATTGAACTTCAAAACACATTTTGAGGTGTTCTTGATCTTCAAAAGCTATATGGGGATATTGCTAAACTTCAACACAGGTATGAAAGAATAGACCCATTTTCTGCCGATGCAGAAAGCATGTATGGAAGTCACCTTCTAACGGACTGCATTGAAAATATTGATCACGGAATAGCAGACGGAAACACATCTGAGCCAGAAACTGTTGACCTAACTGTTCTTGAAGAAGGTGCCAGAGAGTGGATTCGTTTTCTCCCAACTATAGACGCAGAACGTGACCTTGAAGAAGATATGGGCAAATAAGAGAAAGAGGTCGTTTAAATGCAGACAGAGATGTAGACTCTGATGTGTCAAAAGAAGATGAATGTAAACAAGGTAGTACGGACCTCTAAGAACAAGACAGCACGACTGGAGATGATCTTATGACAGACCTGGCAGATAAACAAGTTTGTGAAGGAAACAACGCAAATAATGGTCATCTGGAACCTAACGATCTGCAAGCTGGCGGTGTGCGTGACACAGCTTCCAACAGCACAGAGACAGACTCTCTTGACTCATGGTGAACGGTTGAGAATGAGGAGGATGAGCATGTAGAGCACTGCGTGTTAGACTTCCACAGCTGTTATCAGGAAGAGATTGGCGGTGCTGATGACAATATTTTCACGAACGATGATAGTCTTGACACAGACAAAGGACACGAAGGAGATGAGTCGGTTCTAGCAGTATCAGATAGCATAACTAAACCATGCGATATTTTGAACTTGACATCCTAGAAGGAATCGACAAGGCTGGCGCAGCTTTCACAGACATAAGTCGAACTGATTCAAAGATTAGCGAGGGACTTTATGTAAAAGAAAACTTTACAGACACAGGATGCCTTCAAAACTTCACAGAGTATCTCCAAAACTTCACAGTCAGACACTGTTGACGTTGCTGTCACGGATGGAAAAGACAGAAATTATCCTGACGTTGGCAGCGTGGCTAAGAATTATGCAGGCAGTATTGACGAGGACTATCTCCAAGAACTGGAAAGCAGTTTAGTACTAAATGGAAATGCTGCTACTTATGTTTTTATCACGCTGTAGCTACCGACCTTTTTAACTTACTATTTGTCACTATGACCGCGGAACACACCGATACTCCCTTCTTTGAATGTTAGCAGAAAGGTGTCTGGGGGTGATGGTCTACTTATACCGTTTAACGATCCATCCAATTTTAATCCCGAGATGCTCAGTGATAGTACTATATCTACATTTCAGTTTCCTAATTTATCTTTCCTCATTTTGTGTCTCCCTTTTAGTTAAAGAGCGATGAAGGAGTTGCCTTCCATTTGGAGTCCAAGCTAGAGTAGAGGAGTCAGGCCACAGGCGTTCGTCTCGGAATGTGAGGAGAGTGGAGTGCTGTCTTTATACTTCTAATTAGTAGAGAGAGGGCCCCTACTCAGAGAGATGAACTTACTGGCACCTGTGACTTTTCAGTACTAATGATACCCACACAGGATAGGATAGGAGGATACCCACACAGTGACACATACAAACGGGACACACAGCTAGAGTGACGTGACGCAAAGAAGCCATTGACTGATATAGGCGGGGACCCAGAAACATAGTGACACACATACACGGTTTAAAACCAAAATGCAATAATTATTTAAGCTCCCTTTGGTCCTTGCTGTGCGATAAGCGGGTCAAGTAATAGTATATAATAAAATTCTCTGGCGTTATCAGTGGCTTCACCCTGGACACTGCGAAGCCGAGACTCGTGGAGTATGAATTCCTCTCACAAGCGCACAGTCGAACGTTAAGCCTCGGGTAGTGTGTCAGGTAAACAGTGGACAGTTTGCTCGGCAGGCTAACAGTGAATGTGCTAGTTTTCGGGGTCTTGTTGAGTCCTGTCTTCACTTTCGGTCGGCGCCTTGATCAATTCTTTGAGCGGGTGAGTGCACTGTGTGCTTTTTTTTTTTTCAAATAATTTTAGCAAACACGCCTATTTGGGGGCGCGCCACACAAACCACAGACTCACACACAGAACAAGTTTAGTGTAGAGCGAAGTACAGTGACGATGGCATCCAACCATTTTGTTTTTTAATCTCCAGTTTAAAAAAAATATATGTGTGCAATTATTCCAAGACTCCGATAATATGGCCACGTCAACGGAGCGTCAGGCCTTGCCAAAACATATCCTGCATGGCACGGTGCAAGGAGGCAGAAGAAGAGGGAGATAGAAAAAGAGGTGGGAGAACAACATTCGAGAATGGACTTGTTTGACACTGAACGAAGCCATGAGGGTTGCTAAGAACAGAGAAAGATGGAGTACGCTTGTCAAACGATCATCTGTGGTCCCCAACGACCTTTGAGTTACGGGATAGGATGGGATAGGACAGAATAGGTGCAATTATTTAAAGCAGAACACACAATTATAACTTGGAACACCACGCATACACGCACGAACCCCCCAAACACACTTACACATGCACACCATTCAAACAACTTTCACACACACACACACACACACACACACACACACAAACACTCATTCACAAAAGCACATGCGCGCACGCACGCTCGTACACACATACGTGCACGCACACACACACACACACACACACCAAGGGCGGATCTTGGGGGGGGGGTGCAACGGGTGCACGTGCACCCCACCCCCACACGGACGACCCAAAAAAAAAAAAAAAAGGAAGAAGAAAAAGGAGAAGAAGAAAGAAGAGGAAGGAGAAAAAGAAGAGGAAGAAAAATATTCAGAATATCCATAATATTCATAATAGTCAACATGCTAATAATCATCATGCTAATCATCATCATCAGCAGCAGCAGCAGCATTATAAGAAGAAGAAGAAGAAGAAGAAGAAGAAGAATAGAGGACAATAATAATAATAATAATAATAATAATAATAATAATAATAATAATAATAAAGGACAATAAGAAGAAGAAGAAGAAGAAGAAGAAGAAGAAGAAGAAGAAGAAGAAGAAGAAGAAGTTTAATGTATTTAAAGTCTTTCCACCAAAGTGATACAATAATAATTTATTTAAAGTCTTTCCACCAAAGTGATACAATAATAATAATAATAATAATAATAATAATAATAATAATAATAATAATAATAATAATAATCGTCATTTACCTCAAAGATGCATTCTCTCCTATTTTCTTTCCCATATCAATCCCTGCCCTCTTCACGCCTCAATCTCCTGTTACCCCCACCCCCTCCCTCCTTTCTTCTTTCATTTACTAACACTCACCAATCGGCCTACACATGTTAGACGTAACAGCTCAACTTCAAAGAACGCCGGCCAATTATGACGTGTAACATCCGCTAAAACGTCATAATTATGTCGCTTGCATTTTCACGTACGTTTACACGTCACAAACGACTTTGAGCTCAGGTTCACAACCGTCGCATTTTCGTCTACAAGTCCTTTTCAGGTAAAAGCTTCGTGTCAGCTTTTTGTCATTCTCTTAAAATGTGTATTTACAGCAGTTATAGCAACAGCTTGATCTAAGTACAATTAGGCAGCAACTCAACAACAAAAGAAAGTGTAAGACATGTATGTCAGGGCGTTTTGCCCATAAACTGTTGTTTTGAATGAATAACTGTTCTTTGCTATGAATCTGAGGTAAGATACAAAAACTTCTCTCTATCCCCCCCCATCCCCCCACCCTCCCCCCCCCAAAAAAAAAAGTGCACCCTCCCGCGTGAACCTGCTGATCCGCCCTTGCACACATACTTGAGGGATTCCTTAGTTAGTCATTATTTATAGGGTCCAGCGGACTGCAAAAAGCCGAATCAGAACCACAACTTGGTTGAAAGAGGGACTCACCCCTTATCCGTAAAAAAGATCTGATGCAACAATCTAATGGTAGCACGATATGTGTGCGTGTGCGTGCAGTGTGTGTGTGTGTGTGGGGGGGGGGGGGGGTAAGAAAAAAAACGCGCGTGCGTGTACGTGCAGTGTATGTGTGTGTGTGTGTGTGTGTGTGAGCGTAACGCGCTTCTCTCTCTGCCTCTCTGTCTGTCTGTCTGTCTGTCTCTCTCTCTCTCTCTCTCTCTCTCTCTCTCTCTCTCTCTCTCTCTCTCTCTCTCTCTCTCTCTCTGTCGCCCGTCACATCTCTCTCATTCTTTCCGTGTCTTTGTGTGTGAGTGTAGGTGCGGGTGTGTGTGTGTGTGTATGTGCATACGCGTGCGCAGTTGCGATCGTAATATGCACTTAAATAACCCTAGAGCTTCGATCACGTGGTCTTCACGTGGGGAAAGGCCAGCGATTTACAATTTTCTCTCTTTCATTCATAGTTTAGTAGGCCCCCTGTCTAGGCCACTACTGATAAAGCACTGGGATTTTGTGATAAGAGGACCAGTATGACACAGCACTATGCAAGTGGGGCCGGGTAGCTCAGTTGGTAAGAGCGTCTTGCTAGTAACCGAAAGGTCGCTGGTTCGAATCCCGGATTGGTCAACGTGTGATCATGTTATTTTCCCCTTTACCAACAACTGGCCCGCTGGTGTCAGTATAAATCGGTCCAGTAGTCACCTATATGCGAAAGTGTCGTGTGACTATAATCTACAAACAAACAAGCACTATGGCTTCTCGCCTTACATGGTCAGCCTGTAACCGTTGTAAATTAACGTTGCTGTACAGAAGATGATGAAAGTCAATTGTGGGTTACACATATGTACGCTGAATCTGGCTCAGTTAGGCAGTGACCTCATTCAGCTTACGTATAGCCGGTACCACCCCCACCCCGCCAGAGTAAGCCTCTTGTGGTTTAAATTTCCCGGGCTTCCGGCTGACCACATGGATAGATATCATTCGTTGTTCGAACTGCATCGAGGAAGGAGCTAAGCTCTGAAAGGTCTCTCTACTTGAAGACTAAAAGCAGGGACTGGTGAAATTCTATTCGATCTAGTTAGCCACAGCCTGACATTACATTGTCAAAAAGGTAAATGATCTATCTTTTGTTTCATCGCGATGTATTGATTTTATTGCTGTATTATGTTTGTGAAGTTTGCCATGTTTAGAATTGTGAAGGTTAGTCAAACTTTGCGTGACCACGTGGCGGGCACACGACCGGTTTCGACGCCATGAAGTACCCCCTACGGACCAACTGTTGTTTAGCCTATACGTATTATTGCAGACCAGTGGCTGTACCGGAGAATGTGTATAGTATTAATTATTTCTCTATGTGTCTAGTTTAGCCATGATTTATATGTATGTGTATATATATATATATATATATATATATATATATATATATATATATATATATATATATATATATATATATATATGTATGTTTGTGTGTGTGTGTGGAGCTATCACTGAGGGCTATTGCTGCCTTCAGTGAGACGCTCTGCACACCCTTAGTGAACCGGTGTTGCAGAAATTCGTCTCATATTTTGCAGACGAGCAGGCATTGTTGGCCCAAAGCAGAAGCAGGAACATTAACAGTCCTCACTGACATTCGGCCTGCATTGGAGCCTCACGCACTGAGCTACGAGAGCCCACCAGTCTGTCAACCAGGAGAAGACTCCACCACAACACCGCTCATCTACATGAGAGCTAAGTGATTTAAAACAGTGCACCAAGACTGTTAGAGAAGGACATCAATAGTCCACCCTTCCAGAAGACTGACCCTTTGGGCATAACGCACCATTAGCCCAATGATGAGACAGTAGCTGCATAGAACTATCAAGGAGCGAACTATTCGAAGTGATATTTGGACTTTTAAGTTAGTATAGTGATTAGAAGATTTTGTATAGAGTAGAGGAAATAAATGTGTGATATTTTTTGTTAACAAGTGAGATGCTAGTGTGACAGTGAATCTTTTACCATTTTCTTTCTATCTCTGTAACCCCAGCCTAACACAGACTGAGCTAAACTTTAAAATGTATTAAGATTAGTCACCGGGAGATTTACTAGCGATCCCCACAGACAAAAGACGAGTGGGTAATAGCATTCCATTGTGCCGAGCCCAGCAACAATAGACCCACCGTCACAGGTTTTATGATTTTAAACCATTATCCTAGACAATAACGGTTGCCCTAATTCAAACCATGGACCCAGTGGCTTGTCATCACTCTTCCCAAAAAAAGTAACCTTCAGTAGTTTAAAAATTACCGCACCATCAGCTTCATCAGCCATCCCAGCAAAGTCATCCTGAAAATAATATTCAACAGGTTGAAACCCCAAGCTGGACAAATATTGCTGAATAACAAGCAGGATTCAGGGCAAGGCGAAGTACCACTGAGCAGATTTTCAACCTCAGAATAATCTGCGAGAAACACCTACAGCACCAACAACATCTATATCATGTGTTTGTAGACTTCAGGAAAGCGTTTGACCGAGTTTCTGTGGGCAATAATGAATGTACAACATCAGCCCTAAAATTATTGAAGTCATCAAAAGTCTGTATGACAAGGCTACTAGTGCAGTCCTCCACAACAGCGCCATCAGGAACGGGTTCAGAACAAACAATCGTTGTGCGTCAAGGATGCCTACTCTCTCCAGCACTCTTCAACTTCTTCCTGGAGCGCATCATGTCAGATGCCCTTGCAGATCACAAAGGCACAATCAGCATAGGAGTAGAGCAATCTCCACAACCTCCGTTTTGCGGATGACATTGATCCATTGGCTGGAGAGGAAAAAGAACTTGAACAGCTGGTACAGATACTTGACACCAGCTACAGAGCCTTTGGAATGGAAATAAGCGCAGAGAAAACCAAAATGATAACCAACAACACCAATGGCATCAACATGGACATCAAAGTCCAAGGCCAAACCCTCAACACGGCGCATAGCTTTAGATATTTAGGAGCAATTGTATTAGACAATGGTCCTGACATGAAGTCCTCTCCAGGGTCGCACAAACAACTTCTGCCCTGACAAGGTTTAAGCCCATTTGGAAAGACAGGACCATCAGTCTACACCCCAAGGTAAGGTTGCTGCGCTCCCTTGTCATCTCCATCTTCCTATACACTTGCGAAACATGGACCCTTACGGCAGACCTACAACGAAGAATACAAAGCATGGAGACGAGGTGCTACAGAAGACTTCTAGGCATTTCCTATACCCAACAGATCACCAACGACGAACTTCGACAGATCATCACATAAGAAAATTGGACAACACGATCACCTGCTCACAGTGGTGAAGAAACGAAAACTCCGATGGTATGGCCACGTTACCAGAGCATCAGGCCTTGCAAAGACCATCCTGCAAAGCACGGTGCAAGGAGGCAAGAGAAGAGGGAGACAGAATAAGAGGTGGGAGGACGACATTCGAGACTGGACTGGCTTGACAGTGCGCAAAGCCATGAGGGTTGCTGATGACAAAGAAAGATGGAGTACGCTGGTTAAACGATCGTCTATGGTGCCCCAACGACATTAGAGTAACGGGATAGGATAGGATAGGATAATTCACAACGCTGTGTAAGCGATTTGCCTTGACCCATACTTCTTATTTGTTTTAACCTATGTATGGTAGTTTGGGCCAAGACTGTACAGCATTAAGGACAAGGCGGCAATCTTCTTCGTCGCTCTGTGTTACCAAAGACTATAAGAAAGATACGGCGTCCGGTTTGGTTGCATGGGTTCCAGCAGCAGCGTTTAGTAATATACTCTACATATTATATTTAAAACTAACGGACAGTGTATTCTTCTTTGATACTCCGTGCAAAGCACAAGACGGTGTCTGCACACTAGAAAATGACCTTGTATCATCCTTTCACTTATCAACCACGTTGGGACTAATAAGACTGTAGTAGCTGATGTTGGCAAACATTCATCTTTCTACCTTTGGGATGAGAGTATAAACCAAGGTGTTGGCTCTGCACTGCGTACATTATGTGCCCCCCACCCCCTCACACTGACTCAACCAAAGCTTTTAGGTTTTGAAGCTAGTTCAGCCAGGCTAGCTATAAATAGCTTCGCCTGTGCTTTTCTTTCCATTCCTTTCACTGAAAGGGAGGGTGTAGGCAAGCTATAAATAGCACGCAGCCAGCAAAATGTGGGACAACCTAAGAGTGATGCTCATATAGGCATTGAGCTAGTGTGCCCTCACCCCTCTCGTCTTGGGTTGTGTTACTCTCTGACTGTCTCGCTTTTGCTGGGAAGCCAACCCGAATTCCACCCAGACACACTGAAGCCGACGAGAGATATATAACCTACTGACACACAGACAAACTGACAGAAAACAAGATGGTGAGCCATTCAAATTTATTTCCAGACATTCACGCTCATAGTCGAAAAATAAGCATTTCTCAAAAGTGTTAAATTTCTTGGCCGTGTTTTGACTCGGCTTTATCCTGACGAAGCAAAAGGAAAATATAGAATGCTGGGCCACTAACTGGATTGCAACTGAAAGAGGGCCCAGGATCCGAAGTACCTGTAAACCAAAACTCCACAAAATCGCTTCCGCGGTTTTTGTGATATTGAGCAATGCATGTTTAGCAACAAAATGGCCTCAGTGACCTTGACATTTGGGGTAGAGCAAATTTGATGGCACGAGAGGCAGGTCGCTAACCTAGCTAAAGTTCTTATGAGGTTTGGTAAAATGCCGTTTAGGTTTTTTTTGGGATATGGTGTCCAACGGACCGACGGGCCGACAGACCAACGGTTGGCTCGTTCTGATAAGTTTGGAAATACAAAAATAGATAGGCCTATGACTGATAGCAAACATGCTAAGGTCAGCTCTGTGGCTGTCCTTGGCCTTATCAGTGACATTCGATAAGTGTGGATTCATTGCTAATGTTATCACTATAACAAAAGCGTGTGTGTCCTTGTCGCTCGGCGTCATTAAGCTTACTTTTCTTGAGAACACACGCTAGGTCGCATCGCCCGAATTATTGTGCTAAAGAAAGAAAAAACCACGGTAAATATTATTTTTAATTAATTTCTAATTTAAGACGCTCATATGTTTGTAGGCTACATTATTCTATTTAAGCCGCTCAAATCATAGACCACACATTATTAGTGGTCTAAGCTCAGACGTAAATTTAAGACTGTTAAATATATTATTCCACGTATAATTTTACCTACTGGTGCTCGAGTTGAATACAAAAGAATCTATCTCAGAAAAGTAATGAATGTTGTCCTAGGAGTGTCACAGTATCTTACTATTATATAATGTTTGTAATGGATACCAAGGAGTGGAGTTCAAGAATCAGGGTCAAATACCCCGCATTACGAAAGAGCTGGGTTGCATATTGGCCCTTGACTTTTGGCTTTTTCAGGAACATTTTGAATGATTTCAAATGGAGCGTATATAAATAACATTATATAACATGTGTAGGACATGCATTTGTACTGTGTATTGGCTTTAATAATAGGGAGCATGATGATCTATACGTGTAAGGGTGCAATACTACTATTAAGAAAGACCTTTGGTGTATAGAGCTGTGACTGACTTCAGGCTTTTCATTTTTGCCATAACATTTGTTTTTGAGGCGTCAAAGTATTTTACACTTGGAAGCTTTGAAAAACGAAATATATCAAGCACTCGCGCGCGCCCTCCATCAGTGACACACATAAACACATTACGCGATCAAACAAACAGATGCGCTCTCACTCACACCACCACCACCACCACCACCACCACCACCACCCCCCACACACACTCATTCTCTCTCACTCTCTCTCTTTCTCTCACACACACACACACACAAGCGCATTCGCACACATACACAGTTATGATACGTTATTGCAAATAATGTGCTGATTACATAAACGCAATATAAGATGCACACAATACAATGGTAGGGCGCGCACGCATACACACACACATACCTGTCAAGTGCTACGGATTTTTGCGTAGCGCTACGCATTTTAAACATTTTCCCATTGCTACGGCGTATCACAAAGCTGCTACGCAATTTTTCAAAAGTGACGATAATATTTTTTAACCAAGGGGGTTTTCGCGCGAAAGTAGGCTGTTCCGGTCGAGTCCGGTTTAAAGACACTTAGTAAAAGCACCGCACTTCCGCAACACGTGTTCGTTCAGAACTTCAGTCTACGATCAGTCTTTGTGAGGGAGAGACAGACAGAGTTGAACAAAGAAAATTAATTGGTATAAGCTTTTGTGCAATGCTAATAGTTCTTTTCTTGGCATTGTAAACCATGTTTTGTGAATAAGCAAGTTTTTTTTTTTGTTTTTTTTTTGTTTTGCATTTTCACTTTTATTTTGAAAAACGTACATGAAAATGTTTATAATGATAATGATAATGGTAATAGCTAAAGTGTTGTGCATTAACAAGATTTTACAATAAATTTTTAAACACATTGGATGTGTGTGTTTATATTGGATGCAGAAGTTTCCAGTTTTGTTGCGAATCGCGTGATTCACATTAGTGCTACACCAAACCTCCATTTGCTATGGTTTTTCTGTTAAATTGCTACACCACAACCCGAAAACCCCTTGACAGGTATGCACACACACACACACACCACATATACACACACATACACGCACCGTGTCAAACTCACACATGCACAAATCAACCACCCCTACACAGACGCACAACATACACACACACACACACACACACACACAATACAAACACACACACAACCCCTGCCCCATACACAGGAACTATCTGAACCTTACGTCATGTGACGTTGCACGTTTCCCGGCTTTTTTAACCCTCTGACTACCAAGAGCGCTTGAAGATTGTACGATGTAGCCTAATGCAGAGGGTGGTTACTGGTCAGCTGCATGACAAGAGAAAGGCACAAAGTTTTGAAGAGGTCCGCCGTCGTGGTTTGCAAACAAGCTGTGAAAGTACATAGTAGGCAATCACAACAAGCCAAAGGTAGGTCTTTGCGTTCGTCAGTCTGTCGGTCCGTTGATTGCCATAGCTCAAGAATCACTGAGCGGATTTTGACCAAACATCATAGGAACATTACTTACGTTAGTAGCGGCAAACGTCATAGGAACATTACCTACGTTAGAAGTGGCAAGTGAAATAGGAATATTCCCTACGTTAGTAGTGGCAAACGTCATAGGAACATTACCTACGTTAGAAGTGGCAAGTGAAATAGGAATATTACCTACGTTAGAAGTGGCAAACGTCATAGGGACATTACCTACGTTAGAAGTGGCAAGTGAAATAGGAATATTACCTACGTTAGTAGTGGCAAACGTCATAGGAACATTACCTACGTTAGAAGTGGCAAGTGAAATAGGAATATTACCTACGTTAGTAGTGGCAAACGTCATAGGAACATTACCTACGTTAGAAGTGGCAAGTGAAATAGGAACATTACCTACGTTAGTAGTGGCAAACGTCATAGGAACATTACTTACGTTAGTAGCGGCAAACGTAAGAGGAGCATTACCTACGTTAGTAGTGGCAAACGTCATAGGAACATTACCTACGTTAGTAGTGGCAAACGTCATAGGAACATTACCTACGTTAGAAGTGGCAAGTGAAATAGGAACATTACCTACGTTAGTAGTGGCAAACGTCATAGGAACATTACCTACGTTAGTAGTGGCAAACGTCATAGGAACATTACCTACGTTAGTAGTGGCAAACGTCATAGGAACATTACTTACGTTAGAAGTGGCAAGTGAAATAGGAACATTACCTACGTTAGTAGTGGCAAACGTCATAGGAATATTACTTACGTTAGTAGCGGCAAACGTAAGAGGAGCATTACCTACGTTAGTAGTGGCAAACGTCATTGGAATATTACTTACGTTAGTAGCGGCAAACGTAAGAGGAGCATTACCTACGTTAGTAGTGGCAAACGTCATAGGAACATTACCTACGTTAGTAGTGGCAAACGTCATAGGAACATTACTTACGTTAGAAGTGGCAAGTGAAATAGGAACATTACCTACGTTAGTAGTGGCAAACGTCATAGGAATATTACTTACGTTAGTAGCGGCAAACGTAAGAGGAGCATTACCTACGTTAGTAGTGGCAAACGTCATAGGAACATTACCTACGTTAGAAGTGGCAAGTGAAATAGGAACATTACCTACGTTAGTAGTGGCAAACGTCATAGGAACATTACCTACGTTAGAAGTGGCAAGTGAAATAGGAATATTCCCTACGTTAGTAGTGGCAAACGTCATAGGAACATTACTTACGTTAGTAGCGGCAAACGTAAGAGGAGCATTACCTACGTTAGTAGTGGCAAACGTCATAGGAACATTACTTACGTTAGTAGCGGCAAACGTCATAGGAACATTACCTACGTTAGAAGTGGCAAGTGAAATAGGAACATTACCTACGTTAGTAGTGGCAAACGTCATAGGAACATTACCTACGTTAGAAGTGGCAAGTGAAATAGGAACATTACCCACGTTAGTAGTGGCAAACGTCATAGGAACATTACTTACGTTAGTAGCGGCAAACGTAAGAGGAGCATTACCTACGTTAGTAGCGGCAAACGTAAGAGGAGCATTACCTACGTTAGTAGTGGCAAACGTCATAGGAACATTACTTACGTTAGTAGCGGCAAACGTAAGAGGAGCATTACCTACGTTAGTAGTGGCAATAAACGTCAGAGGAGCATTACCTAAGTTAAAAGTGGCAAACATCATAGGAACAGAGGTCAAATTCGCTTAGGTCACTTTGTTTTTAAATACGTTTTGATCAATATCTCAGGAGCGGTTCAATCGATTTTTATAGAGTTTTGGAATACAGGTACTCCAGCTCCTTGCCATCAGTCAGTGGCACTCCAATTAATAATCGATCGGTTTGCCGGTCCGTGGTACTTGTTATTGAAAACACATTTTTGCCTTTTCTCAAGAATGACTGCAGCGATTTTTATTATTTGTTACGATGTAGATACTTTAACCATCACTCACCCTTTCGCGTCCTTGATGTTTGCTCTTTTTCAAATGTCAAGGTTACTGAGGTCAATAATTTATATTAGAAGAACATTGTACGTTTTATGTCAATGAGAGTCGGATGAGAGTATAAACCGAGGTCTAGTCTGTATCGCATACATTCCATCATAACGGACTTTAAAGATCCTGACGCTCATGTCCTAGACGGGTGAGTGCCGGTGACAAGAAAACACCCAGCATGCACCTAGGTCCTTCTCCCCCATCCCTGGCTGCCCAGGATTGTGCTCAGTTGTCCGGGCGTCAGACCATGCGCCCAAAGGCTGCGGGTGGGCGTCTCGGGCGCCTTGAGTTAGATCCTGTATCGGCCAGCGCTTTGAGCAGCTCTTGAGCTGGAAAAGCGCTATATAAGAACGATTAAATAAATAAATAAATAAATAAATAAATAAATAGAGTCACAATACGAAATGAACACTTTTGAAAATGCCGATTTTCAGCTATGTGCGCGAGTGGTTGGAAATACATTTGAATGACTTGCCATCTGGTTTGTTTCTGTGGAAAGTTTGATGTGAGAGTGCCGAACTAACAACGGTTTTTGAGGTGGCTTTAGAAGTTGCTGTTTTTCCAGACTTCTGTGCCAATCGCGTTCTCGCAGCGAAAGGGTTAATTAGTCTTTAGGTTTGAGGATACAGGATACAACTGATATTTAGGATACAAGTCACTCAATTTTAGCAGGATTTCTTCCATCCCACAAGTCACTGAAGCAAGGTCAAGATCCGGACTTAAACTATTAATATGACGAAACTATTGTATGACGGCCTACGAGCGCCAAAACCTGATAATTACAAATATCGTGAGATCATTACAAATATCATGGAATAATTACAATTATCAAGGGATAATTATAATTACCATTGACAAATTATAAATATCTTCGCGTGATCATGTTTCATTTTCAGTTTTGGCTCTAGCAATCCGCCTGGAAATGCGTCAAAGCCGAGAATTGTAATTATCATAATAATAATTACAATTTTAACTTCATAATTACACTTTTTACTTGATCATGCTTAATTCTGACAAAGGAGGCTTACTAGCGACAAAACCTGCATTTATAGGTTTCAGTGATTATAGTAATTAACACGTATTCTGTGTTGATTCACATTATCACGGCCTACTAGCGCCAAAACCTGATAATTACAAATATCATGTCATAATTAAAAATATCAATGACATATTTACAATTAACACGTAAATATTGTAATTATCAAGTGAAAATTACAATTTTTGGGTTTAGACCTTTATCCAGAATGATTGCTAGAGCCAAAACTAAAATTTAAACATGATCACGTGAAGATATTTGTAATTATTCAATGATAATTGTAATTATATATATATATATATCCCTTGATAATTGTAATTTTCCTATGATATTTGTAATTATCTCATGATATTTGTAAATATCAGGTTTTGGCGCTAGGAAGGCGTGGCAAATACAGATAATTATTAATTAACACTGTGGATTACCGGTATCCCTGTAAATTACACAGAATACGTGTTATATCAATTATCTCGTCATAATGGTAACTCTCGGTTTTGGCGCTAGTAGGCCGTCATACTATTTGTTAGGTGTGAACTGTGTTGACAGTATTGACTGTATTTGGACAGTTTACATTGTCTTGCTTGACTTCACTTTGTGTACAGCTACTGGTGATACAGGTTGGATTCATCCCACACAAAGAAACAAACACAAACACACACACACACACACACCACAAACACACATACACACCACACACACAATGTTGTTGGTTTTGTTGTTGTTGAGTGCTTTTAAATGTTATTATTATTTTTGTTAATCTTATCTGGAAAAACTTTAAAATAGTATGGATTCAGAACTAGCAAAAATGTCGGTCGGTCAGTTTGTCGGTTGGTCAGTCCGTTGGAATAAATATTTTTTTAAAAAAATAAGGTTTAGTAAATAATTAAACGGAATATGCAGAATAACAGGTAAAAATTAATTACAAATGACTGTGAGATTTAAAAAAAAAAAAAGGAATGAAATATTTAGCTGGAAATTAAATACGTATATAAATAAGTAATGGACATTTTAAAACAAACAATTGAAGAAGGAGATTGGTGGCTGTGCGTGTGTGTATGTGTGTGTGTGTGTGCGTGTGTGTGGGTATGTGTGTGTGTGTGTGTGATAAAGAGAGAGAGAGAGAGAGACAGAGAGACAGAGACAGAGAGAGAGATGATTTGAGCTGAACACCGGAACGTTTGTGTGATGAAGCGGAGAATTTCACTTAACAAAAAGATTATTATTATTATTATTATTATTATTATTATTATTATTATTATTATTATTATTATTATTATTATTATTATTATTATTATTATTATTATTATCATCATCATCATCAACATCATCATCATCATCATCATCATCATCATCATCATTATTATTATTATTATTATTATTATTATTATTATTTTTATTATTATCATCATCATCATCATTATTATTATTATTATTATTATTATTATTATTATTATTATTATTATTATTATTAAATAGTTAATTAATCAATTAATGAATGTGTTTTTTTAAAATTCAGATTAGGTACTTGTATCCATTAATTCATCAGATCAACTAAGAATAAAACAATGAGCGCTCCAGTATCAAAGACAACTACTCTGCCTGGCACAGGGGATAAAATGCCCAATATTGCCTTTGGGACTTTTACAGTATGGCAGGTCAGTCCTTTTTTTTTCTTTAATTTATTTATTCATTTTTGTCTTAATTTTATTATTTAATTAATTAATTGATTCGTTCATTCATCCATCCAATTATTTATTAATTATTTTAATCATTGTCCTCCTTGCGTGTATGCATCTGTCCGCTTCTTTAAATTGATCTTACACTGCTTATCCTGAATGGATTTTCACAAAAGTTGGTTTGTGTGTGTGTATGGGTGAGAGAGCGCGCGTGTGTGGGTTTATGTGTATGCGTGTGTGTGTTTGTGGGTGTGTGAAGGTGAGTGTGTGTGTGTGGGTGTGTGGGTGTGGGTGTGTGTGTGTGTGTGTGTGTGTGTGTGTGGGTGTGTGTGTGTGTGTGTGTGTGTGTGTTCATAATCACTATAGAGGGACATCTCGCAAGTATGATCACAATAATTAAATGCTGGTCCACAAAGGAATCTGTTATTCCTTATTTCATTTTTTCTTCTTTTTAAAATTAATGTTTCTGCATCCATGTCTTTCTTTCTTTCTTTCTTTCTTTCTTTCTTTCTTTCTTTCTTTCTTTCATTCATACAGCAGAAATCTTTCATTATTTTATTTTGTTTCATCTTATTTTGTATATGTATTTGTTAATTTACTTACTTTCTTACTCACTTTTTGAATTAAGTTGATTTTATTATTTTATTATTTTTTTTAATGTATTATTTTATTGTATTTACATATTACTTTGACCTTTTTTAAAATTACAGCAAAACTTGTTTTTATTTTAAGATTTTGTTTTAATTTCCTGATTCATTTATTGATTGTTTGATTAATTAATTATTAATTATTAATTAATTAGTTTCTTTATCATTTAATGTATTTATTTAATGTATTTTAAACTAATTATTGAATTTATTTAAATGTATTGTTTTGATTTTACCTATTATTTCTTTAATTTTGATTTATTATTGTTTGCCATTGTGATTTTATTATTGAGTTATTTCTTTATTCCCCTGTTGGGTTGCCGGGGGTTTCAGTATAAATAGTATCTCCACTTTCTGGAAATTTAGTGCTTTAAATTCCCACTGTCGCTGTCTTTCTCATTTGCTTTTTCTCATTCCTGCTCTGTTCTATCAATCTGCTATACTATCTTATTTTTCGCTAGACCAGTCACCTACCTTTTTTCTTGAAAACTCTTCCGGGACAAGACTTCTTATTTGTGTATGAGATCTGTTGGATCAGCTTGGGAATATTGGACGCTTTCTGCCAGGTGGTCACTAGGGCTTCCTAAGATGTTATTATTTAGCAATGTAGGCATTTTATATGTATGTGTTTTGTTTATATTTTATAATGATGTTTGTATTCTATCTTGTTTTTGTAAACGGGGGTTCGATAAATTAGAGTACAGCTTCAACGTCCCCTGCGTGGGATGTCTTTATTGTAAAGTGACTGGCTGGTGGAGAGCTTTCAGTTTTACCAGTAAGGTTGTTTCAGCAGATCTTTTATTCAGATCAGGGGTTGTCTGGTCCTGATTTGGCTCGGAAGAGTCCGCTGGATCTAAAGCAATAATCATGTATTGTAATGTAATGTAATGTATTTGTTTATTTATTTTATGTTGGTGCCTGGGCAGTTTGGCAAGCAGTTTATGTCTAATCTAAATATTTGTCCTCGTTATTTATTAAGTTCACTTATTTGGCCATTCATCCAGCTTGTCATTTTCTTTTAAAATATGAACCAGAAAACTTTCAGTATTTTATTTTATTTTATTTATTAGAGCGCCACAGTATTAGCATTCAATTCATGTGTCTATTTAGTTATTATTTATAAATATTTTGTAAATACATTTTAATTTGAATATTTAGTTAATCATTCATTTATTTTATATAATCTTTCTATTTTGTTAATGTTATTTTAATTAATCTATTTTTAAATCTGTATTTACATTCCCAAAAACTACTTTATTGTATTTCATCTTGTTTTGTATGTATTATTGTTATTATTATGTATATCATTATTATTTCTTACTTTTTACAAAGGTGTTTTTTTTAAATTATATTGTACTTTACAGAATATTGCGACTATTCAAATTGTAGTACTCTAAAAATGATTACCCCCTCACCTCGTACTCCTACCCCCCAACAAAAAAAAAAAAAACAAACAAACAAAAATAATAATAAGCGGTAATCGTACAGAAAGGCTGTAAAATAATATTCTCACATGAGGGGTGAAAAAAAAAAAAAACGCCCAATAGGGGACTCGAACCCCTGACCCTCAGATTAAAAGTCTGATGCTCTACCGACTGAGCTAACCGGGCTGAATGAAAACTAAGGGTTACAGTTTCTACTTATAAAAAAAGAACGTCGTTGAAACCTATTTTCTTTTGAAATTTTTTATGTCCTTATCGTTGTTGAATGTGTGCAGACAACACCATCGATGTACGAAAGCGTCAAGACAGCGATTGAGGCAGGTTATCGCCATATTGACTGTGCCTGGGTCTACAAGAATGAAGACGAAGTAGGCAAGGCAGTCGCTGAGAAAATAGCAGACGGCACGATAAAGCGAGAGGACATATTCATTACAACAAAGGTACGTAGGCTACTACTGTAGCATTCGTAACGATTTCTTAAGCGTATACCAGACTTGCGAAATACAATCATTTAATTGCATTAACACATAATTTTTCGTATTCTGATATAAAGTTTGATCGAGGGTTTTTTCACTGATCTAAAAGAAGTTTCTTTAGTTCAGTATTTTTTTTTTTCGTTGCTTAGAGTAGCCCGTAGGACTGGCTCCGCTGGTCCAAATTCGATGAAGTAGCAACTGGCTTTTGACGTTTTGTGTTCTTCTTCTGTCCTCCGATGTAATCTGTTAAAACTAACAGTTGTGCTTTTTGTAGTTTGATCCCAAGCCCAAGGCCCTGTTGTTTTCAACAGTTTTACACTGTGTTAAATGACTTTTAATAAGAAGAATAAGAATAATAATAATAATAATAATAATAATAATAATAATAATAATAATAATAATTATAATAATAATTACTGTAATAATAATAATAACAAAGAATGTACAGCTTCACTGTGAAGCTGTATATTCTTTGATAATAATAGTAAGGATATTTATATAGCGCTTTTTCCTAAGGAACAATATCAGCTCAAAGCGCAGTACTCACGCATTCATTCTAAACAGCCAGCTTCAAACAAAATAAAATCAGATACTTGTTAACGAACAAGAGCCGAGGGAGGGAGGGAGGAGGGGAGAGCTATAAGAAGGAATGATGGGTGGGTGGTAGCGGTGGTCTAAAAAAAAATCAGAAACATTTAAGGAACAGATGAGTTTTCAAGTTGGATTTGAAAGTAGCTAGGAGAGCTGTGAAGAGAGAGAGGAAGAGAGTTCCAGGTTGAAGGGTCAAGCACTGAGAAAGATCGACAGCCAGCATCAGAGAGTTTGTAGCGGGGTACCTATGTGAAGCATGAGGGTGTCAGAGGAAGAACGAAGATTTCTAGAAGTAGTATGGTGTTTACTGTTACTATTTCAGATCTATTCAAATTTCATTATTTTTATGCAAGCGGTCCCGATTTGGCTCGGAAGAGTCCGCTGGACCTAAAGCAATAATCATTTAATGTAATGTTATGCAAATTCATGTCATTAAAATTTGTTTTTTTAATTAATAGATGTGAATTAGTTTTAATTTTAACATTCGCTTCCGAAAAATATATCTAAACCATTTTTTAAAATAAAATTTAAACCTTTATACTTTTAAAATAAAACTATTTTTTATTCTATTATTTTTTGTTGTCTTTGTGGTTCTTGTTGTTACATTGTTGTTGTTCTTGCTGTTGTTGTTAATATTGTTATTATTATGATTAATGTATTTTCATTATATGTAAAATGGTTTATGTACAGTCTTAGGTTTCTTTGTTGACTTGTTTCATTGGTCTTCTCTTTCGGTCTTTGTCTTCTTTGTGTCGTTAAGTTCTCCATGTATTTATTGATTATCGCACTTTTATGTTCTTTATGTATTTATTGATTTATCACACATTTATGTTCTCCATGTTTTTATTGATTATCGCACTTTTATGTTCTCCATGTATTTATTGATTATTGCACTTTATGTTCTCCATGTATTTATTGATTATTGCACTTTTATGTTCTCCATGTATTTATTGATTATTGCACTTTTATGTTCTCCATGTTTTTATTGATTATCGCACTTTTATGTTCTCCATGTATTTATTGATTATTGCACTTTTATGTTCTCCATGTATTTATTGATTATCGCACTTTTATGTTCTCCATGTATTTATTGATTATCGCACTTTTATGTTCTCCATGTATTTATTGATTATCACACTTTTATGTTCTCCATGTATTTATTGATTATTGCACTTTTATGTTCTCCGTGTATTTATTGATTATCGCACTTTTATTACACAGATTTGGGACACGTACCACACACGTGAGCTGGTAAAGGCCAACCTTCAACTGTCTTTGGAAAAACTGCAGCTGACCTACACTGACCTTGCCCTGGTCCACTGGCCCTTTGCTTGGAAGGTCAGGTCCTTCCTCTCTCTCTTCTCTCTCTCTCTCTCTCTCTCTCTCTCTCTCTCTCTCTCTCTCACCGGGAAGCTAAAGGTGATTTTCGTTGACCCTGACCACACTGGCAATTAGTTGATTTCAAGATCATCGGTGCATGATGAGGGTGTAGTGCTTGGAGATGAAGGGAGTGAGGTCAGGGAGGGTGGTGGGCTCCAATAGTTTTGAGGATGAGCCGGACCGTGTATCTGTGTCTCTGTCTGTCTCTGTCTGCCTCTGTCTGCGTGCTTGCATGCTTGAGAGTGTTTGTATCTGTATGTTTGGCGGCAAAGACAGACAGATTCGGAGAGTCTTTCCATGTTGGGACTTTTGGGCAGACATTTAAGCTTGCCCAATAAAGTGGACTCTCGATCGCTTAGCGGTAGTGGATTCTTCATAGCTTAGCGGTAGTGGATTCTCCATAGGATTAGCTCAGCGGTAGTGGATTCTCCATAGCTTAACGGTAATGGATTCTCTATAGCTTAGCGGGAGTGGATTCTCCAAAGCTCAGCGGTAGTGGATTTTCCCTAGATCAACGGTAGTGGATTCTCCATAGCTCGGCGGTAGTGGATTCTCCATAGCATAGCATAGCTAGAGGATCCCACTGTACCCGTTTTGCTAGCGGGGACCCCCGCTTTGCTGTCGGCAATTAACTTTTCTTGGTTAAGGCCCGTGATGGAGGACCGTTGTGGCTGTTAAGAGTTGACTGTTTGTTCTCTCGTAAACTCGTGTAATGTCGTCTATCCTTGTAGCCCATATTGAATGACCAACATTGGCTCTGTGTGCTGTGTGTGTTCATTTAGGAAGGAGAAGAGCTGTTTCCCAAAGATGCCGACGGCAAAGTCATCTTCTCCGATGCCGACCTGATCAGCGAGACGTGGAGGGTAAGAATCCTCAGTGTTTTTTTTTTCTTCTTCTTCTTCATAACCACCACGCACAGGTCGGAGACACCTTTCAATGTTTGGCTTGGTTAATAGACATTTTGCCGATGCTACGATAAGCTTATAGAAATAGTCCATCCGGAACCGAAGCTGAGCCCTGTCTGTATGTCAGAAGCTGTTGGGAGCTGTTGTTGTTGTTGTTGTTGTTGTTGTTGTTGTTGTTGTTGTTGTTGTTGTTGTTGTTCTTCTTCTTCTTCTTCTTCTTCTTCTTTCTTCTTCTTCTTCTTCTTCTTCTTCTTCTTCTTCTTCTTCTTCTTCTTCTTAAGTCTTTGCAGACAGTTCAGTTACCTGTTGACAGGCCTTAAGTGTTTTTCTTTGCGCTGGATATCTGCGCTGTACAGCGTGAAAGACGAGCGTTGTGTTTGCAGGGCATGGAAGACTTGGTGGATGCAGGACTTGCCAAAAACATTGGAATTTCCAACTTCAACAGAGAGCAGATTCAGAGAGTTCTTGACAATGCCAAGATCAAGCCCGCCAACATTCAGGTAAGATTGAACATTGAAGCTTAACATCCACAACCACCATTGACCATACAGCAGACAGCGGTATGTAGGATCTAAATCAACACTGAACCACCAGAGCAATCATACTGCTAAGATAGACAGTGAAAATGGCCACGTTTTTCTGGCCCACCACGAGATTCGAACCTGGGTCATCGGTGTGCCAGGCGTGCGCTATACCACTAAGCTACTGATTCGGGTATCAGAATGACAAAGGTGTGGGGAAAGACTAGCTATTTGCCGTTGTTGTTGTTGTTGTTGTTGTTGTTGTTGTTGTTGTTGTTGTTGATAATGAGGAGGAGGAGGAGAAGGATGATAAAGCTGACGATGACGATTCGAACTTTGGATTTGGGAACAAATTTGCCACCCATTTTGGTCCAATTTTGATGATGATGATGATGATGATGAGGGTGGTGATGATGATGATGATGATGATTATGATGATGATGATGATGATGGGAACAAATTTGCCACGCATTTTGGTCCAATTTTGATGATGATGATGATGATGATGATGATGATGATGATGATGATGATGATGATGATGATGATGATGATGATGATGATGATGATGATGAAATGTCTTCTTTGATGGTCATGATATACTGCCACTGCTGCTGCAGCTACGTACAGCTTGTGAAAACGCCAGCGAGGATGGACTTTAGATACGTTCATTTTGAATATACTATAACCGTTTATTTGTTAGGTGGAGATAAACCCTACTTTCACCAACACGAAGCTGGTCAACTTTGCCCAGGAGAAAGGGCTCACTGTGTCCAGTTACGCTCCTCTTGGAGCTCCTGGAAGACCCTGGTGAGAACATCCACTGCATGATTGATGTGTTGCTTGGTTGATTGAATCATTGATTTATTGACTGGCAGACTGATTGTACGTGTAATAGACTGTGTCGGGCTGTATTGTTCGTTTTGCAATGAAGTTCTGCACAGTACAATACAATGAAATACCATACAACATTACAACACAGTACAACACAAGTTTTCAACAAAAACATGTATTGATATCTTCTTTAGTTGAGTGTTTGAGAGCAGTACATAATGTGTGTGTTGGTAGACCTACTCCGTGTGTTATCAATATTGTTTTATTCCGTTGCAGGAAGCAAAGCAGTGACCCATGCGCCATCGAGGACCCAGTAATAAAGGCAATTGCCGCAAAGAAGGGCAAAACACCAGCTCAGGTACAGTAATAGGAATGAAATCCTGTTATTTTACATCTAGGGCCCAACGCCAATGATTGAAGTCATGTTATTTAGGACCTAATGATCGAATGGTCGAATGATAATTAACGAAATAATGTTATTTAAAACCTTGTGTTGCTGCCGCAAGTCATAACTTCAAACACTCGGTGGTCTAGGGGGAATAATTGCCGTACTTTCTCTGGTAAAAAGTTAAAGGATAGTTCCCCCTTGTTGACTGCGACTGTTTGCTCATGTGTGCATCTGCTGAGTAAATTAGTCCGCCTCCAGTACCTTTTATTATATGTAATTATTATTATTACTTAGGATATAAATTCAATTAAGTTTTTGTTTTAAAGCTTGTTTTTATGTTAAACTATAAAATGTATGTACCTTTCATAGGTTAATTAATTTCGCAATTGAGCAATTGCCAGGGGTGGCGCCGGTTTTGAGGTTTGGGCAAGGGTGAGTGCCTTTGGGAAAGTTCCACTGAACGGACCTGTGTTGCGTCGTCCCCTTTGATTTTTTGTGACAACCAGACTGAATAGGAATTATCTTCGTTGGAATGATTTATGTCCTACTGTATATTGCTTCGCTGTCATCATACTAAGGGAGAAGACGATGTACGAATTATTTATGGTTTGTCATGAATTTATGCGTGCAACGAAATGAGGGTCAAGTTTTCTTGTTGGCGTTTGTTTGCACAATATGATATAGGCTTGATGTAACTTCAGTGGTTTTTACTTCAGTCCAACAAACTGTGATTTTATTATGTCAATTTAATTTACATGATAAATAATGTGATATATAATGCCTCAGTCACAATTGAACATCAACATGCCCGACGTCGGCCGATTAGGGCGATTTTGACGATTTTCAGACGTCGGGGTCGTCGCAGGCGATTTGGACGATGTTCTCGGTGGTGTAAATAGGTCCCCGGCGCCCTCACGGCGCCCGTTAGACGTCTCAAAGACGTCGGGCGAAAAGGTCGGAGTGCTGTCGGGCGACGTCGAGCGGGCACCGCAGGATGCCCGCTCGACATCGCCAGATGTCGGTACCAATGTTGCGACGCCCGGACGTGCATCGCCCGACGTCGGTCGAACATCGCCCGACGTCGGTCGAGCATCGCCCGTCGCCCTCTGGGACGTCGGGCGACGCCAGCTTGATTTTCTGGAGGGTACATAGCCTCCATTCGTGTCATGAGAAATCAGTGTATAGGGCTGGAGACTATAAACTGGAAACAAACAAGAGAAATCAGCAGCCTTGTAATTATTTTAATAAGAATGAAAGTGTGTGTTCGGCGTGAGAATGTACATGTATTATATCCTGTACATACTCTTTTTCTTATTCCCCAAGGTTTTAATCGTGGTCCTGAGAGGGCTTGCGGGTGTCCTTGGGGGCGGCCTTGGCGGCACAGTTAGATTTTTTACATATTCTTATATCATCACTTTTTTATTTCCCCTTCCCCCCTTTATTTTTCTCCCCCGAGGTTATATACCACATTAACATTTTATGAAGTAACATTTTAAATTTTATATCAAATCCATTTTAGAGTCCCCTTTTATCCTATTACTAGGGCTGGAGACTGTAAACTTAACAAATCAATCAGAAATCAGCAGTCATGGAAAAAGCCAAGGATATGTCGGACAAAGATGGGGGGAGAAAACAAGAAGCAAGAGGCAGAAGGTCATGCCAGAGGACCAGCCCAGGAGGACCTCACCCCGCAAGCACGCTGCCACGGTCGAGAGGAGAAATGAGGCTGGTAGCAAAGCTGGATACCTCTCCCCAGCCTCTTCAGATGTTGAGTCGGCCCCCCTGTCGCAGTTAACAGATGAGCAGATGGCCGAGAAGATTGCTGAATTCCTTGAGGGGAAAACTTGGGTTCAAATCCTAACGAATGAAGTCAGGTTATTTAGAACGCTGGAGCGAATACCAATGCCTGAAGTCATGTTGTTTAGGGCCTGAGGGTCGAACGCTAATTAATCAAATAATGTTAATAAAGCCCTTTACATTACATTACATGATTATTGCTCTAGGTCCAGCGGACTCTTCCGAGCCAAAATAAAGGCCTGTGGGCGAGCACTAATCAATGACATCAATTTCTAATGAAGGAAACAATGATGATGACATGATGATTTGATAGTCATGCGAAGTGAATAAGGATTTGATGTTGCGGCGTGCAGGTGATCATCAGATGGCATCTGCAGCGAGGACTCAACCCTTGCATTAAGAGCGTCAGCCCTGACCGCATCCGTCAGAACATTGATGTAAGTAAGAGGTGTGTGTGTGTGTCTGTGTGTCTGTGTGTGTGTGTGTGTGTGTGTGTGTGTGTGTGTGTGTGTGTGTGTGTGTGTGTGTGTGTGTAACCGTGTGCTTCTTCAGTTCGTTCCTCCTTCTTTCGTTCAGCCAGTCCTTAGTTCAGTAACAATATGTGCTCATTGCTGTTCAGGTGTACGACTTCGAGCTGTCGGCAGAGGAGATGTCAGAGATCAGCGGGCTGGACCAGAACTTTCGTATCTACAAGGAATCCATGTAAGTCGGAGCCCTTGTACCGTAGCTACGCAAGTAATGTAATGTAGGCGGGACATTGGTTTCAGTTGGTTTTCAATTCGTTTGTTTGTTCTTGTATTTATTTATTTATTTATTTATTTTCCCTACTTTTATGTTAATTGATTGTTTGATTGATTGTTTAATTTTATTGATTTGCTTACAGAGCGGTGGATCATCCAGAGTACCCATTCAAGGCTGAGTACTGAGGATCTGTATCAAGTAGCGTTGGAAAAATATGCGCAGTTGTATGTAGAGATAGCAAAATAATGAGCATCTGTTAAAGCAAAATAATAGTTTAAAGAAATGTGTACACTACACCAAACTTGGTTAAAGTTTAACTTTAAGGACAAAATTGAAACCACGTGCACAATTTTTGTGAGAAAACAGCAATCTGAACAATAATGTAAACAAAAAGTTTTGTTTTATAACTTAATTTTTTTTTTTAAATAAATAAATAAATATTGTATTTAAAAAGAACAGCAAGATTAGCAGTGTCGCAGAACTTTTATTGTTCTTTAGCAGCTTTAAGCAAACTACAGCAGTCCTGTATAACACTCCTGTCCATTTTCAACATGGCTGATACTCGAAATTATGAATGAGCATCATGCATGACTTTATGACTCGACTTTGTGACATGACAGTTTGCCTTGATGTACTTTTGACTTTGTTCTGAGCTCTGCAAGCCAAAATCATCTGCTTGTGCCCCTTCACGTTCATAATTTTTGCTTTCTCATCAACTTCGGTCCAACGTGGGATTAATTTGCTTTGTCTAAAGGCTAGAAACCAATACCGCCTGACAGGTGTGGGATCGATCTCGCCTCTGGGAGCTATATTTCTCTGAATATTATTTACTTTCGACTCAAGCAACGTTTCAGGGATTTTCTCCGGGAACTCCGGGTTGCTCTTCCAACAAAATTTCAACAACAACAAAAACACAACTAATATTTGGGTTTGGGCGCGCTACATGCAGCACCTATGACTTCCCCATTGTAAGCGGCCCAGTATTTCCAGATAAAAAGGGACAATAAAGGATAACCAAAAAATGTTTGCCCAAATCCAGTCGCTACCTTCTAGTGCTCAGGCTACTGCGTCTCATAATTATTTGCTTTTGTCACGTGTATGAGCTCTTTTTCATTAGCCCACTTTGATTTGACGTTTACTTTGTATTGAAAATATTAATGCAATAAATTTTGAACCTTCAGTCACATTCTTCATTGTGTATGTTTTGTTACTCCCCCCCCTCCACCTCCTCGCCCCCCCCCCCTCTCTCTCTCTCTCTCTGATTCTTAACCCACACTTCGTGCTCCGCCGCTGCCACAATCTGATTGGTTGCATTTTCACCCGCGATCATCTGACACCTCTTCTTGTTGCCATGGTACCCGATAGCGTCACAGTTCTTGGTGCTCATGCACTGAGATGCGCAGTGGAGGCGGGAAGGGGAAGTCACCGTCATCAGTTCATTGACGCCAGAGTAGCGCCCCATGCTTGCAAACTTCCACCATTTACTTGACACTGGCTTTGGCCTCGGAGTGGGTTCAGTTGGCGCTATATAAAGATATTGGTAGATAATTTTTAAAAAGTTTTCAAAATTAGACAACAAATACCATAATATAACATTCACTACGACATATTTCATTTATGTAGGGAGGGTAGTTGTTGGCACTTGAACAAAAGGTGGGGGTCCTGCAAAACGACCCTCTGCCTATATAAAATTACCTATCAGCAAAATACAAACCATCTATCATCTGTCTACCTGTACAACAGTCAAATACAAATAGCAATGCAATGCACGCGTCACAAGATAAAAGTAGCATTCAGTGAAATCCAGGATGTCTTCTACTGAATAGTACATGTAGTTGAATCCTGCATCCAAGTTCTCTCTACGAAATCTGACGTCAGAATTTCTGCCGTAGGCTACGTCCCAGTGAAAATTGGGATGCTGACTTGTTTCGTGAAACCCTTGATAGTTCTGTACCATTGGTTTAAACAGAATTGTATTATTCACGAGACTTAAAGCATAGAGAACATAAAGGGCACACCAAAGCAAAGCTTAAATAAGTGCTACCCTTTGGTCCGTACCATTCCGGCAGATAAGCATCAAACTTGGGCTTCTTCGTGACGATTTTCTTTTCGTGGTGGCCGCGCGATGCGACTTCTTACACCACGCAATAACCCATAGTAGATAAACTTGACCTACTTCCAATATACCTCGCTTCAAACTACGTTCTAAGTCTTAATACGAGTGTAGAGCACCATTTCCACACCTAAAATGTAAGATCCCTTTTTTAAAAAATCGCATAATTTTGGATGTCATATAAGTGATGTCATTTTTTTAAAAATGTTCGTTTTGACGGAAATCACTTGCAAGGAGTTGGTGTACTTTCACCTTTGCATACTAATGACAGCATAAACTGCTGACGTCACGGACAGAAAGTAATGCCAATCACTTTCACCACGAAAATCACTCGATACCCAAAGAAGCCTCCTGTAGAGATATTAATGTTATGACAATTATTATTTTACGATTATGTTCATAAATTATTTGTAAAATTTACGTGTCATGTCTTAAACTCATTAAAATTTTATTTTAGATAGATGAACGTCGCGCTTTTTTTTTTTTTTTTTTTTTATTGTGATGTACTTCTTAGCGTCCACATAAAGAGCTAGTTTTCCGCAGTGTAGCTAAACACACATGCCAACATTATTGACAACAAGGAAAGGGGCGACTGATCCTTCGACAAACTGCCAAAAGACAAACTTTTCTAGGACTAACCTGAATCAGGGAGTTTTTATTGTGTATTCCCAGATTTTACTAAATGTTACTATGCCTTGTAAAACATTTTTCACACTACTATAAATATAGATTTTTTTCTTTACTTAAAAAAAATTTTTTTTTTTTGGGGGGGTACATCTGTTATTTCTTTGACACAACATTGTAATTAACTTTATTTTAAACATTCTAGAACTCTTTCGTCGTTGCTTTGATCAGCTCTTTGAGCTGTAATGATATGCTTTAGCCGCAGAACGATCCATCCTTTAATCGACATTATTTAACTGATCCCAATGATGTGGATTAAGTTACTTCTCTGTTATCATAATATCTAGTGTCAAAGTTTGGGAAAGCGACCACAGGCTTACTTAAAAATTAAATAAATACATGTAAAAAGCACACATTATTTAAATGAGCAATAGCAATAATGACCAACTGACCTGTGTATTGACACATGAAGGCAAGTGGTACACCACACTCAAACTCACTCCATCGCATGTCTGCATCCAGGACCCCACAGCTGCTGGCGAACGCTGCACCATAAACCAAACACATTATGTCCATGGACACACCTATATTTATCTATCTATCTATCTATCTATCTATCTATCTATCTATCTATCTATCTATCTATCTATCTATCTATCTATCTATCTATCTATCTATCTATCTATCTATCTATATATATATATATATATATATATATATATATATATATATATATATATATATATATATATATATATATATAAAAGAGAGAGAGAGAGAGATAGATAGATAGATAGATAGATAGATAGATAGATAGATAGATAGATAGATAGATAGATAGATAGATAGATAGATAGATAGATAGATAGATAGATAGATAGATAGATAGATAGATAGATAGATAGATAGATAGATAGATGGATAGGTAGATGGATAGATAGATAGATAGATAGATAGATAGATAGATAGATAGATAGATAGATAGATAGATAGATAGATAGATAGATAGATAGATAGATGGATAGGTAGATGGATAGATGGATAGATAGATAGATAGATAGATAGATAGATAGATAGATAGATAGATAGATAGATAGATAGATAGATAGATAGATAGATAGATAGATAGATAGATAGATAGATAGATAGATAGATAGATAGATAGATAGATAGATAGATAGATAGAAAAACAAACGAAATACACCTTAGTGTTCTGGTGTGGACTCCAATATTCCACAATGCACAGAGTGGAGAAGAGAAAGGGGGGAGGGGGGAGGAGAGGGGAAGGTTCTAGATGCGACAAGATACAATTCTAATCTAGATAAAAAATTGTCATGACACATTAGCGGTTTTTTTACGAGGGGCCCGGGAGGTGCGTGTGTGTATGTGTTTGTGTGTACTTGTGTGAGTGCGTGTATGTGTTTCTGCGTGCGTGGGCGCGCGTGTGTACATTTAAGATGGAAGAATAGAATGAGATTTCAATCTCGAAGATACAAAAATCAAATTACCGGTACTTTAACTAACACACCAAAAAGAAAGAAACGTTGAAGAAGAAGAAGAAGAAGAAGAAGAAGAAGAAGAAGAAGAAGAAGAAGAAGAAGAAGAAGAAGAAGAAGAAGATGATGAAAAAGAACAACAACATTAACAACAACTATAAGAATGAGACCTAGTACCTCCGGTTGGCGCGCTCCCCGTTTTCCAGTCAGACCACGTGACAGGTTCGTCATCATACCATTTCCAACTGGCCTGCAGGCGCATCCCCAACCAAACCAAATCACCCTGCTGAGCTTGAGATTTTCTGGCAATTACATCATCGTCATCATCATCACCATCATCATCATCGTCATCATCATCATCATATTCATCATCATCATGATATTCATCATCATCATCATATTCTTCTTCTTCATTTTCTTCTTCTTCGTCGTCGTCGTCGTCATCGTCGTCGACGTCATCATCATCCTCCTCCTCCTAGATCCTTATAATCATCATCATCGTCGTCGTTGTCTTCTTCTTCTTCTTCTTCTTTTTCGTCGTCGTCGTCGTCGTTGTCGTCTCCTAATCCTCCTTCTCCTCATCATCATCACCTGAAGTTCACAACAGCGGAGTTTTCAGCCTCATCACTGATGGCGACCAGATGACCCTGGAGGTTTGCGCATGCTGTCTCGGCCGCTGTCCAGCTCATTGGGGTGATATGATAGGACAGACACTGATGACTCACGTCTGTGAATCCCACTGGACAACTCTGGACATCTGTAGTGACCTCAACAATAGGCAGAAACGTGAAGCATACGCACACATGCACACATAACGTGCACACACGCCAATATATAAACATTAGACACACACACATTGTTACGTTGAAACGCGCACGATAGTTCGTGTGTGACGCGCGCGATAGATCTGATCGTTTTATTTTGCAAAGCATGCAATAACAGAGTGTATTTACCTTTGATTTGATTTTGCGTTGTTGTTAAAAGAAGCTTTGTATAACGTTGATAATTTAAGTTGGTCGATACTATTTGAGAATTTTCTAGAGTTGGTTGTTTACTATCGGTCGAAGCGTGTGGATAATTCTAGTGGTAACTAGAGACGCTTCCATTCTAACTATGGTTGTATGACGTGAGACAGTGATGACGAAATTTGTACTGATTGGTTTAAATTGTGTCTTGCCCGAATGTTCTTTCTTACTCTGGAGTGTAGAGAGACTATATTATGTTACGTTGAAACGCGAACGAAAGTATGTCGGAAGCGCGCACGATAGATCTAATCGTTTCGTTTTGCAAAGTATTCAATAATGGAGTTTATTTACCTTTGATTTGAGTTTGCATTGTTGTTAGGAGAGGCTTTGTATAACGTGGATAATTTTCGTTGGTCGATATTGTCGGAGAATACTCTGGATCTCCTTGTTTACTATCGATCGAAGTTTCGGGACGATTGTCGAAGAAAGAGAAGGTTCGGGGTATGTGTGGAGAGATGAATGACGTAAGTCAGTGATGACGATCTTTTATTCGATTGGTGGCAGTGCGTCATTTCTACAGTATTCGAAATTCTTCCGGAAGAGAGAGAGATTATAAAATTGCGTGCCGCACTGTTGTTGAGAGATCAGATAGTAAGATTGTTGTTGAGAGTTGCTGTGAAAGTTGTTGAGTTGAGTTGAGAATTGTATGCAGTTGTTGGTGTGTGCTGAATAAAAGTGGAAAATTTCATACGTCGACTTTGTGACTTGTATGCTGTTTGAGCGGGCTGCGTGGATAAACGAATCTGAGTTACACAACTATCAGGAATTCAAGCATCGGGGCTGAATCAGATACTGATAGAAAACACCAACATCGAACTGAGTGTAACATTTTGGGGGCCAAGCCGGGATTCACGCCATAGCCAAGGGTTCAACTGCTACAACAAGCGAGTCAACGTTACGAGAGGCAGTCATCGAGGGTAGCCGCCAACGAGTTGCGTCGAGAGGGGCCAACATACTGGGACTACATCACCGATAGGTTCGGGTTGACTGCAAGGGCGTGTAGTCACTGAAGAGTTGCTTCGTGAGCGAACAACCAGTCGGAACTACGTGGCTGCTGCAGGACTACGTCGAGGGACAGTCTCGGAGCTACATCGCCAGTGTTACAGAGAGCGGCGAGCGGACGTCGCGTCTATTTCAGCACAGGAGCGTATACATCAACACCAGCGTGGTGCAGCGTCGCATACGACGAGGACAGCGGGGCCTGCGTCAACGAAGGCGACTAGTGACAAGCATCAGCGCTACTGCAGAAAGCGTGCTGTTCTAGAACAGTCTAGAAAGGTACAGCACAGTCAAGAACTTTCCAGAAAAAAAGAAGAACTTTCTTTAAAAGAACTTTCCAGAAGCATCAAGATGGCTGACTTCTGGCAGAAAGGGGTTGAACTGAATCTAAAAGGCAAGCAGCTGACGGAGTACGTCAAGTCTCAGGAGAGAATACGAGAAAGAGAATTGGAAGAGAAGCGTCTAGAAAAAGAAATAGAACTAGAACAGAAGCGTCTAGAAGTAGAAGAGCAGCGTCGCCGTGAAGAACGAGAATTAGAAGAGCAGCGTCGCCGTGAAGAAAGAGAATTAGAACAGAAGCGTCTAGAAATTGAACAGCAGCGGCAAGAAAAAGACAGAGAATTCGAGCTGAAGCGTCTTGAGTTCCAGCTAGAAATGGCGCGCATCCAGCAACAGCAGCATGCGCCACAAGTTATCAGTGACAACACGGCTCCAAAATTGCCAGCTTTCGTCGACGGGAAGGACCAGATTGACAGTTATCTGGCGAGATTCGAAAGGTTCGCTGAAAGCTCTAACTGGCAACCTCAAGACTGGGCAATTCGACTGAGTGCACTTCTGACGGGGCAAGCTCTCGAAGTTTACACCAGACTGTCGAACGATGACGCCAAAAACTACCACGTCTTGAAAGAGGCCCTGTTGCAGTGCTACAACTTTACAGAGAAGGGCTACCGTAAACGCTTCCGTGAATGCCGGCCTAAGTCAGACGAGACGCCAAAGCAGTTTGTGGAGCGCCTGTCGTCATATCTACACAAGTGGGTGGAGTTATCAGGCGAAAGGAAGTCTTACGACAGTCTCCATGACCTGATCGTGAAGGAACAATTTCTCAATGCCTGTCACAAGGACCTAGCGACCCACTTAGAAGAACAAAAGCTGCAGACGCTTAAAGATGTGACTGAGGCTGCTGAAAGATATCTCATCGCTCATGAGAAAACGCTGGGGCCACCCAAGGCGACAAAACCATTTCAGAAGACTGGAAACCATGGGAACCAGATCCAGGGGAGTCAGACGAGCCAGAGACACACGGACTCCATGCCACCTCCCAGGGAAGGGCATTCAAGAGGCTGTTTCACCTGCAACGCTACAGACCACAGAGCGGCTAATTGTCCTCAAAACAAAAGTAGCGGACAGCGGAGCAGTACGGACAATGCAGCGTGGGCAACCGACAGAGACGTTTCTCCAATCAACGGCAAACCAGTAGATCTGACCATCAGGTGTGCGGCGGGAGCGTCATTCTTCCGAGTGAGACCGAGCGCACAGCTACCCCTGCGGACGTGCAAGAGTGCATGACCGATGGCCAACTTCTCCTTGCCAACGGAAAATCCATCCCCGTCGTCGCCAGCGCAGCTGTGACCGTCCAGAACATGCCTGTTTCAAAGGGACGCGTCGGAAATCATGAAGTGACTGTTCTAAGAGACTCTGGCTGCAGTGGGGTCATCGTCAGAGAAGACCTAATCGCTAAAGAACAATTCACTGGCGATTCTAAATGGACACTCATGGCCGACAGCAAATGTGTGAAAGCGCCAGTTGCGAAGATTCATGTCAACACCCCTTTCTACATAGGCGAAGTCGAAGCGGTTTGCCTGAAGAAAACCGCTGTATGATTTGATGATCGGGAATATCGACGGCGCGAGACGACCCGACGACCCCGATCCAGAGTGGAGTCCTGCCTCAACCCAACGCGTCGAAGTTGTGGAGGAGGATCCATTGCCGTTTCCCGATGGAGACCTTACAGAGCTGCTACGGGACAATGTGGTTACTCCGGCTCAGCCCTGCCGACCAGAGATCGTCGGTGCTGTTACTACCAGTGCCCAGGCCAAAAGAGACAAGACGTCTACGCCACTGAAGGTCGCCGACAACTCCAAAGCTGCCATCGTGGACAGAGATAAGCTGATCCAGCTCCAGGAAGCTGATAGTACTTTAAACAAGTACAGGAACCGCCAAGACCACGTGACCAAAGGCAGTGGTACGGTCTATTTTGAGGTGAAGGCTAAGATCCTGTACCGAATCTTCCAGCACCCGAGGGTCAACGGAGGGAAACCACTACGTCAAGTATTGGTACCGTTACCACTAAGGCGCCAGGTGATGGAAGTAGCGCATGACTCAATCATGGGAGGTCACCTGGGTATCAAGAAGACGTCGGATAGAATCCAGGCAGTGTTCTACTGGCCAGGACTTCATGCGGACGTCAGCCGTTTCTGCCGATCGTGTGACATTTGCCAGAAGACCATACCTCGAGGAAGGGTCCCTAAAGTGCCAATGCAAAGAATGCCTTTGATCGACCGACCTTTCAAGAGGGTGGCCTTAGACTTAATCGGCAAAATAAGACCTCCGAGTGAAGAAGGTCATCGGTGGGTACTGACTTTAGTGGACTATGCGACTCGGTACCCAGAAGCAGTGCCACTGAAGAAGATTGACACTGAAACTGTAGCAGAGGCACTGGTGGACATGTTCAGTAGACTTGGAGTGCCTGAAGAAATTCTGACAGACCTCGGGACGCAGTTCGTCTCTGACTGCATGAAGGAGGTCAATAGACTGCTGAGCATCCGGTATTTGACTACGACACCCTACCATCCGATGTGCAACGGGCTTGTCGAGAAGTTCAATGCTACGCTGAAGTCCACCCTGAAGAAACTGTGCAGCGAGCAGCCCAGACAATGGCATCGCTATATCAACGCCTTACTTTTCGCCTACAGAGAAGTACCGCAGGAGTCCACCGGCTTTTCTCCGTTCGAGCTGCTGTACGGAAGAACCATCCGAGGGCCGATGCACATCCTAAAAGAACTGTGGACGAAAGAAGTAGACACCCCAGAGGTGAAGAACAGCTACCAGTACGTGTTTGAGCTACGGGAGAAGCTGGAGCAGACTCTCGAGATAGCCAGAGAAAACCTGAAGAAGTCCCAAGACTGTGGAAAGCACTACTACGATCGTAGGGCTGTGAACAGGAAGTTCAAACCTGGCAACAAAGTGCTGGTGCTGCTACCTACTGATCATAATAAGTTGCTGATGCAGTGGAAAGGCCCGTACGAAGTGGAGACCGTGGTGGGAATCAACGACTACAAGGTGAAGGTCGGCCAGCATTCCAAGATATACCACGCCAACCTCCTTAAGCTGTACGTGGAGAGGCCGCCAGAGACTGTACATGCAGCAACAGCAGCTGAGATCGACAACAGCTTTGACAGTGAGGAACTGTTGGAACTGGGAGACTTCCACAGCAAAGAAGGCATCGATGATGTTAAGCTAGGACCAAGCTTGACGGAAGGTCAAAAGATGGAGCTCAAGGACCACACCCAGACCTGGAATGAGCATCTGCAGACCATGAGGGAGCTGTTCCACCGTCCCGCAGAAGCCAACCTGACCGTGAGACCCAGCGAATGCATTCTGGGAGCTGACAACGTCGACTGCGTCGGACATCCGACGGGAGAGGAAGACAACGGAGGATGCACTGACTCCAGGAAAGCCCACGAGATCACTGTCTTTGACCCTGGGCCGATGACGACCGCAACTGACGAGGGCGTCGTTTCCTTGCGGTTGAAAGAACATTGACTGTGTGGAGAACATTGGCAATATCTAAACAGACTTGCAGATGAGAAACA
>CM072517.1:28365433-28386104 GCA_036898135.1 Oncomelania hupensis | reverse complement strand
AATCTGCTATACTATCTTATTTTTCGCTAGACCAGTCACCTACCTTTTTCTTGAAAACTCTTCCGGGACAAGACTTCTTATTTGTGTATGAGATCTGTTGGATCAGCTTGGGAATATTGGACGCTTTCTGCCAGGTGGTCACTAGGGCTTCCTAAGATGTTATTATTTAGCAATGTAGGCATTTTATATGTATGTGTTTTGTTTATATTTTATAATGATGTTTGTATTCTATCTTGTTTTTGTAAACGGGGGTTCGATAAATTAGAGTACAGCTTCAACGTCCCCTGCGTGGGATGTCTTTATTGTAAAGTGACTGGCTGGTGGAGAGCTTTCAGTTTTACCAGTAAGGTTGTTTCAGCAGATCTTTTATTCAGATCAGGGGTTGTCTGGTCCTGATTTGGCTCGGAAGAGTCCGCTGGATCTAAAGCAATAATCATGTATTGTAATGTAATGTAATGTATTTGTTTATTTATTTTATGTTGGTGCCTGGGCAGTTTGGCAAGCAGTTTATGTCTAATCTAAATATTTGTCCTCGTTATTTATTAAGTTCACTTATTTGGCCATTCATCCAGCTTGTCATTTTCTTTTAAAATATGAACCAGAAAACTTTCAGTATTTTATTTTATTTTATTTATTAGAGCGCCACAGTATTAGCATTCAATTCATGTGTCTATTTAGTTATTATTTATAAATATTTTGTAAATACATTTTAATTTGAATATTTAGTTAATCATTCATTTATTTTATATAATCTTTCTATTTTGTTAATGTTATTTTAATTAATCTATTTTTAAATCTGTATTTACATTCCCAAAAACTACTTTATTGTATTTCATCTTGTTTTGTATGTATTATTGTTATTATTATGTATATCATTATTATTTCTTACTTTTTACAAAGGTGTTTTTTTTAAATTATATTGTACTTTACAGAATATTGCGACTATTCAAATTGTAGTACTCTAAAAATGATTACCCCCTCACCTCGTACTCCTACCCCCCAACAAAAAAAAAAAAACAAACAAACAAAAATAATAATAAGCGGTAATCGTACAGAAAGGCTGTAAAATAATATTCTCACATGTAGAGGGGTGAAAAAAAAAAAAAACGCCCAATAGGGGACTCGAACCCCTGACCCTCAGATTAAAAGTCTGATGCTCTACCGACTGAGCTAACCGGGCTGAATGAAAACTAAGGGTTACAGTTTCTACTTATAAAAAAAGAACGTCGTTGAAACCTATTTTCTTTTGAAATTTTTTATGTCCTTATCGTTGTTGAATGTGTGCAGACAACACCATCGATGTACGAAAGCGTCAAGACAGCGATTGAGGCAGGTTATCGCCATATTGACTGTGCCTGGGTCTACAAGAATGAAGACGAAGTAGGCAAGGCAGTCGCTGAGAAAATAGCAGACGGCACGATAAAGCGAGAGGACATATTCATTACAACAAAGGTACGTAGGCTACTACTGTAGCATTCGTAACGATTTCTTAAGCGTATACCAGACTTGCGAAATACAATCATTTAATTGCATTAACACATAATTTTTCGTATTCTGATATAAAGTTTGATCGAGGGTTTTTTCACTGATCTAAAAGAAGTTTCTTTAGTTCAGTGTGTTTTTTTTCGTTGCTTAGAGTAGCCCGTAGGACTGGCTCCGCTGGTCCAAATTCGATGAAGTAGCAACTGGCTTTTGACGTTTTGTGTTCTTCTTCTGTCCTCCGATGTAATCTGTTAAAACTAACAGTTGTGCTTTTTGTAGTTTGATCCCAAGCCCAAGGCCCTGTTGTTTTCAACAGTTTTACACTGTGTTAAATGAATTTTAATAATAATAATAATAATAATAATAATAATAATAATAATAATAATAATAATAATAATAATAATAATTATAATAATAATTATAATAATAATAATAACAAAGAATGTACAGCTTCACTGTGAAGCTGTATATTCTTTGATAATAATAATAAGGATATTTATATAGCGCTTTTTCCTAAGGAACAATATCAGCTCAAAGCGCAGTACTCACGCATTCATTCTAAACAGCCAGCTTCAAACAAAATAAAATCAGATACTTGCTAACGAACAAGAGACGAGGGAGGGAGGGAGGAGGGGAGAGCTATAAGAAGGAATGATGGGTGGGTGGTAGCGGTGGTCTAAAAAAAAAATCAGAAACATTTAAGGAACAGATGAGTTTTCAAGTTGGATTTGAAAGTAGCTAGGAGAGCTGCGAAGAGAGAGAGGAAGAGAGTTCCAGGTTGAAGGGTCAAGCACTGAGAAAGATCGACAGCCAGCATCAGAGAGTTTGTAGCGGGGTACCTATGTGAAGCATGAGGGTGTCAGAGGAAGAACGAAGATTTCTAGAAGTAGTATGGGGTTTACTGTTACTATTTCAGATCTATTCAAATTTCATTATTTTTATGCAAGCGGTCCCGATTTGGCTCGGAAGAGTCCGCTGGACCTAAAGCAATAATCATGTAATGTAATTTTATGCAAATTCAAGTCATTAAAATTTGTTTTTTTAATTAATAGATGTGAATTAGTTTTAATTTTAACATTCGCTTCCGAAAAATATATCTAAACCATTTTTTAAAATAAAATTTAAACCTTTATACTTTTAAAATAAAACTATTTTTTATTCTATTATTTTTTGTTGTCTTTGTAGTTCTTGTTGTTACATTGTTGTTGTTCTTGCTGTTGTTGTTAATATTGTTATTATTATGATTAATGTATTTTCATTATATGTAAAATGGTTTATGTACAGTCTTAGGTTTCTTTGTTGACTTGTTTCATTGGTCTTCTCTTTCGGACTTTGTCTTCTTTGTGTCGTTAAGTTCTCCATGTATTTATTGATTATCGCACTTTTATGTTCTTTATGTATTTATTGATTATCACACATTTATGTTCTCCATGTATTTATTGATTATCGCACTTTTATGTTCTCCATGTATTTATTGATTATCGCACTTTTATGTTCTCCATGTATTTATTGATTATCACACTTTTATGTTCTCCATGTATTTATTGATTATCACACATTTATGTTCTCCATGTATTTATTGATTATCACACTTTTATGTTCTCCATGTATTTATTGATTATTACACTTTTATGTTCTCCATGTATTTATTGATGATCGCACTTTTATGTTCTCCATGTATTTATTGATTATCGCACTTTTATGTTCTCCATGTATTTATTGATTATCACACTTTTATGTTCTCCATGTATTTATTGATTATTGCACTTTTATGTTCTCCGTGTATTTATTGATTATCGCACTTTTATTACACAGATTTGGGACACGTACCACACACGTGAGCTGGTAAAGGCCAACCTTCAACTGTCTTTGGAAAAACTGCAGCTGACCTACACTGACCTTGCCCTGGTCCACTGGCCCTTTGCTTGGAAGGTCAGGTCCTTCCTCTCTCTCTTTCTCTCTCTCTCTCTCTCTCTCTCTCTCTCTCTCTCTCTCTCTCACCGGGAAGCTAAAGGTGATTTTCGTTGACCCTGACCACACTGGCAATTAGTTGATTTCAAGATCATCGGTGCATGATGAGGGTGTAGTGCTTGGAGATGAAGGGAGTGAGGTCAGGGAGGGTGGTGGGCTCCAATAGTTTTGAGGATGAGCCGGACCGTGTATCTGTGTCTCTGTCTGTCTCTGTCTGCCTCTGTCTGCGTGCTTGCATGCTTGAGAGTGTTTGTATCTGTATGTTTGGCGGCAAAGACAGACAGATTCGGAGAGTCTTTCCATGTTGGGACTTTTGGGCAGACATTTAAGCTTGCCCAATAAAGTGGACTCTCGATCGCTTAGCGGTAGTGGATTCTTCATAGCTTAGCGGTAGTGGATTCTCCATAGGATTAGCTCAGCGGTAGTGGATTCTCCATAGCTTAACGGTAATGGATTCTCTATAGCTTAGCGGGAGTGGATTCTCCAAAGCTCAGCGGTAGTGGATTTTCCCTAGATCAACGGTAGTGGATTCTCCATAGCTCGGCGGTAGTGGATTCTCCATAGCATAGCATAGCTAGAGGATCCCACTGTACCCGTTTTGCTAGCGGGGACCCCCGCTTTGCTGTCGGCAATTAACTTTTCTTGGTTAAGGCCCGTGATGGAGGACCGTTGTGGCTGTTAAGAGTTGACTGTTTGTTCTCTCGTAAACTCGTGTAATGTCGTCTATCCTTGTAGCCCATATTGAATGACCAACATTGGCTCTGTGTGCTGTGTGTGTTCATTTAGGAAGGAGAAGAGCTGTTTCCCAAAGATGCCGACGGCAAAGTCATCTTCTCCGATGCCGACCTGATCAGCGAGACGTGGAGGGTAAGAATCCTCAGTGTTTTTTTTTTCTTCTTCTTCTTCATAACCACCACGCACAGGTCGGAGACACCTTTCAATGTTTGGCTTGGTTAATAGACATTTTGCCGATGCTACGATAAGCTTATAGAAATAGTCCATCCGGAACCGAAGCTGAGCCCTGTCTGTATGTCAGAAGCTGTTGGGAGCTGTTGTTGTTGTTGTTGTTGTTGTTGTTGTTGTTGTTGTTGTTGTTGTTGTTGTTGTTCTTCTTCTTCTTCTTCTTCTTCTTCTTCTTCTTCTTCTTCTTCTTCTTCTTCTTCTTCTTCTTCTTCTTCTTCTTAAGTCTTTGCAGACAGTTCAGTTACCTGTTGACAGGCCTTAAGTGTTTTTCTTTGCGCTGGATATCTGCGCTGTACAGCGTGAAAGACGAGCGTTGTGTTTGCAGGGCATGGAAGACTTGGTGGATGCAGGACTTGCCAAAAACATTGGAATTTCCAACTTCAACAGAGAGCAGATTCAGAGAGTTCTTGACAATGCCAAGATCAAGCCCGCCAACATTCAGGTAAGATTGAACATTGAAGCTTAACATCCACAACCACCATTGACCATACAGCAGACAGCGGTATGTAGGATCTAAATCAACACTGAACCACCAGAGCAATCATACTGCTAAGATAGACAGTGAAAATGGCCACGTTTTTCTGGCCCACCACGAGATTCGAACCTGGGTCATCGGTGTGCCAGGCGTGCGCTATACCACTAAGCTACTGATTCGGGTATCAGAATGACAAAGGTGTGGGGAAAGACTAGCTATTTGCCGTTGTTGTTGTTGTTGTTGTTGTTGTTGTTGTTGTTGTTGTTGTTGATAATGAGGAGGAGGAGGAGAAGGATGATAAAGCTGACGATGACGATTCGAACTTTGGATTTGGGAACAAATTTGCCACCCATTTTGGTCCAATTTTGATGATGATGATGATGATGATGAGGGTGGTGATGATGATGATGATGATGATTATGATGATGATGATTTGCCACGCATTTTGGTCCAATTTTGATGATGATGATGATGATGATGATGATGATGATGATGATGATGATGATGATGATGATGATGATGATGATGATGATGATGATGATGAAATGTCTTCTTTGATGGTCATGATATACTGCCACTGCTGCTGCAGCTACGTACAGCTTGTGAAAACGCCAGCGAGGATGGACTTTAGATACGTTCATTTTGAATATACTATAACCGTTTATTTGTTAGGTGGAGATAAACCCTACTTTCACCAACACGAAGCTGGTCAACTTTGCCCAGGAGAAAGGGCTCACTGTGTCCAGTTACGCTCCTCTTGGAGCTCCTGGAAGACCCTGGTGAGAACATCCACTGCATGATTGATGTGTTGCTTGGTTGATTGAATCATTGATTTATTGACTGGCAGACTGATTGTACGTGTAATAGACTGTGTCGGGCTGTATTGTTCGTTTTGCAATGAAGTTCTGCACAGTACAATACAATGAAATACCATACAACATTACAACACAGTACAACACAAGTTTTCAACAAAAACATGTATTGATATCTTCTTTAGTTGAGTGTTTGAGAGCAGTACATAATGTGTGTGTTGGTAGACCTACTCCGTGTGTTATCAATATTGTTTTATTCCGTTGCAGGAAGCAAAGCAGTGACCCATGCGCCATCGAGGACCCAGTAATAAAGGCAATTGCCGCAAAGAAGGGCAAAACACCAGCTCAGGTACAGTAATAGGAATGAAATCCTGTTATTTTACATCTAGGGCCCAACGCCAATGATTGAAGTCATGTTATTTAGGACCTAATGATCGAATGGTCGAATGATAATTAACGAAATAATGTTATTTAAAACCTTGTGTTGCTGCCGCAAGTCATAACTTCAAACACTCGGTGGTCTAGGGGGAATAATTGCCGTACTTTCTCTGGTAAAAAGTTAAAGGATAGTTCCCCCTTGTTGACTGCGACTGTTTGCTCATGTGTGCATCTGCTGAGTAAATTAGTCCGCCTCCAGTACCTTTTATTATATGTAATTATTATTATTACTTAGGATATAAATTCAATTAAGTTTTTGTTTTAAAGCTTGTTTTTATGTTAAACTATAAAATGTATGTACCTTTCATAGGTTAATTAATTTCGCAATTGAGCAATTATTACGCCAGGGGTGGCGCCGGTTTTGAGGTTTGGGCAAGGGTGAGTGCCTTTGGGAAAGTTCCACTGAACGGACCTGTGTTGCGTCGTCCCCTTTGATTTTTTGTGACAACCAGACTGAATAGGAATTATCTTCGTTGGAATGATTTATGTCATACTGTATATTGCTTCGCTGTCATCATACTAAGGGAGAAGACGATGTACGAATTATTTATGGTTTGTCATGAATTTATGCGTGCAACGAAATGAGGGTCAAGTTTTCTTGTTGGCGTTTGTTTGCACAATATGATATAGGCTTGATGTAACTTCAGTGGTTTTTAATTCAGTTCAACAAACTGTGATTTTATTATGTCAATTTAATTTACATGATAAATAATGTGATATATAATGCCTCAGTCACAATTGAACATCAACATGCCCGACGTCGGCCGATTAGGGCGATTTTGACGATTTTCAGACGTCGGGGTCGTCGCAGGCGATTTGGACGATGTTCTCGGTGGTGTAAATAGGTCCCCGGCGCCCTCACGGCGCCCGTTAGACGTCTCAAAGACGTCGGGCGAAAAGGTCGGAGTGCTGTCGGGCGACGTCGAGCGGGCACCGCAGGATGCCCGCTCGACATCGCCAGATGTCGGTACCAATGTTGCGACGCCCGGACGTGCATCGCCCGACGTCGGTCGAACATCGCCCGACGTCGGTCGAGCATCGCCCGTCGCCCTCTGGGACGTCGGGCGACGCCAGCTTGATTTTCTGGAGGGTACATAGCCTCCATTCGTGTCATGAGAAATCAGTGTATAGGGCTGGAGACTATAAACTGGAAACAAACAAGAGAAATCAGCAGCCTTGTAATTATTTTAATAAGAATGAAAGTGTGTGTTCGGCGTGAGAATGTACATGTATTATATCCTGTACATACTCTTTTTCTTATTCCCCAAGGTTTTAATCGTGGTCCTGAGAGGGCTTGCGGGTGTCCTTGGGGGCGGCCTTGGCGGCACAGTTAGATTTTTTACATATTCTTATATCATCACTTTTTTATTTCCCCTTCCCCCCTTTATTTTTCTCCCCCGAGGTTAAATACCACATTAACATTTTATGAAGTAACATTTTAAATTTTATATCAAATCCATTTTAGAGTCCCCTTTTATCCTATTACTAGGGCTGGAGACTGTAAACTTAACAAATCAATCAGAAATCAGCAGTCATGGAAAAAGCCAAGGATATGTCGGACAAAGATGGGGGGAGAAAACAAGAAACCACGCAAGAGGCAGAAGGTCATGCCAGAGGACCAGCCCAGGAGGACCTCACCCCGCAAGCACGCTGCCACGGTCGAGAGGAGAAATGAGGCTGGTAGCAAAGCTGGATACCTCTCCCCAGCCTCTTCAGATGTTGAGTCGGCCCCCCTGTCGCAGTTAACAGATGAGCAGATGGCCGAGAAGATTGCTGAATTCCTTGAGGGGAAAACTTGGGTTCAAATCCTAACGAATGAAGTCAGGTTATTTAGAACGCTGGAGCGAATACCAATGCCTGAAGTCATGTTGTTTAGGGCCTGAGGGTCGAACGCTAATTAATCAAATAATGTTAATAAAGCCCTTTACATTACATTACATGATTATTGCTCTAGGTCCAGCGGACTCTTCCGAGCCAAAATAAAGGCCTGTGGGCGAGCACTAATCAATGACATCAATTTCTAATGAAGGAAACAATGATGATGACATGATGATTTGATAGTCATGCGAAGTGAATAAGGATTTGATGTTGCGGCGTGCAGGTGATCATCAGATGGCATCTGCAGCGAGGACTCAACCCTTGCATTAAGAGCGTCAGCCCTGACCGCATCCGTCAGAACATTGATGTAAGTAAGAGGTGTGTGTGTGTGTCTGTGTGTCTGTGTGTGTGTGTGTGTGTGTGTGTGTGTTGTGTGTGTGTGTGTGTGTGTGTGTGTGTGTAACCGTGTGCTTCTTCAGTTCGTTCCTCCTTCTTTCGTTCAGCCAGTCCTTAGTTCAGTAACAATATGTGCTCATTGCTGTTCAGGTGTACGACTTCGAGCTGTCGGCAGAGGAGATGTCAGAGATCAGCGGGCTGGACCAGAACTTTCGTATCTACAAGGAATCCATGTAAGTCGGAGCCCTTGTACCGTAGCTACGCAAGTAATGTAATGTAGGCGGGACATTGGTTTCAGTTGGTTTTCAATTCGTTTGTTTGTTCTTGTATTTATTTATTTATTTATTTATTTTCCCTACTTTTATGTTAATTGATTGTTTGATTGATTGTTTAATTTTATTGATTTGCTTACAGAGCGGTGGATCATCCAGAGTACCCATTCAAGGCTGAGTACTGAGGATCTGTATCAAGTAGCGTTGGAAAAATATGCGCAGTTGTATGTAGAGATAGCAAAATAATGAGCATCTGTTAAAGCAAAATAATAGTTTAAAGAAATGTGTACACTACACCAAACTTGGTTAAAGTTTAACTTTAAGGACAAAATTGAAACCACGTGCACAATTTTTGTGAGAAAACAGCAATCTGAACAATAATGTAAACAAAAAGTTTTGTTTTATAACTTAATTTTTTTTTTTAAATAAATAAATAAATATTGTATTTAAAAAGAACAGCAAGATTAGCAGTGTCGCAGAACTTTTATTGTTCTTTAGCAGCTTTAAGCAAACTACAGCAGTCCTGTATAACACTCCTGTCCATTTTCAACATGGCTGATACTCGAAATTATGAATGAGCATCATGCATGACTTTATGACTCGACTTTGTGACATGACAGTTTGCCTTGATGTACTTTTGACTTTGTTCTGAGCTCTGCAAGCCAAAATCATCTGCTTGTGCCCCTTCACGTTCATAATTTTTGCTTTCTCATCAACTTCGGTCCAACGTGGGATTATTTGCTTTGTCTAAAGGCTAGAAACCAATACCGCCTGACAGGTGTGGGATCGATCTCGCCTCTGGGAGCTATATTTCTCTGAATATTATTTACTTTCGACTCAAGCAACGTTTCAGGGATTTTCTCCGGGAACTCCGGGTTGCTCTTCCAACAAAATTTCAACAACAACAAAAACACAACTAATATTTGGGTTTGGGCGCGCTACATGCAGCACCTATGACTTCCCCATTGTAAGCGGCCCAGTATTTCCAGATAAAAAGGGACAATAAAGGATAACCAAAAAATGTTTGCCCAAATCCAGTCGCTACCTTCTAGTGCTCAGGCTACTGCGTCTCATAATTATTTGCTTTTGTCACGTGTATGAGCTCTTTTTCATTAGCCCACTTTGATTTGACGTTTACTTTGTATTGAAAATATTAATGCAATAAATTTTGAACCTTCAGTCACATTCTTCATTGTGTATGTTTTGTTACTCCCCCCCCTCCACCTCCTCGCCCCCCCCCCTCTCTCTCTCTCTCTACTGATTCTTAACCCACACTTCGTGCTCCGCCGCTGCCACAATCTGATTGGTTGCATTTTCACCCGCGATCATCTGACACCTCTTCTTGTTGCCATGGTACCCGATAGCGTCACAGTTCTTGGTGCTCATGCACTGAGATGCGCAGTGGAGGCGGGAAGGGGAAGTCACCGTCATCAGTTCATTGACGCCAGAGTAGCGCCCCATGCTTGCAAACTTCCACCATTTACTTGACACTGGCTTTGGCCTCGGAGTGGGTTCAGTTGGCGCTATATAAAGATATTGGTAGATAATTTTTAAAAAGTTTTCAAAATTAGACAACAAATACCATAATATAACATTCACTACGACATATTTCATTTATGTAGGGAGGGTAGTTGTTGGCACTTGAACAAAAGGTGGGGGTCCTGCAAAACGACCCTCTGCCTATATAAAATTACCTATCAGCAAAATACAAACCATCTATCATCTGTCTACCTGTAAACAGTCAAATACAAATAGCAATGCAATGCACGCGTCACAAGATAAAAGTAGCATTCAGTGAAATCCAGGATGTCTTCTACTGAATAGTACATGTAGTTGAATCCTGCATCCAAGTTCTCTCTACGAAATCTGACGTCAGAATTTCTGCCGTAGGCTACGTCCCAGTGAAAATTGGGATGCTGACTTGTTTCGTGAAACCCTTGATAGTTCTGTACCATTGGTTTAAACAGAATTGTATTATTCACGAGACTTAAAGCATAGAGAACATAAAGGGCACACCAAAGCAAAGCTTAAATAAGTGCTACCCTTTGGTCCGTACCATTCCGGCAGATAAGCATCAAACTTGGGCTTCTTCGTGACGATTTTCTTTTCGTGGTGGCCGCGCGATGCGACTTCTTACACCACGCAATAACCCATAGTAGATAAACTTGACCTACTTCCAATATACCTCGCTTCAAACTACGTTCTAAGTCTTAATACGAGTGTAGAGCACCATTTCCACACCTAAAATGTAAGATCCCTTTTTTAAAAAATCGCATAATTTTGGATGTCATATAAGTGATGTCATTTTTTTAAAAATGTTCGTTTTGACGGAAATCACTTGCAAGGAGTTGGTGTACTTTCACCTTTGCATACTAATGACAGCATAAACTGCTGACGTCACGGACAGAAAGTAATGCCAATCACTTTCACCACGAAAATCACTCGATACCCAAAGAAGCCTCCTGTAGAGATATTAATGTTATGACAATTATTATTTTACGATTATGTTCATAAATTATTTGTAAAATTTACGTGTCATGTCTTAAACTCATTAAAATTTTATTTTAGATAGATGAACGTCGCGCTTTTTTTTTTTTTTTTTTTTTTATTGTGATGTACTTCTTAGCGTCCACATAAAGAGCTAGTTTTCCGCAGTGTAGCTAAACACACATGCCAACATTATTGACAACAAGGAAAGGGGCGACTGATCCTTCGACAAACTGCCAAAAGACAAACTTTTCTAGGACTAACCTGAATCAGGGAGTTTTTATTGTGTATTCCCAGATTTTACTAAATGTTACTATGCCTTGTAAAACATTTTTCACACTACTATAAATATAGATTTTTTTCTTTACTTAAAAAAAATTTTTTTTTTTTGGGGGGGGTACATCTGTTATTTCTTTGACACAACATTGTAATTAACTTTATTTTAAACATTCTAGAACTCTTTCGTCGTTGCTTTGATCAGCTCTTTGAGCTGTAATGATATGCTTTAGCCGCAGAACGATCCATCCTTTAATCGACATTATTTAACTGATCCCAATGATGTGGATTAAGTTACTTCTCTGTTATCATAATATCTAGTGTCAAAGTTTGGGAAAGCGACCACAGGCTTACTTAAAAATTAAATAAATACATGTAAAAAGCACACATTATTTAAATGAGCAATAGCAATAATGACCAACTGACCTGTGTATTGACACATGAAGGCAAGTGGTACACCACACTCAAACTCACCTCCATCGCATGTCTGCATCCAGGACCCCACAGCTGCTGGCGAACGCTGCACCATAAACCAAACACATTATGTCCATGGACACACCTATATTTATCTATCTATCTATCTATCTATCTATCTATCTATCTATCTATCTATCTATCTATCTATCTATCTATCTATCTATCTATCTATCTATCTATCTATCTATCTATATATATATATATATATATATATATATATATATATATATATATATATATATATATATATATATATATATAAAGAGAGAGAGAGAGAGAGATAGATAGATAGATAGATAGATAGATAGATAGATAGATAGATAGATAGATAGATAGATAGATAGATAGATAGATAGATAGATAGATAGATAGATAGATAGATAGATAGATAGATAGATAGATAGATAGATAGATAGATGGATAGGTAGATGGATAGATAGATAGATAGATAGATAGATAGATAGATAGATAGATAGATAGATAGATAGATAGATAGAGATAGATAGATAGATAGATGGATAGGTAGATGGATAGATGGATAGATAGATAGATAGATAGATAGATAGATAGATAGATAGATAGATAGATAGATAGATAGATAGATAGATAGATAGATAGATAGATAGATAGATAGATAGATAGATAGATAGATAGATAGATAGATAGATAGATAGATAGATAGATAGAAAAACAAACGAAATACACCTTAGTGTTCTGGTGTGGACTCCAATATTCCACAATGCACAGAGTGGAGAAGAGAAAGGGGGGAGGGGGGAGGAGAGGGGAAGGTTCTAGATGCGACAAGATACAATTCTAATCTAGATAAAAAATTGTCATGACACATTAGCGGTTTTTTTACGAGGGGCCCGGGAGGTGCGTGTGTGTATGTGTTTGTGTGTACTTGTGTGAGTGCGTGTATGTGTTTCTGCGTGCGTGGGCGCGCGTGTGTACATTTAAGATGGAAGAATAGAATGAGATTTCAATCTCGAAGATACAATTACCGGTACTTTAACTAACACACCAAAAAGAAAGAAACGTTGAAGAAGAAGAAGAAGAAGAAGAAGAAGAAGAAGAAGAAGAAGAAGAAGAAGAAGAAGAAGAAGAAGAAGAAGATGATGAAAAAGAACAACAACATTAACAACAACTATAAGAATGAGACCTAGTACCTCCGGTTGGCGCGCTCCCCGTTTTCCAGTCAGACCACGTGACAGGTTCGTCATCATACCATTTCCAACTGGCCTGCAGGCGCATCCCCAACCAAACCAAATCACCCTGCTGAGCTTGAGATTTTCTGGCAATTACATCATCGTCATCATCATCACCATCATCATCATCGTCATCATCATCATCATATTCATCATCATCATGATATTCATCATCATCATCATATTCTTCTTCTTCATTTTCTTCTTCTTCGTCGTCGTCGTCGTCATCGTCGTCGACGTCATCATCATCCTCCTCCTCCTAGATCCTTATAATCATCATCATCGTCGTCGTCTTCTTCTTCTTCTTCTTCTTTTTCGTCGTCGTCGTCGTCGTTGTCGTCTCCTAATCCTCCTTCTCCTCATCATCATCACCTGAAGTTCACAACAGCGGAGTTTTCAGCCTCATCACTGATGGCGACCAGATGACCCTGGAGGTTTGCGCATGCTGTCTCGGCCGCTGTCCAGCTCATTGGGGTGATATGATAGGACAGACACTGATGACTCACGTCTGTGAATCCCACTGGACAACTCTGGACATCTGTAGTGACCTCAACAATAGGCAGAAACGTGAAGCATACGCACACATGCACACATAACGTGCACACACGCCAATATATAAACATTAGACACACACACATTGTTACGTTGAAACGCGCACGATAGTTCGTGTGTGACGCGCGCGATAGATCTGATCGTTTTATTTTGCAAAGCATGCAATAACAGAGTGTATTTACCTTTGATTTGATTTTGCGTTGTTGTTAAAAGAAGCTTTGTATAACGTTGATAATTTAATTGGTCGATACTATTTGAGAATTTTCTAGAGTTGGTTGTTTACTATCGGTCGAAGCGTGTGGATAATTCTAGTGGTAACTAGAGACGCTTCCATTCTAACTATGGTTGTATGACGTGAGACAGTGATGACGAAATTTGTACTGATTGGTTTAAATTGTGTCTTGCCCGAATGTTCTTTCTTACTCTGGAGTGTAGAGAGACTATATTATGTTACGTTGAAACGCGAACGAAAGTATGTCGGAAGCGCGCACGATAGATCTAATCGTTTCGTTTTGCAAAGTATTCAATAATGGAGTTTATTTACCTTTGATTTGAGTTTGCATTGTTGTTAGGAGAGGCTTTGTATAACGTGGATAATTTTCGTTGGTCGATATTGTCGGAGAATACTCTGGATCTCCTTGTTTACTATCGATCGAAGTTTCGGGACGATTGTCGAAGAAAGAGAAGGTTCGGGGTATGTGTGGAGAGATGAATGACGTAAGTCAGTGATGACGATCTTTTATTCGATTGGTGGCAGTGCGTCATTTCTACAGTATTCGAAATTCTTCCGGAAGAGAGAGAGATTATAAAATTGCGTGCCGCACTGTTGTTGAGAGATCAGATAGTAAGATTGTTGTTGAGAGTTGCTGTGAAAGTTGTTGAGTTGAGTTGAGAATTGTATGCAGTTGTTGGTGTGTGCTGAATAAAAGTGGAAAATTTCATACGTCGACTTTGTGACTTGTATGCTGTTTGAGCGGGCTGCGTGGATAAACGAATCTGAGTTACACAACTATCAGGAATTCAAGCATCGGGGCTGAATCAGATACTGATAGAAAACACCAACATCGAACTGAGTGTAACATTTTGGGGGCCAAGCCGGGATTCACGCCATAGCCAAGGGTTCAACTGCTACAACAAGCGAGTCAACGTTACGAGAGGCAGTCATCGAGGGTAGCCGCCAACGAGTTGCGTCGAGAGGGGCCAACATACTGGGACTACATCACCGATAGGTTCGGGTTGACTGCAAGGGCGTGTAGTCACTGAAGAGTTGCTTCGTGAGCGAACAACCAGTCGGAACTACGTGGCTGCTGCAGGACTACGTCGAGGGACAGTCTCGGAGCTACATCGCCAGTGTTACAGAGAGCGGCGAGCGGACGTCGCGTCTATTTCAGCACAGGAGCGTATACATCAACACCAGCGTGGTGCAGCGTCGCATACGACGAGGACAGCGGGGCCTGCGTCAACGAAGGCGACTAGTGACAAGCATCAGCGCTACTGCAGAAAGCGTGCTGTTCTAGAATAGTCTAGAAAGGTACAGCACAGTCAAGAACTTTCCAGAAAAAAAGAAGAACTTTCTTTAAAAGAACTTTCCAGAAGCATCAAGATGGCTGACTTCTGGCAGAAAGGGGTTGAACTGAATCTAAAAGGCAAGCAGCTGACGGAGTACGTCAAGTCTCAGGAGAGAATACGAGAAAGAGAATTGGAAGAGAAGCGTCTAGAAAAAGAAATAGAACTAGAACAGAAGCGTCTAGAAGTAGAAGAGCAGCGTCGCCGTGAAGAACGAGAATTAGAAGAGCAGCGTCGCCGTGAAGAAAGAGAATTAGAACAGAAGCGTCTAGAAATTGAACAGCAGCGGCAAGAAAAAGACAGAGAATTCGAGCTGAAGCGTCTTGAGTTCCAGCTAGAAATGGCGCGCATCCAGCAACAGCAGCATGCGCCACAAGTTATCAGTGACAACACGGCTCCAAAATTGCCAGCTTTCGTCGACGGGAAGGACCAGATTGACAGTTATCTGGCGAGATTCGAAAGGTTCGCTGAAAGCTCTAACTGGCAACCTCAAGACTGGGCAATTCGACTGAGTGCACTTCTGACGGGGCAAGCTCTCGAAGTTTACACCAGACTGTCGAACGATGACGCCAAAAACTACCACGTCTTGAAAGAGGCCCTGTTGCAGTGCTACAACTTTACAGAGAAGGGCTACCGTAAACGCTTCCGTGAATGCCGGCCTAAGTCAGACGAGACGCCAAAGCAGTTTGTGGAGCGCCTGTCGTCATATCTACACAAGTGGGTGGAGTTATCAGGCGAAAGCAAGTCTTACGACAGTCTCCATGACCTGATCGTGAAGGAACAATTTCTCAATGCCTGTCACAAGGACCTAGCGACCCACTTAGAAGAACAAAAGCTGCAGACGCTTAAAGATGTGACTGAGGCTGCTGAAAGATATCTCATCGCTCATGAGAAAACGCTGGGGCCACCCAAGGCGACAAAACCATTTCAGAAGACTGGAAACCATGGGAACCAGATTCAGGGGAGTCAGACGAGCCAGAGACACACGGACTCCACGCCTCCTCCCAGGGAAGGGCATTCAAGAGGCTGTTTCACCTGCAACGCTACAGACCACAGAGCGGCTAATTGTCCTCAAAACAAAAGTAGCGGACAGCGGAGCAGTACGGACAATGCAGCGGTGGGCAACCGACAGAGACGTTTCTCCAATCAACGGCAAACCAGTAGATCTGACCATCAGGTGTGCGGCGGGAGCGTCATTCTTCCGAGTGAGACCGAGCGCACAGCTACCCCTGCGGACGTGCAAGAGTGCATGACCGATGGCCAACTTCTCCTTGCCAACGGAAAATCCATCCCCGTCGTCGCCAGCGCAGCTGTGACCGTCCAGAACATGCCTGTTTCAAAGGGACGCGTCGGAAATTATGAAGTGACTGTCTTAAGAGACTCTGGCTGCAGTGGGGTCATCGTCAGAGAAGACCTAATCGCTAAAGAACAATTCAACGGCGATTCTAAATGGACACTCATGGCCGACAGCAAATGTGTGAAAGCGCCAGTTGCGAAGATTCATGTCAACACCCCTTTCTACATAGGCGAAGTCGAAGCGGTTTGCCTGAAGAAACCGCTGTATGATTTGATGATCGGGAATATCGACGGCGCGAGACGACCCGACGACCCCGATCCAGAGTGGAGTCCTGCCTCAACCCAACGCGTCGAAGTTGTGGAGGAGGATCCATTGCCGTTTCCCGATGGAGACCTTACAGAGCTGCTACGGGACAATGTGGTTACTCCGGCTCAGCCCTGCCGACCAGAGATCGTCGGTGCTGTTACTACCAGGGCCCAGGCCAAGGGAGACAAGACGTCTACGCCACTGAAGGTCGCCGACAACTCCAAAGCTGCCATCGTGGACAGAGATAAGCTGATCCAGCTCCAGGAAGCTGATAGTACTTTAAACAAGTACAGGAACCGCCAAGACCACGTGACCAAAGGCAGTGGTACGGTCTATTTTGAGGTGAAGGCTAAGATCCTGTACCGAATCTTCCAGCACCCGAGGGTCAACGGAGGGAAACCACTACGTCAAGTATTGGTACCGTTACCACTAAGGCGCCAGGTGATGGAAGTAGCGCATGACTCAATCATGGGAGGTCACCTGGGTATCAAGAAGACGTCGGATAGAATCCAGGCAGTGTTCTACTGGCCAGGACTTCATGCGGACGTCAGCCGTTTCTGCCGATCGTGTGACATTTGCCAGAAGACCATACCTCGAGGAAGGGTCCCTAAAGTGCCAATGCAAAGAATGCCTTTGATCGACCGACCTTTCAAGAGGGTGGCCTTAGACTTAATCGGCAAAATAAGACCTCCGAGTGAAGAAGGTCATCGGTGGGTACTGACTTTAGTGGACTATGCAACTCGGTACCCAGAAGCAGTGCCACTGAAGAAGATTGACACTGAAACTGTAGCAGAGGCACTGGTGGACATGTTCAGTAGACTTGGAGTGCCTGAAGAAATTCTGACAGACCTCGGGACGCAGTTCGTCTCTGACTGCATGAAGGAGGTCAATAGACTGCTGAGCATCCGGTATTTGACTACGACACCCTACCATCCGATGTGCAACGGGCTTGTCGAGAAGTTCAACGCTACGCTGAAGTCCACCCTGAAGAAACTGTGCAGCGAGCAGCCCAGACAATGGCATCGCTATATCAACGCCTTACTTTTCGCCTACAGAGAAGTACCGCAGGAGTCCACCGGCTTTTCTCCGTTCGAGCTGCTGTACGGAAGAACCATCCGAGGGCCGATGCACATCCTAAAAGAACTGTGGACGAAAGAAGTAGACACCCCAGAGGTGAAGAACAGCTACCAGTACGTGTTTGAGCTACGGGAGAAGCTGGAGCAGACTCTCGAGATAGCCAGAGAAAACCTGAAGAAGTCCCAAGACTGTGGAAAGCACTACTACGATCGTAGGGCTGTGAACAGGAAGTTCAAACCTGGCAACAAAGTGCTGGTGCTGCTACCTACTGATCATAATAAGTTGCTGATGCAGTGGAAAGGCCCGTACGAAGTGGAGACCGTGGTGGGAATCAACGACTACAAGGTGAAGGTCGGCCAGCATTCCAAGATATACCACGCCAACCTCCTTAAGCTGTACGTGGAGAGGCCGCCAGAGACTGTACATGCAGCAACAGCAGCTGAGATCGACAACAGCTTTGACAGCGAGGAACTGTTAGAACTGGGAGACTTCCACAGCAAAGAAGGCATCGATGATGTTAAGCTAGGACCAAGCTTGACGGAAGGTCAAAAGATGGAGCTCAAGGACCACACCCAGACCTGGAATGAGCATCTGCAGACCATGAGGGAGCTGTTCCACCGTCCCGCAGAAGCCAACCTGACCGTGAGACCCAGCGAATGCATTCTGGGAGCTGACAACGTCGACTGCGTCGGACATCCGACGGGAGAGGAAGACAACGGAGGATGCACTGACTCCAGGAAAGCCCACGAGATCACTGTCTTTGACCCTGGGCCGATGACGACCGCAACTGACGAGGGCGTCGTTTCCTTGCGGTTGAAAGAACATTGACTGTGTGGAGAACATTGGCAATATCTAAACAGACTTGCAGATGAGAAACATTGACCTTGTGTGAATGAACTGTGAACATTGACAGTATCCAGAAAGACTTGCGGATGAAAAACATGGACTCTGTGTATATAAACTGAGAACATTGACAGTAAATGAGACAGTTTGAAGTAAGTTTTAATTCTGTACATTGTTTGTGCATTACGTTTCAACGTTGTTGAAAGAAATTGGGTAAATTTCTTCTTGAGTGGGGGGTTATGTTACGTTGAAACGCGAACGAAAGTATGTCGGAAGCGCGCACGATAGATCTAATCGTTTCGTTTTGCAAAGTATTCAATAATGGAGTTTATTTACCTTTGATTTGAGTTTGCATTGTTGTTAGGAGAGGCTTTGTATAACGTGGATAATTTTCGTTGGTCGATATTGTCGGAGAATACTCTGGATCTCCTTGTTTACTATCGATCGAAGTTTCGGGACGATTGTCGAAGAAAGAGAAGGTTCGGGGTATGTGTGGAGAGATGAATGACGTAAGTCAGTGATGACGATCTTTTATTCGATTGGTGGCAGTGCGTCATTTCTACAGTATTCGAAATTCTTCCGGAAGAGAGAGAGATTATAAAATTGCGTGCCGCACTGTTGTTGAGAGATCAGATAGTAAGATTGTTGTTGAGAGTTGCTGTGAAAGTTGTTGAGTTGAGTTGAGAATTGTATGCAGTTGTTGGTGTGTGCTGAATAAAAGTGGAAAATTTCATACGTCGACTTTGTGACTTGTATGCTGTTTGAGCGGGCTGCGTGGATAAACGAATCTGAGTTACACAACTATCAGGAATTCAAGCATCGGGGCTGAATCAGATACTGATAGAAAACACCAACATCGAACTGAGTGTAACATTATGTACCGCACTGTTTGAGTTGAGAGAGGATTGTAAAGTGAAAAGTTGAGAGTGGAAAAAGCGATTGTATGCAGTTGTTGATGTTCGCTGAATAAAGTTGGAAAACTACATACGACGACTCCTGCCTTGTTGCTGAGTGAACGGGTTGCTTGGATAAACGAATCCGAGTTACACTTATGAGGAGGATTCAAGCATTGGGGCTGAATCAACTACTGATAAAATTTTAAAAAAAACGAGTGTAACACACATCCATTTAAAAACAAATGCGCACGCAAACATACACACACATACATACATACATACATACATACATACATACATACATACATACATACATACATACATACATAGACACACACAAACGCATGCGCACACACATACATCTTATACAATAATCTTAAGACAAATAATACAGGTTTAGTTGTGATTATATTGTTTTTGATCTGCGCTGCACATTTGAAAAATTAATACATTACAGCTTTACATTCTAATAATATACTTTCAGTACACACAGTTCCATAGATCTTATCATTATCATCTTCATTAACATGATCATCACATCATCATCGTCGTCGTCTGCGTCATCATGGAAATAATAATAAGAAGAAGAACAAGAACAAGAAGTACAAGAACAAGAAGAACGAGAATAATAATAATAATAATAATAATAATAATAATAATAATAATAATAATAATAATAATAATAATAATAATAATAATAATAATATTATTATTATTATTATTATTATTATTATTATTATTTATTACTATTGTTATTAAAATTAATAATATTATTAAGTAAAATAAATTAAATAAATGAATCCACAAACCTGGCACAATCAACAGAAACGCGCAGGCCAGCCAAATTCCAGGTCTTAAAGCGGTAACGAACATGTCTGTCCGTTTTCAATCATGAAAATTCGTATCACCTTTGTGAAGAAGCTACCACGTTTTAAAATAGTATCAATATAGCCTATGCCACACTTTTGCAAAACTTTACGATGAAAACATGTCTTCTGCAGTTTTTAATGATTACCACGCTTATCAATGAAAATGGTTTCTAGGCTTTGCCGGACTCAAAAT
>CM072517.1:28155433-28360433 GCA_036898135.1 Oncomelania hupensis | reverse complement strand
GAACTGACGAACGAACTGTCGAACCTGCAACATGCTTGTAGCATCGTTAATATCTTGTTTACCTGCTTCTCTTCTCAACTCAACCAAACTTCTGATGCTTGAGGGGACACAACTGCTGTCCGCTTCCCCCTTCCTTGTCTCTCTCTCGCTTATCCCCTTTCAACTGTTATTGTCACTTGTAAACAACCGCATATCATAAGATTCAATGAAATTATGAATGCATGAAATGAGCAATGCTGCAATGAATACATGTAAACATCAACACATTTTTCATATCAAGCAACCTCAATAACAACAACAGCAACCACTTCCATCCTTACCTTCATCCTCCCCTCATTCTTCCACTTCCTTCCCTCTGCCTTCCACCGTGCAACCCTTCTCACCCTTACTTAGTCTTACACACAACTCGCGTACCAACACCCCCAAACAGCCAGCACCGGGCTCCTGGGCACAGTAAGGAAAAGATACCATTGCACTAACCCACACGGTTCGAATGTAAACGCACTCGTTGACCTTACTCCACTGCTCCCCCAACGAATACTCCAATAGGGTAATCCAGCGTGTATAGTCCCGTTAGCAGACGCTTCCTCGATGCTAACCTATCACACACTAACAAACTTTGCTCTTCTTTAGCTATACTCCAAACTGAGTGTAACACTGTAGAAATAGCACTTTCACAACTAGTATTATTCTGGACCAGTTAATATAATCCGTCATTAACCGTCCTACCCTATTCTCACAGAACACACAAAAATTCCTAGAGCACTAGACAAATAGATCTACGCTGTAGCTCTATCAAACTTGTTCTGCCAAAAGGTGAATATTTCTCCCTACTAGCTACCTGGCCCGCTGCTTAATCACGCTTTGCACGCTTCGACTCTAATAACCACGCATACGACAACACACGCAGTTACTACCCCCGCCCTTATACTCTTCACCCACACAGGCTACCCGGTTTTCATCACAGACTGCCCTGTGACATGGAGAACTGCACTGGTAGCCTTGTAATACAGCCTTTTGATGACTGTAATAATGTTTGGACTGGTGTTGTAGACTCTCATGGTTGCCCACATAGCTGCATGCCAGACTCGGTCAAACGCTTTCTTGAAGTCTACAAGCACATGATATAGATATTGTTGATGCTGTAGGTATTTCTCGCAGATTATTCTGAGGTTGAAAATCTGTTCAGTGATACTTCGCCCTGCCCCGAATCCTGTTTGTTCTTCAGCTTTAATTTGTTCAGCTTGGGGTTTCAACCTGTTGAATATTATTTTCAGGAGGACTTTGCTGGGATGCCTGAAGAGGTTGATGGTGCGGTAATTTTCACACTCTTGAAAGTAATCCTTTTTTTTAGAAGAGTGATGACAAGTGATTGGGCCATGGTGTAGGCCAATCCTTACTCTGCCAGATCTAGTTACAGATAAGGATGAGAGCGTCAATCATTGCTCCTTCTCTTGCTTGAAGCAATTTTGCGGGTATGTTGTCCACAGCCGCTGAATTGGTAGGATTTTCTCTTCTTCTCTGTTATGGGCACATCCTAGAACTGATGTGCCTCCGTCTGGTGTGTGGTTATAAAAGTCAGAGCAGTCCTCTATCCATCTATCCAAGACTTCTTGTTCTTCTGTAAGGCATATGCCAGACTTGCTTTGGATCGCGGAGACCTTGGGCTGTTTAACACTTGTCAGCCGCTTCACAGTCTGGTACGCTTTCTTGCTTTTGTTCTTGTTCAGACTGTTCTCTATTTCCTGTCATTGATCTTCTATCCAGTTCTCCTTTGCTGTGCGCATGCCTTTTTGGATGTCATTGTTGATTAATTGGTAGGCATCAGCTCCAATGTCTGCGCCTGTAAAAGTGCCTATCCTGCCAATGTTGACGCTTGATCTGAAGCGTTTCTTGACCATGATGTAGTCAATCTGGTTGTGATGCTCCCCGCTAGGACAGTGCCAGGTCCATCGTCTGAATTTTTTGTTGTACCTGGCAAACTCAAAGAGTCTCAGACCTCTGTCATTTGTCTCGTTATTGCAGTGGGGTGCACATGTTTCTCCCCAGTTGTAGTACACATTGGCCAACCTTGGCATTCCAGTTTCCTTGCACTATGACTATGTCCTTCTTCGGAACTTGGTCAAGGACAATCTGCAGATGTTCATAGAAATCATCGACTTCGTATGATGGTGGAGCATAGGCCTGGATGATGGTGATGTTGAAAGGGGCTGCTCTCGGACGGATGGTAATGAGTCTACTGGAGACTGGGCTGCAACCCATGACATTGGCTAGAATGTCTTTGTGGACCAAGTATCCAACGCCGTGTTCGTGCCTGTCATCTCTCCCGCTGAAATAAAACCTGTGGCCTTTTGTCGGTCGTTGTTTCACTAAGCACTTCCAGCGCAGATCGCTGATACCTACAATGTTCCATCGATAGTGGTCCAGCTCGTGGGCCAGTTCTTCTAATTTTCCCTTCGCAGTAAAATAAATTAATAAATAATAAATATTTTGATAAATAAATAATATATAAATAGGTAAATCGTAAATAAATAGTTAGATAAATCATAAATAATTTATTAAATCATAAGTAAATACACCGATATATCATAAATAGATAAATAAATACAATTATAAAAAACAGGTAATTTTTTTAAAAAAATAACATGAAATTACACTTTTTAAATTAATTTTTGTATACATTTTATTCAACTGTAACATTTTGACATCAACACTGACAAAAATCTATATTAAAGGTAAACGAATGGACAAAAAATACACATTAAATAATATGTAAAATAAATAAATAGGTAAATATATAAACAAACAAACAAAAAAAAAACAAATAAATAAATAAATGAACTAAGATAATAAAATAATAAATCAATACAAAGACGTAAATATATGAACATAAATAAACTTCTTGTTTTAAATAAACAAAATAATATACCTAAATATATAAATTTTAAAAAATAAAAAAAAAATAAAATAATAAATAACAGGAATTTGTATGAGGCGACGCTGACCTGTATAGTTCCTTTCACTTTCGCTATGCAGCCACTTTCTCCCACAATGCTCTAGCATTGCAAGCTTCCTTGCCCATTCTGGGGTCATTGCTAGCAGACCGCACAACCCCCGTTGGGGTGCCGGGGGTTTCTATAAATAGTATCCCCACTTTCTGGAAATTTAGTGCTTTAAATTCCCACTGTCGCTGTCTTTCTCATTTGCTCTTTCTCATTCCTGCTCTGTTCTATCAATCTGCTATACTATCGTCTTCTTCGTTAGACCAGTCTCCTACCTTTTTTCTTGAAAACTCTTCCGGGACAAGACTCCTTATTTGTGTATGAGGTCTGTTGGATCATCTTGGGAATATTGGACGCTTTCTGCCAGGTGGTCACTAGGGCTTCCTATGATGTTATTATTTAGCAATGTAGGCATTTTATATATATGTGTTTTGTTGATAATTTATAATGATGTTTGTATTGTATTTTGTTTTTGTAAACGGGGGTTCGATAAATTGGGGTGAAGCATCAGCCGTCCCCTGCGTGGGATGTCTTTATTGTAAAGTGACTGGCTGGTGGAGAGCTTTCGGTTTTACCACTAGGGTTGTTTCAGCAGATCTTTTATGCGGATCAGGGGTTGTCCGGTCCTGATTTGGCTCGGAAAAGTCCGCTGGACCTAAAGCAATAATAATGTAATGCAGACCGCACTTTTTGAACAGCAGCGAAAGAGCTTCGCCTTGGCAAAATCTTCCTTTTGTTTTCCATTATCGCCCCAACTGCCTCCTTTGGTGGAGTCCTTTTTCTTTCTTTTTTATTTTATTTTGTGAAGTCTTAACAGCCAAATTCATAGATCAAAGGACATTTAATATTGAGTCATCGGCAACATTTTTTGTGCCAAAACTTTAGATTTCCTAGTCTTAATACGTATGTGGCATTTTGCTGTTCATTCTTAATTACTTTACTTTGATAGATTAAAGTCCCCAGACACGAATGCATATAGGGACTCATGTGTGTTCATTCTATTTCTCCGGAATGGGGAAGTAGTAACAATTTGTTTTTCTTTATTGGGTTTTTAAAAATAAATTTTTATGAGGGCTATAAATTTTTGTGAACCACACCTTTGATCCAATTCAATTGTTAATTGTTGGAAACAGCATTAACTTTGTACATTGTAACCCAACAGTTCTTTCAATGTACAGTTTGATAGATTTATTTGTCATTATTTCCTTTAGGTTAATTGTAAGCACATTATTTTGGTATTTGATCGGGATTTTGGTTGAGTGAGGTTGTGTAATATCGATTTATTTTACTGGTTGATGTTTATTTTACTTCCACGTGGCATTTTGTTGAGATTTTTGTTGTTTTAATGACAAAAGTGGAACTGCATCCTTGCTCACTAAAAAAAAAAATTCTCAACTTTATTGTTTGATCGATGATATTAAAATTGGCGACAAAAACTACAAAGAAAAAATGTTTGTGCGGTATTTTTGCATTTTCTGTGCTGTGATTGTTTCCCCTGCACTTTGGTTTTGACTTTGTCAGCTGACCCTCACGTCTGGTGTTGCCTCCCTTGCATGGTTTCTTCTTTTTTTCTCTCCAGCAGACACACACGAATGATTTTATGAATTCATTCATAAATAAATAAATAAACAACAAAAGTTAAAATGTATATGGATAAACGTACCAATAAGTACATAAATATACTATAATTAAATTAACTATAATTTAATCATGAATTCACAAAAAAAAACGTAAATTATAACTGAATAAATAAATAAAGAAAGAAATTAATAATTAATATGCTACAATTTATTTACTTATAGTAATTTGTTTTTATTTAAGTATTTATTTATTTATTCATTTAAAGTTTATTTTTTGTATTTAGTTGTGAATTTTTTTATTTATAGTATATTTATTTATACTATACATAAATAATTTCACAAATACCTACATAAATAATTATATAAATACACATGAATTTACAAGTAAATAAAAAAAATAATTGATTAATAAAGAAACGGTAAATAAAGAAATATAAAATACATAAATAAAATATACTGTAAATAAAAGAATTTATAAATAGATAAATAAATTATCAATGAAAAAAGAAATAAAGAAAGAAATATACTGGAATGAATCTACTTATACAATAGTATTGTTATTTATTTATATATTTATGTGCTTATTTATTTATTCATGTAACGTTTATTTCTTTATTTCTTTTGGTTTTATTTTTTTGTTATTTACTTACTTATTTATTTATGTTCTTATTTACTTATTTATTTATTTTGTTATTTATTTTTTTTCTTATTTATTTATTTATGTTCTTATTTATTTATGTTCTTAGTTATGTATTTATTTTCTTATTTATTTATTTATTTTCTTATTTTATTTATTTATAGTTGATTTATTTGTGCATTCATTAATTTATATTCATACTATAAATAAATGAATTTACAAAGAAAGAAAGAAAGAAAGAAAGAAAGAAAGAAGAAAGAAAGAAAGAAAGAAAGAAAGAAAGTAAGAAAGGAACCATAATTTAATAAATAATTAAATAAAAATGACAAGCTCACAAATAAATAAATAAATGCACTTTGAATAAATGAAATGACAAATAAATAAATAAACTTTAGAAAGAAAGAAAGAAAGAAAGAAAGAAAGAAAGAAAGAAAGAAAGAAAGAAAGAAAGAAAGAAAGAAAGAAAGAAAGAAAGAGGTAGCAAGGTGTTCACACCTATTATGAAAACCTATTTCTTATGTATAGAAACGCAAATATGTATGTATGTTTGTGTGTGTGTGTGCGTGTGTGTGAGAGAGAGATTGAGCGTGTGTATGTGTGGATGTGTGTGTGCGCGCGCGTGCGTGTGTTTTTTTAAAATAATTTTATTGATTAAATATGTGTTCTTCAATATTGTCGTTTTTATTTGTCTCAATATTTATTTTGGATATTTCATTATTTTATTCATTTATAGTTTATTAATTTATTTTTTTTATTTGCGAACTCAAATTAGATTTATGAATTTTTGGTTTTTTTTAATTCATTTATTTTGGTGTGAATTAATTTATTATAGTATGCTTGTAGTTTAAATATGATTTAATTGGCTCTTCCTCTCTCTCTCTCTCTCTCTCTCTCTCTCTCTCTCTCTCTCTCTCTCTCTGTCATTGCATATTACGACCTAATTAGATCATGCAGAGGTATAATCCATGAGCTGTGTCAGCTACATGTAGGCAATCAATTAATTAATACATTCATTAAATGTTATTCCCTTAATTAAATAATTTCTTCACTCCTTGGTTGAACGAATTGGACACTCAGTAAATTAATCCGCAGTATTTTACGCTATGGTTTAGGTCTTTGAGAACAAGCGCTCTATTATAAATTCCTAGATTATTATTATTATTATTATTATTATTATTATTATTATTATTATTATTATTATTATTATTATTATTATTATTATTATCATCATTATTATTATTATTATTATTATTATTATTATTATTATTATTATTATTATAGTTTTGTAGTAATAACAGTAGTAGCTTAAACGGATAACACATTGCTACTGTATTGAGAACAAGATTCATCCAAAATCATTTTACCATAATTATATTCGTTTTACTGTGCGTGTTTGAGCACAGAGATGTAGGCTTAATGTTTATTTGGGGATTGCAATGCTTGAAAAACGTATAATCAAACATTTATATACTGCCCGTAGAAAGAAAGAGAGCAAGCAGCATCTTACTAACTAAAAAAAAAAGTTTGTTTAAATTAAATATTGAGGGGGGGGGGAGGGGGAGGGGTCGAACGCACGCGGATAATTTGATCCATTGGATATTAAGTCCAACGTCTTAACCACTCCGCCACAATACCTTAAACAAATATACGTTTACTAGTGTGTTCGTTTCGTGGCTAAAATTATCATGTGACCTCAATGGGTAAATATAAATATTTTGTAATCTCTGTAGTTAGAAACATGAATGGCGGTAGAGTGCTGCATAAATTAATCCTGCAGACTGCGTATTTTGAATGAATCAGTCAGAATATCACTCAATGATGGTAATAATATTTTTTTACGCAATGATTGAACGAATTTGTCATTTAACGATCTGATTCGGGGTGTCCAGGGCATTGGAGTGCTTTATTTTTTCCCTTGATGAACAATGCCAAATAAATATCGTTATTATTTGCAGCAGTAGTACCTTAAACAGATGACGCAACGTTACAGTAGCCACAACAATACAAGCTACATAAAAAGCCTTTCTTTTTCGCGAGAGAGAGAAGAATGTGGAAATAGTAAGAAAGCCATAGCTTACTGAATAAAAAAATAATAATAAAAGTACGATTTGGGTTCGAACCCACGCGTATACCCTATTTATACGTCGGCATGGTGTGTACGCTGTCGTACTTACGGTTGAAGCAGGTAAAAATTACACTATGATGTAAGAGAATAAAAATAAACATGGCGTAAGAGCTATATTTAGACATATGCGCGCATTATTAGAGTATGACGGCCTACTAGCGCCAAAACCTGATAATTACAAATCTCATGACATAATTACAAAATCATGGGATAATTACATTTATATTTACATTTATCATTGCAAAATTACAAATATCTTCGCTTGATCATGTTTAATTTTCAGTTTTGGCTCTAGCAGTCCGCCTGGATATGCGCAAAAAAACTAAAATTGTAATTATCACAAGCACATAATAATTACAATTTTCACTTGAAAAATAAAATGTGTACATGGTCATGCTTAATTCTGGCTAAGGCGGCTTACTAGCGCCACAATTTGCATTTACAGGTATCAGTAGCCTACTAATATGCATTTAACACGTGTTCTGTGTAATTCACATATATGACGGTCTACTAGCGCCAAAACCGGATAATTAACAAATATCATTGAATAATTACAAATTTCAAGATATATTTATCAGTTAACAGGTAACAATTTTAATTTTGAAGTGAAAATTACAATTTTCAGTTTGGGCGCATTTCCAGACGGATAGCTCGAGCCCAAACTGAAAATTAAACATGATCACGCGAAGATATTTGTACGTTTTCAATGACAATTGTAATTATCCCTTGATCATTGTAATTATCCCATGATATTTGTAATGATACCATGATATGTGTAATTATCTCGTGATATTTGTACTTATCAGGTTTGGGCGCTAGGAAGGCGTGGCAAATACTAATAATTAGTAATTAACACTGTGGATTACTAGTACCTCTGTAAATTTTACAGAACACGCGTTAATTTCAACCATATCGTGATATTGGTAACTCTCGGTTTTGGCGCTAGTAGACCGTCATAGTAGAGCAAATGTGTCCATTAATATCTCTTTGCTACGAATTGTAATCTGAACGACTAGCTTATATATGGTTCCATGCCAGGAACAGTTTTTAAAAAAACAACAACTTGCAACAATGTCTTTTAGGGAGGTGGGAAAGGAGGAATAATGGGGTGTTGGGTGGGGGAGGAATGAGTGGGAAGTGGAGGGGGAAAGGGGAGGATGCTATTATTGGTTTTCAACATTATTTAGCCTATGCCTTGTATCACAATTTCTTGTGTCCGGTTTGTGTTCTTGTAAATTGATAATGATACTAAGCAAAGACTACAGATATAGATACAGACACAGATATAGATACAGACACAGATAAAGACAGGTCACAGACTCGGCTCTTTATTTGTCCTCAAGCGTTACACATTGTTGTGCAGCACAGGTCACATGAACATAATTATGGTTAAAGGCACCAACACATTGGAACACAATACTGAGGGGAACACGAGCACAAGACTACCACTGCATGGTCAACATGTAATAATAATAATAATAATAATAATAATAATAATAATAATAATAATAATAATATAATAATAATAATAATAATAATAATATAATATATCTACAAATACTGATTATTTTAGAACTGTGTAATGTGAATAGACGCTACGAATGGTAAGCCTATATACGATTTTTAAATAGTAGGCCTACTTTCGATGGTTGTAAAGCATTTCATCAGAATCGGAACCCGAATATCGATCGGGAAATTCCACTGCTAGTTTTATACCTGACGTAAAAAAATAGAAATACGTCGACGTAATTAAGCTCTGCACCTTTTCTGTTATACCTGATCTTGAGGAGTCAAATACAATTTTTACTTTTCAAAAATAACTGGCTCTGATCTAGCGCACTTACCAGTCGCATAGAGCTGCTCAAGTACAACCATCAGGGTCCATCTAAACACAACGCAGACGCCAGCAGTTATTGAATCAAATACTGTCAAAACGCCCAGAACCACTGAGGAGCGACCTTTTGACGTGTATATATATTTGCAATTATTTGAACCTGTCGTATGTAGTACTTACAACCCACAATAACCGAGGTTTTTAACGCCCGGCTGCAGCAACACGAGTGGAAGTGAAACATCGTACAACGCGTCAGCACAGAACAGTAGATTCTTGTGAGGAAAATGTCCCGTCACTCTGGAGATTTGAACCGAGGCCTCCGAACTGTACGGCAGTCCCGCCTTCTACCGAAGTGAGGTATGCTTCTATTGTAAAGTTGTTCATGATTTCGGGCCCAGTTCGAAGGATTTGATTTTTTAATTTTTAGATTAATATGAGATCACCCTACAAACTCGCAGTGTTATTATGTATTGTTTGTTTTTTAAATGACACATTTGGGCTTTCGTTGCCCAAATCCCCCACTAAACTTTGAATGTGTTTGCTTGTTCTTACCCGCTGTATACAGTGGTTTTGTACCCTGGCAAGCCAGGGTACACAGGTTGCTGTTTAAAATGTAGACAGAGAGACAACTGTTGTCTGCGAGTTTCATTTGGACGATGATACCTCCCCATATCCCCCTTGATACCTCACCATAACCCCCCCCCCCCTGATATCTCCCCGTCCATCCCCCCATGATGCCTCACCATACCCCCTTGATACCTCCCCGAACCATCTTGATACCTCCCCATACCCCCTTGATACCTTCCGTACCCCCCTTGTAACCTACATGCACCCTCCTTGATACTTCCCCGTTGATCATTTCGCAGGTATGGATGAAAGGAATCGACCATCACCATACCCCCTTATATATTCCCGTATCCCCGTTATGCCTACCCATGCCCCTTTAAACCTACCCGTGGCCCCCTTTTACCTACACGTACCACCCCATCCCGATCCTTGGTAATAATAATAATAATAATAATAATAATAATAATAATAATAATAATAATAATAATAATAATAATAATAATAATATTGAATATAGAATAATACAAATAGAAATCATAAAAAACACCAAGGTTTTAAAATAAAATTTGATATATAGATAATAATAATAATAATAATAATAATAATAATAATTATTATTATTATTATTATTATTATTATTATTATTATTATTATTATTATTATTATTATTATTATAATAATAATAATAATAATAATAATAATAATAATAATAATAATAATAATAATAATAATATTGAATATAGAATAATACAAATAGAAATCATAAAAAACACCAAGGTTTTAAAATAAAATTTGATATAAGATATAATAATAATAATAATAATAATAATAATAATAATAATTATTATTATTATTATTATTATTATTATTATTATTAGTAGTAGTAGTAGTAGTAGTTTATAAATAATAATAATAATAATAATAATAATAATAATAATAAATAAGTTAAAAGTAAAAAGCCTAATTTATTATTATTATTATTATTATTATTATTACCAAGGATCGGGATGGGGTGGTACGTGTAGGTAAAAGGGGGCCACGGGTAGGTTTAAAGGGGCATGGGTAGGGTATAACGGGTGTATGGTGATGGTCGATTCCTTTCATCCATACCTGCGAAATGATCAACGGGGAAGTATCAAGGAGGGTACAGGTAGGTTACAAGGGGGTACGGAAGGTATCAAGGGGGTATGGGGAGGTATCAAGATGGTTCGGGGAGGAATCAAGGGGGTATGGTGAGGCATCATGGGGGGATGGAAGGGGAGATATCAGGGGGGGGGGGGGGTATGGTGAGGTATCAAGGGGGATATGGGGAGGTATCATCGTCCAAATGAAACTCGCAGACAACAGTTGTCTCTCTGTCTACATTTTAAACAGCAACCTGTGTACAAAACCACTAGTTACTCAATAAATGACATATGTGTGTGTGTACGTGTGTGTGTGTGTGAGTGTGTTTGTTTGCCCAAAGTAATTTCATTTAACATTTGCTGTCGTTTAATGTTAGCATGCATAAGTGTAATTATATTCATATGTGACTGTGCATTTTTATCCTCATTGTCATTATGATTGTTGTTATTATTATTGTGATGTTTATTCCTTGTTGATTGTAATTGTACACCACAATGTAATTTCTTGTAAAACATAATAAAGTTGTCTTGTCTTATCTTATCTTATCTTAACCATTGTTTTCAAATTCCTTTCGTACATATTATTCACATGGCAAAAAAAATGGTACGGGTGGGGTTCGAACCCACGCGGATACAAATCCATTGGATCTTAAGTCCAACGCCTTAACCACTCGGCCACCGTACCTTAAAGCATATACTGTAGAGTAGTCAGTATAGTCTGTACTCATTCGCGCATTTGTGCGTCTGGTCGATAACAAGTGGCATACTATTAAAAGTAGGCCTAAAAACAATGAATATACAGATGCTCGCACAAAATTAATAGTTCAAGAAACAGCCTTTTCAAAATGTGCTTTTTTCGTGGCGACGTTGTGATTCGGATTTATCCTACAGAAGCAAACTGAAAGCAAGGAACGTTCGATGGGCTGATTGGCTGATGATAAAACTGCGTATATGATCCAGTAATAAATAGGCCTAAGCCTACTACAGAATAAAATCCCCTATATGCGAATGTGTCCGGGGACGTTTATCTACACAACCAACCCACTGCAGAATAACGTAAAATCGCGAGGGAGAGAAAACATCACTGAAGAACATGGCAGCACTAAATAAATAACAATGTTAACACTCGGAGAACTTCCTTGCAAGTGAAAATAAATCCTCCAAAAAATATTTAATGTCAAATGTATCGGCCAGCGCCTTGAGCAGCTCCCGAGCTGGAAACGCGCTATTTAAGTATGGAAAGTATAATTCAAATCAAGTGAAGTCGACAAAGGTTTATTCCAAATAAAAATGGGAACAACTCGGTGAATCACAGTCGTTTATACCAAACATGGAAAATGAGGAAAGATAATAAGACAAAATTAAATAGCACACGGATGCTTTCATAATATTGTCGCACGGAAGTTACTAACACACACACTCACGGAATTGCATACCCAATACAGCATTTAGAACATTTCGATAACATTCCATGCTATTTTGTACCCATAAACTCTTGTCTCTCTGTGTCTCTGTCTCTAACACACACACACACACACACACACACAACACACACACTCTTTCTCTCTCTTTTTTATCTATACAATACACTGATATATTGAAGTCTTAATCAATACCTGCAGCTAATAAACAGTAGGCCATACTAACAACAGTCTATGTATAATTTCACACACAACTGTATCACACTGTGAAATAGCATGCTGAGTAACCAGCAACATACACTTCAATGTCTTCATGTTCAACTTCATCTGTCGTATTTCCTTCCCGCCTATTTCTGTGGTCACACTCCTTTCATAAATTATTAAAGTCTGTGCAAACACTAGTTAACAGTTTCAGTCATCTCAAGTATTTGCAATTTAAACAATATACATACATATATATACATGCGCGCACGCGCACATACATACATACATACACACACACACACACACACACACACACACAAGTCACGTATGGCACAAATACGAATGATTGAGATCTAACATAGAGCAAATATCCCTGCTTTTAAAGCATACTCATTGAGTTCTAGTCGGGACCCATTGTATCCGACAATGGGTCCCGACAGGAAGTCCTCTCCAGGATCCGATCGCACAAACAACTGCTGCCCTGACAAGGTTGAAGCCAATTTGGAAAGACAGGACCATCAGTCTATACTCCAAAATAAGGCCCTTGTCATCTCCATCTTCCTATACGCTTGCGAAACATGGACCCTCACAGCAGACCTACAACAAAGAATACAAAGCATGGAGATGAGGTGCTACAGAAGACTTCTGGGCATTTCCTATACCCAGCACATCACCAACGACAAAGTCCGATAGACCATTACACAAGCCATTGGACAACACGATGACATGCTCACAGTGGTGAAACTCTTATGGTATGGCCACGTCGCCAGATCATCAGGACTTGCAAAGACCATCCTGCAAGGTATGGTGCAAGGAGGCAGAAAAAGAGGGAGACAGAAAAAGAGGTGGGAGGACTCTATCTATCCTATCCTTTCTCGTAACTCGATGGTCGTTGGGGCCCCACAAATGACCGTTTAACCAGCGTACTCCATCTTTCTCTGTCCTCAGCAACCCTCATGGCTTCGCTCAGTTCCAAGCCAGTCTATTCTCGAATATTGTCCTCCCACCTTTTTGTCTCTCTCCCTCTTCTTCTGCCTCCTTGCACCGTCTCTCTTTCTCTTCTTCTGCCTCCTTACACCGTCCCTTTGCAATGCCTGATGCACTGGTGACGTGGTCGGATGTGACGACACGAGTTCTGACGCACGCTAATTTTATGCTCTGTCAGGTTGTACATAGTGTATAGTTTCATATCTCTGAGAGTGCGATGTGCGAAGTTTGAATCGGTGTTTTGGAATGCGTAGTGTATTTCAGGAATTAGGTTTTTCACGTGCTCGATAGCTATTATAAGTTGAACGGAGCTCTGTGCCTTGGACTGTGGACTGGGAAAAGCGTTAGAAGTGGCAGAGTTGGGGCGGTAGTCTTTGTGGTTAGACGACTATTGGAGAGACTGTGACTACCACTATCATAGGATAAGTGTAGGGTTCGTTTCTAAGGGTTGTGTTTTGTGTTTGGAACCACCCAAAGTCTTATACCTTAATAGGGACAAGAATGACCAATGAGTTGTGACAATTATTATAGAAAAGTAAATTTATAGTAATTGAGGAGGACTTTTGCTGCCACAGTGCTGTGTGATCTCTGTGTCGAGTAACGTCCTAAGGGTGTGTGCTCTTGTGTTAGAGACCTCCCAAGACCTAGCATTTCGTAAGTGCTAGGGTGACCTAGTATCATAAGAAGACAGTAACGAACCACCTACTCTTTACAGACAGTGTTATGTTGTGTTGTGTGTGTTGGTGTGTCTGTAACTTCACAGGCTGGGAAGCTGAAGGTGAGTTGATGCCCAGTATTCTAGTTCCTTTAGTGGCTATACACTCCGAGCATGCGTACGTGATGATGGATGAGGGGAAAAGGGATATATTTTGATAAATAGCAGCAGTAACTGGTTGACATCACCTCAGCCAACTTCCTCACCCAGATTCATGACGAACCAACACGTGAAGACAACATACTCGATCTGGTCTTCACCTCCAACCCATCACTTTGCAAGAGCTCCAGGTCAATTCCGGGCATATCAGACCATAGCATAGTCATCACCGATGTCGACATCCACCCCCACCGTATCAAGGAAAAACCGAGAAAGCAGCTTATCTACTCAAAAGCCAGATGGGACAACATCACCACTGAACTAGACCAACTAGCAGAAGAAATCAACACCATGAAAGAGAAGGGTGAAACTGTAGAGGCCATGTGGATCCGCTTCAAATCGTCACTCATGGCAGCCGTGGAGCGTTTTATACCATCCACACTCCGGCGAAGCAACTACAGTTTACCGTGGATCAACCGCAAGATGAAGAAGATCCTGCAGCGCAAGAAGAGGCTCTACAACCAAGCAAAGAAGACTGGCAACTGGTCAAACTACAGATTTGCTCAGAAGGAGTGTCGACGTCAGATGCGACAGGCGGAGTGGAACCACATCAACCAACCATCGAGGATAGTCTGAAGGAAAACAACACCAAACCCTTCTGGCGATACGTCAAGTCACGCCGACAGGACAACGCTGGAGTCTCGCCACTCTACAAAGGAGGCTCCCTACACAGCGACAGTACCTCCAAGGCCAAGATACTACTGCAGCAGTTCCAGTCCGTCTTCACGAAACGTGACGACTCTCCTCCTCCGGAGCTGAAGGGTGCTCCAGTCCCATCGCTTGAGAAGCTTACCATCACCACCGGAGGGCGTTGCAAAACTCCTAAGGAACCTCAAGCCCAACAAAGCATCTGGCCCAGACGGCATCCCGAACCGCATCCTGAAGACGTGCGCCGACTCCATCGCTCCCTCCCTGACTGCTATATTCAACACCTCCATCGAGGCAGGACAATTACCAAAGGATTGGCTATCGGCAAACATATCTTCCATCTACAAGAAAGGCGACAGAAACAAAGCAGAGAACTATCGCCCAGTGTCCTTGACCTCAGTCGCCTGTAAACTATTAGAGCACATCATCTGCCACCACCTTCACAAGCACTTTGAACAGCACGGAGTGCTATCCAGCCGCAACCATGGCTTCAGGACCGGCCACTCATGTGAAACCCAGCTGCTCACCACCATGCAGGACATCCTGTCGTCACATGATGCAGGCCACCAGACGGACGTCGTCATACTCGACTTTAGCAAGGCGTTCGACACAGTACCGCACAGCAAGCTACTCCACAAGCTGGCCCACTACGGCGTGCGGGGCACTGTCCACACCTGGCTGACCAGTTTCCTGACCAAGCGGACGATGAGGGTGGTACTGGAGGGGGAGACATCTGAAGAGGTAGAGGTCTAGTCCGGCGTCCCACAGGGTACAGTGCTCGGGCCGTTATTGTCCTATGCCATATCAACGACTTGCCGGACACCGTGAAGTCTACTGTCAGACTGTTTGCGGACGACTGCCTGCTGTACCGCCACATCCGCTCCTTCCAAGACCATCTTGCCCTACAGGTCGACCTCAAGAGCTTAGAAGTATGGGCCGCCCAGTGGGGGATGAGATTCAACGCTCAGAAATGCTACGTACTCTCCACCCGATCCAAGTCTCACTTCTTCTATAGCCTCGGAGACACCATCCTCCAACAGGTAGAGCAGAACCCCTACCTTGGCATCCAGATCTCTGCAGACCTCAAATGGGGACCACACATCACCAGCCTATGCAAGAGGGCAGGATCTACACTTGGCTTCCTACGCCGGAACCTTCGGAACCTTCGGAACTGCCCACAAGAGTCCCGTCGCCTTGCCTACATCGCTCTTGTTAGGTCCACCCTTGAGTATGGGTCGGTGGTATGGGATCCCTACTACAAACAAGACATTGAGAGACTTGAACGCATCCAACGCCTGGCTGCGAGGTTCATTACCAAGGACTACAAGTCCAGGGACCCAGGATGCATTGGCAGGATGCTTGAGTACCTCAAACTTCCCACACTCCAGGAACGTCGCCAGCAACTCCGGCTGACGATGCTCTACAAGATCGCCAATGGTCTTGTCCCCGCCCTACCCCCTGATTCCTTCCTCACTCCTGTGAGCGGCACTCGACGTAGGGTCAAACCCACAGCGTACGAGGGGTACGTGAGCCAGAATATTATTCAGAGACAGGCAACCAACAATAGCCGCTGTTTCAAGGCTCCTCCCTCCAAGACAGAACAGTACAGAGGCTCGTTCTTTGTAAAGACAGTGATCGAGTGGAACAACCTCGACGATATCACCGTCACCATGCCCACGCCCAACGCCTTCTCAGCAGCGTTAGGGCGGCAGAAACCAAATATCAAGTTTTTAACCGTTTGGATGTATAACCTTTTAAACAGACAGTGTACCCATTGCCTACATCTGGGCAAACGGACTGTTAAAACCGCTAGGTACAGCAGCAAGAAGACCAGCTGAAGTGTAAATATTACTGTTAAAGATTTTTCTTAGATGCGCACACCTTAAAACGTCACGTTGATAGTCGTCATCGGCTTCTGTGGCGCACCCGCCAATCAACATCCACAGGCGGGCTATCCAGATCCAGATCCAGATCCAGAGCATTTTCAGGATTTTCTTGATGCAGATGTAAAAAGGCATAATGTTGTTGATGTTGTTGCCAAAACGAGGTCGAGGGTGGGTGACGATGAAGTATACATGATAATATGAGAGAGAGTGGGGTAATGAATGTGAGAGAGGGGTGACGATGTATTATAGTGAGAGAGGGGTGATATAAATAAGGTCAAGGGTGACGATGTATTATATATTATGATATGGAAGAGGGGTGATGAATGAGAGAGAGAGAGTATGAATCAAGATTGTTGATTTGAAATTGAATTATAATATGCATTTGTATTTGTTTAAATAATCGTGTTCTTGGGATGTTTATACAAATTATAGAAGGATTATTAAATGTTATGATGCATAAATAAACAGGTCAAGATGGCGGATGGCGGACGGAGTTATTTCCCATGTATTGTTTACATATTGAGGTAGCTTATTAAGACGGTTTATTTGTTGACCAGATTGGGCCTACTATTTCTGCTACTCCTAGTTCTGCTACTACTACGTTTGATCTACCTGTTTTTGTACCACTACCTCCGCTTCCGTTGCTCCGTTTTCGTCTTCGTTCTACGTACTTCGTTCCACCTACTCCGTTCCATCTCTACTTCCACCTGCATGAGGAGGCAAGACGACGCGCTTGTGGGACCTCTGCTACTTGGGTCGCAGTACGCAGGGCCTCACATACACCCTCAATCATACGCACATTACCAGCACATAATACGAATACGAATACGATCACTTTATTATCTCAATCAAAGAGAAATTCACACGTGGTGCCAGATATAAATGTTACAAGACGATAAAGGACAGTATAACAACAATAAACAGTAAACAGTAAAACAGGATAAAAGTATATCAAGAAGACATTACTAAATTAACCATTTAAAACTGTAATCATAAGAAGTTACATGGGGAATAACAGATACCTATCACATGATTTACGTTCAGTGTCATAATCATGATATAAGGTATTGCAACATAACAATCACTGTTGGCAAGCAATAATCGCATCAATATACGACAACGTAAGACTTTTAGATAAATATGTTCATAAAAGAATATAAAAATCGCTAAGCACAAACAATACAACATACAACATAGGCCTACACTAAACGGAAATGTAAGATCACAGGGGCACAAACTCACTATCTCATGCGGATTGAACATTAATTGTATAAATCATGCCACGCACACTGTCATAATAGAAGCATCATACGTTCAAATTCTCAATCATTTAAGAAAGAGATTGCGGTGGGTATAAAACTATTTTTAGTGCGTACAGTTTTGAACTTTGGTGTCCTGTAGCGCCTACCCGAGGGCAGGAGATTGAAGTGGTGCGCGAGCACGTGACTGCTGTCTTGAAGTATGCGACGGGCCTTTCTCACCACTCGCCTTTCATACATTGCTATCATACTCGCTTGTTGCACTCCCACAACCTTCCCACACACTCTCACCACTCTGTCCAACACATTCCTACTGTCCAATGACAACCTTCCATACCAACATACAAATGAGAAAGTGAGAATGGAAGAGATGAACGAATCATAAAAGGTTTGGAGGATACGGTAAACAATATATAAACAGTGACTTTCGACAGTCTGCAATAAGTTCCATCAGTGGGTGATTTTTCTTGAAGTATTACTTTCAGACAATTTCATTAAATCTGTGTTGGAGGACATACAGTTAATCTGTGTAAAGCGTCTGATATTAATTAAATACATTTCTTCAAGGCTTGGTTTTTGTGTACTTAAGCCGTCAGTTGTATTATTTCAGCTTTATTTTCGTATTATTGTATCTTGATTGTGTTGGCATCTTGTGTCCATTGTGTCAAAGGGGTTAGGGATTAGGCAAGGGAGGTAATTGTTGGTTAATTGTGGGGTTGGGGGTCCGGTTAAGGGTTGAGGTAGGGTTAGGTTCCCTTTGTTTCCTGTGTGGTTGTGTGTGGAATAAAAGTGTAAATGTTCATCTGGCATTTGTGTTAGTTTTTTTTAGGTCGAGTGGCATCCTATCACTCGTTGTTTTGAGATGATCCATTCGGGTGACGTGACATTGGAGTTTCTGTTTCTTCACCACTGTGAGCATGTTATCGTATAGTCCAATGGCTTGTGTGCTGGTCTGTCGGACTTCGTCTCATAAAAATACCAAGAATTCTTCTGTAGCACCTCATCTTCATGCTTTGTAGTCTTCGTTGTAGGTCTGTTGTGAAGGTCCATGTTTTGCAAGCGTATAGGAAGACGGAGATGACAATGGAGCTCAGCACCCTTACCTTGGAAAGTAGGCTGATGGTCCTGTCTTTCCATATGGGCTTCAACCTTGTCAGGGCAGCAATTGTTTGTGTGATCCTGAAGAGGACTTCCTGTCGAGATCCATTGTCTGATACAATGGCTCCTAAATATTTGAAGCTATGCACTGTGTTGAGGGACGGACCTTGGACTTTGATGTCCCTGTTGATTCCATTGGTGTTGTTGGTAATCATTTTGGTGTTCTCTGCACTTATTTCCATTCCAAAGGCTCTGGAGGTGATGTCAAGCCTCTATACCAGCTGTTCAAGTTCTTGTTCTTCTCCAGCCAAGTCATAAGTGTCATCCCCCAAACGGAGTTTGGAAACTGCTCTACCCTTTCTTTCTTTGTTAGATGTTTATTTGCTGTTCACCTGCCCATTGGACAGAACGACCAGGTTCTTAAGTGTGCCGGTGCGGCGTTACAGGGAACGAGTAACACTATACAAAGAGTTTGTACAGAACGTGGATCTTTGTTGTGTACTTTTGCCTTCACCGTTATAGCCAGGCAAAAAAAAAACTCTACCACAGACAGAGCTATTATCATGTGCGCTCCAAGCCACGCATTCCATGTTCTGGATTTGCCTACAAATGTTTAAGGGTAGGTGTAAACATAGCAACAATCAGAGGAGCAGCGGTGATTAGTCATTTCAACTGGGATGGATGTGTCCGGTAAAGTTATCTGCTGAATCCATCGTTTAGCTCGGAAGTTTCTATTTGTGAAACATGAGGGTTTTCCCTCTGTAGGCTAAGGCACGCGTCTTGTTTCTAATGCCCGGTATGGCCTCAGTGGTCAGGACAAATGCAAGAACAAGAACAAGAACACGCCAAAGAACTTGAGCAAGAGCAAGAACAGGAAGAGGAGGATTCATTTGTTGATGATACACTTGATTCTGTCGCTACTGCAGTTGTTGTAATCGTTGTTGGTTCTGTTGTGGTATTCGGTGTAATGGATTCCCATTCTGTGTTGTTTGTCGTCACTGGTTCTGTTGTGGAGTGTAACGTTACTGGTTTTGCTGTGGCGTATGTCGTCACTGGTTCTACTGTGGTGCTTGTCGTCACTGGTTCTGCTGTGGAGTGTGCAGTAACTGGTTCTGCTGTGGCGTGTGTCGTCATTGGTTCTGCTGTGGCGTGTGTCGTCACTGCTTCCGCTGTGGAGTGTTTCGTCACTGGTTCTGCTGTGGAGTGTGTCGTCACTGGTTCTGCTGTGGCGTGTGTCGTCACTGGTTCCGCTGTGGAGTGTTTCGTCACTGGTTGTGCTGTGGAGTGTGTCGTCACTGGTTGTGCTGTGGAGTGTGTCGTCACTGGTTCTGCTGTGGAGTTTGTCGTTACTGATTCTGCTGTGAAGTGTGTCGTCACTGGTTCTGCTGTGGAGTGTGTCGTCACTGGTTCTGCTGTGGAGTTTGTCGTTACTGGTTCTGCTGTGGCGTAGGTCGTCACTAGTTCTGCTGTTGTGTTTGTCATCGGTTCTGTTATGGCGTTTGTGGTGACTGGTACTGTTACTGTGTTTTTCGTTATTTGTTCTGTTGTACTTGTCATCCTTGACCCAGATATTGTAGCGATTTGCAATGGATCTGTTAATGCTTCGACTACCATAGGTGTTATATTCGTCGTCGGTGGTCCTGTTGCTGTTGTAATAAAAGCATGCGCGCTTGTTTCAAATGCACCTGTTGATACCGTAGTTTCTGCTCTATTCGTCGTCGACGACGATTCTGATGTTGATCCAAATGATCCTGTGGTAAATGTAGACGATTCTAAAATTCCGGAAGTTGGCACTTGTGTCGTCATTGTTGTGGTTACTGGTTCTGTTGCACTGGTCATTGCTGAACAGGAACAGGAACAGGTTGCAGAAATTGAGCAAGAGCAAACACAAGAACAAGATGTGGTTGATGTAGACTGAGGCATTGTTGTTGCTGATGTAGATTGAAGCATTGTTGTTGCTGACGTAGACTGAGGCATTGTTGTTGCTGATGTAGATTGAAGCATTGTTGTTGCTGACGTAGACTGAGGCACTGTTGTTTCTGATGTAGGTAGAGCAACTGTTGTTTTTGTTGAAGATATAGTTTGAGGAACTTTTGTTGTTGATGATATAGATTGAGGCGCTGTTGTTGTTGATGGGGACTGAGGCACTAGTAGTGTTGTTGATGCAGATTGAGGCATTGTTTTTGATGTAGAAGAAGGCATTGCTTTTGTTGATGTAGATTGAGGCGCTGTTGTTGTTGATGTAGATTGAGGAACTGTTGTTAATGTAGACTGAGGCACTTTTGTTGTTGTTGTTGATGAAGTAGTTTGAGGCACTGTTGTTGTTGAAGTAGATAGAGGCATTGTTGTTGTTGATATAAACTGAGGCAATGTTGTTGATGATGTAGATTGAGGCATTGTTGTTGTTGATGTAGATTGAGGCGTTGTTGATGTAGATTGAGACACTGTTGTTGTTGATGTATACTGAGGCATTGTTGTTGTTGATGAAGATTGAGGCACTGTTTTCTCTGTTGTCGTCATTGTTGTGAATACTGGTTCTGTTGCCTTGGGGATTGCAGAACAAGAACAAGAACAAGAGCAAGAACAGGATGCAGAAGTTGAACAAGAGCAAACACAAGAACAAGACGTTGTTGATGTAGACTGATTGATCGTGTTTTCGGTTGATGTTGAATCCACTCTTCGTGGCTCCGCCGCGTCTACAGAAGCTGTTGTTGTTGTAGATGGAGGCATTGTTGTTGTTGTTGATGTAGATGGAGGCACTGTTGTTGTTGTTGTTGATGTAGATGGAGGCATTGTTGTTGTTGTTGATGTAGATGGAGGCACTGTTGTTGTTGTTGATGTAGATGGAGGCACTGTTGTTGTTGTAGATGGAGGCACTGTTGTTGTTGTTGTTGATGTAGATGGAGGCATTGTTGTTGTTGTTGATGTAGATGGATGCACTGTTGTTGTTGTTGTTGATGTAGATGGAGGCATTGTTGTTGTTGTTGATGTAGATGGAGGCACTGTTGTTGTTGTTGTTGATGTAGATGGAGGCACTGTTGTTGTTGTTGATGTAGATGGAGGCATTGTTGTTGTTGAAGTAGATGGAGGCACTGTTGTTGTTTTTGTTGATGTAGATGGAGGCATTGTTGTTGTTGTTGATGTAGATGGAGGCGTTGTTGTTGATGTAGATGGAGGCACTGTTGTTGTTGATGTAGATGGAGGCATCGTTGTTGTTGTTGATGTAGATGGAGGCACTGTTGTTGTTGATGTAGATGGAGGCACTGTTGTTGTTGTTGATGTAGATGGAGGCACTGTTGTTGTTGTTGATGTAGATGGAGGCACTGTTGTTGTTGTTGTTGTTGATGTAGATGGAGGCACTGTTGTTGTTGATGTAGATGGAGGCATTGTTGTTGTTGTTGATGTAGATGGAGGCACTGTTGTTGTTGATGTAGGTGGAGGCATTGTTGTTGTTGTTGATGTAGATGGAGGCATTGTTGTTGTTGATGATGTAGATGGAGGCACTGTTGTTGTTGATGATGTAGATGGAGGCATTGTTGTTGTTGTTGATGTAGATGGAGGCATTGTTGTTGTTGTTGATGTAGATGGAGGCATTGTTGTTGATGTAGATGGAGGCACTGTTGTTGTTGATGTAGATGGAGGCACTGTTGTTGTTGATGTAGATGGAGGCATTGTTGTTGTTGTTGATGTAGATGGAGGCACTGTTGTTGTTGATGATGTAGATGGAGGCACTGTTGTTGTTGTTGATGTAGATGGAGGCATTGTTGTTGATGTAGATGGAGGCACTGTTGTTGTTGTTGTAGATGGAGGCACTGTTGTTGTTGATGTAGATGGAGGCACTGTTGTTGTTGATGTAGATGGAGGCACTGTTGTTGTTGATGATGTAGATGGAGGCATTGTTGTTGTTGATGTAGATGGAGGCATTGTTGTTGTTGATGATGTAGATGGAGGCATTGTTGTTGTTGTTGATGTAGATGGAGGCATTGTTGTTGTTGTTGATGTAGATGGAGGCATTGGTGCTGTTGATGATGTAGATGGAGGCGTTGTTGTTGATGTAGATGGAGGCATTGTTGTTGTTGTTGATGTAGATGGAGGCATTGTTGTTGTTGATGATGTAGATGGAGGCATTGTTGTTGTTGTTGATGTAGATGGAGGCATTGTTGTTGTTGTTGATGTAGATGGAGGCATTGGTGCTGTTGATGATGTAGATGGAGGCGTTGTTGTTGATGTAGATGGAGGCATTGTTGTTGTTGATGATGTAGATGGAGGCATTGTTGTTGTTGTTGATGTAGATGGAGGCATTGTTGTTGTTGTTGATGTAGATGGAGGCACTGTTGTTGTTGATGATGTAGATGGAGGCACTGTTGTTGTTGATGTAGATGGAGGCATTGTTGTTATTGATGTAGATGGAGGCACTGTTGTTGTTGTAGATGGAGGCATTGTTGTTGTTGTTGATGTAGATGGAGGCATTGTTGTTGTTGTTGATGTAGATGGAGGCACTGTTGTTGTTGATGATGTAGATGGAGGCACTGTTGTTGTTGATGTAGATGGAGGCATTGTTGTTGATGATGTAGATGGAGGCACTGTTGTTGTTGTTGTAGATGGAGGCATTGTTGTTGTTGTTGATGTAGATGGAGGCATTGTTGTTGTTGATGTAGATGGAGGCATTGTTGTTGTTGTTGATGTAGATGGAGGCATTGTTGTTGTTGATGTAGATGGAGGCATTGTTGTTGTTGATGTAGATGGAGGCATTGTTGTTGTTGATATAGATGGAGGCACTGTTGTTGATGATGTAGGCTCAGACTCCGTTGTTGTTGATGAAGACTCATTTGTTGATGTTGTGATTGGTGACGATGGGCCCCATGATGGTATCGTTGACGACGAGCCTGAATAAATAAATAAACGAAGTAATCAATCAGCTGATGGACTTACCAAACTCAATTGTCAAACATGCATGGATAATCCCGCATGATGCTTAGTTACCGTAATCCATCCATGACTGTATTATACGTTATTCGCATCTTGGCGTGGGATATGGAAAATCGTCACATCGAGATAGGACAATATTCCACGTCTAAGATGCCAATAACATTTATGTATCGATTTCTTCAAGTAGAAAAGAAAAAAAAAAGAGGAATCGAGATTAGATTAGATGAGAAAGATGTGTGTGAACGGCCACTTTACACACTGCTTTCCAATATCATCCGACTGCGCAACCAAAAATAGTCAAAAAAATCATAAGATTTCTTTCGCATTTTTTCAACACGCACACAAACATAAACACACGCGTACATCCACCCACCCAAACACCCACCCGCCCAGTCACACAAGGACAGAGTAAAGAAAAATAAACGCCAGAAGGTGACACGTGACAGGTTCCATCAACCAAACTTCACCATTGAAAAACAACGCCAGCATTGATTCGTCTCCGCTTCGTTCAAAATGTAGCCTTGTCTTCTGTCAATTCTAGCTCAGGCAGCCAATGAAAAACAATGCCAGTTTCATTTGCGGAATCTATCGGTCCGTTTACTCTTTCGCTCTTCATTTACTTGAGATCATCCTTGCTGTAGTATTTGTGAATTAGTGACGGTTTGAGAATAAAACCTTGCTGTTTCAGCGCGTCTTAGACAATATAAGAGGACCGTTTGATATTTCGGTCCTCTCTGTAAAAGCATATGAGACTGTGATTCGTAAAGGGTTTAAAGTAGGTCCTTTATTCTTACGACTTACATAGGCTTAATTATTTCACACTTTCTAGAAACATCGTCATCTGTGATCGGTCAATTATCCTGCGATATCAGTTGTAGTCATACTCTACTTGGCCAATGAAACTATAAGACACTTGTGGAAATACATTATGAATTAAACAATAGTTAAACATAAAGTGCTACATAACCTTTTTTAATTCAGGATTTTGTGAAAAACACACTACGCCGCGATGCTTAAGTTCAATAGGCCTATGTCCATGTCTAAATCAATAAATAAACATTAAACTTTCACGTCCACGTATTTATTTTACAAGTAACAAACAGGGGAAGACCGTGACACGAAGTTTAAAATAAACTAATTTTCTTAACTGGAGATTTGGATAGAATAACTCAGTACACTATGATATTATTTCAAAGAAGTTTTGCTTTTAACAAATAAAGTACGGCCTTAGTACAAGAAGAAATTAGCGTTTTCCAAGTTCTCGTACTGAATGTAGATACATATATTTAATACTTCATGACTTTATATTATTTCTTAACAATGCGTTAATATTAGTGCATATTGGTATGATGACAATAATCATGAAACGTTGCTTTAACCGGTTTTAAAGTTGTACTCACATGGTGTCGGGTCAGGTGTGGCGACATCGTAATTTACTCTCACATGTAGAACCAACACAGCTACCAGCAATGCTATGGCGATCAAGTGCAGGACGACGAAGACGAGGCAGGTAACTCTACAACACCGATAGATTTTCAAAATGGCGGGGTCGTATGTTCTACCGCTCTCAAGATGCGTATGACTTGAAAAAGAGGAGGGATTCGCGACACCTAGACCTTCGGGGTAAGTATGACTCTGACCATGGCTATCACTTGGATCACGCGGACCATGGTCAGTTTGGCTGTGAATGTGATCGTAGGGATTTGAGGAATGCGAATCAGGATTGGAAGAGTGGTCTTCAGAGGTCCGTGACGACTGATTAGGTTGTAAAGTTCTAGTTGAAGGATTGTGACTGTAATTATGCCTTCCTGAGGAGCTTGACCTTTGACCAGCTTCGGCGGGACTGGAATGTCCTGCTTGGTGGTGATTCTGACCGTTGGAATGGGAGGAATATGATCCTGAAAGTGAAGGAGCTTCTGTAGAGTCTGTGCGAGGCGTTACAATTGACTCGTTTGTGACTGACCAGCCTGAACCCTGATTAACTCTACTGTTACGGGAACCAGCTGAGCTGTGTCGAAGAGCCATTGGTGTCGTGGGTGACTTATGGAGATGACGCAGCAATTACTGCAAGGCACCAACTACTGCTTTTTCTAGCGTGATTTCGATGCGTCAAAATATGTTGTCCCTTGCACTTGGAAATCACGATAACTTTCTGGAGACACACAAAACATCCAGTTTGACACTTGATTGTTCCACTTCATTTTACACTTCGAAGATATGAACAACTTAACATCATCATCATCATCATCATCATCATCATCATCATCATCATCATCATCATCATCATCATTATCAGCATCATCACATATTATTATTATTATCATCATCATCATCATTATCAGCATCATCATACAGCCTCATCACATATTATTATTATTGTCATCATCATCATCATCATCATCACCATCGTTATTATTATAATTATGATTGTTACTATTTATAATTATAATAATAATAATAATAATAATAATAATAATTATTATTATTATTATTATTATTATTATTATTATTATTATTATTATTATTATTATTATTATTATGACACTCACCCTTTTAGTGATCATTTGCCGATAATATTGGTTGTAAAACTGAACTCAGAATTAAGTTGCTGTTTCAAAAGGCATCCATCTTTACCAGACCATATGGTGATGTGGACTAACTCTCAAACGCTCCTGTTTCCTCGTGCTTCCGTACATCCAGACCAACTGCGTTTCTTTTTTTTTTCTTTTTTAATTAATTTTTGAAAGGGTGATTTTTTTTACCATATCTAAAAAGGCCTCCCTTCACCCCATCCCCTCCACTTTCAATGGTTTTTTTTTCTTCAAGAATGGATTTTCAAGGTGAAAGGAGTATGCTGCGCCTATTTGGGAGACACCCACCACCCAGTAATGGAGTAGGCTTTCACTGTACTGTTATCATAGCGCACCAGGTGAATTGTAAAAATGGGGTAGCTACAATGGTAAGCCTACACAAATATTAAAATAATGCAAACACGGGGATACTTTAAGTGCAACAAGCCATACAGGTCCAATGCCTACATTGGTTGCGGCGTAGCTAGCTAGCAGCGGTAACCATCTTCCTGGTTCGTGTGCTTTTCCCACTTGGTGTGGAAGGCGAGGATTACTTCAGACGCACAATGGGGATCGTGAGAGGCACAAAACAATGTTCAGTTTTAATAACTTCACTTTCTTTGGATGCACAGCTCCAGTGGCAACGATGATATGATGATCTTGGATAGAGGAAGAGGAGAAGCGATAGTGATGATGATGATGATGATGATGATGATGATGGTGACGACGACGATGATGAAGATGATGATGATAATGATGGTGATGATGATGGTAATTATAATGGTGATGATGATGATGATGATGATGATGATGATGATGATGATGATGATGATGATGATGATAATAATAATAATAATAATAATAAAAATAATAATAACAAATGTGTATTTAAGCCGTTCATACAGCTTTTTTTTTTACGATAAAGACGATAAAAAGAAAACGACGACCACCACCACGACGATGATAATGAAAATGATGATGCATCGATGATGAATAAATAAATGTGTATTTAAGCCGTTAGCCTAATACAGCATTTTTTCCCTACAAAGGCGACTAAACGACAACAACGACGTCAACCACAACCACCACGTTGACGACTTTGATGATCGATGATGATGATCATTGCGTATCTTCTCTCTCTCTCTCTCTCTCTCTCTCTCTCTCTCACTCTCTCTCTCTCTCTCTCTCTCTTCATTTCCAATTTTATATATCACTTTCTAAGTTTACATCATACTGGAAAATCTCCGTCATACGAATGTACTGTACACTCACTCAAGGAAGAGACAAGGAATGTAAAAAAAAAATAATAATACAGAAAAATAATAATAAAGAAATTAATAAAGAAATGAAATGTTAACATTCATGTCATACATTTCTGGGTCTATGCTTTAAACGCTTTTTCGGTATTTACATATCATTACCAAAAAGAACGGTACGCAAATATAAAAATAGGACAATTAGGTAACTAGAGAGGAACCATTTATTACAGAAAGATCATTTAGTCTGAAATACATTTGTGATAAGCAAGTCTGGCATATGCCTTACAGAAGAACAAGAAGTCTTGGACAGATGGACAGAGTACTGCTCTGACCTTTACAACCTCACACCAAACAGAGACCCATCAGTTCTAGCGTGTCCCGAGAACAAAGAAGAAGAGGAAATCCTCCCAGTTCTCCTAGAAGAAGTTGAGGCATCAATGCAATCGCTGAAGAAAGGGAAGTCAGCGGGCGTGAACAACATACCCGCGGAACTGCTTCAAGCAGGAGGAGAAGCGATGATTGATGCACTCACCATTATCTGTAACAAGATCTGGTAGAATGGGGAGTGGCCTACACAATGGACCCGGACGCTTGCCATCACTCTTCAAAAAAAGGAAACCTTCAGGAGTGTGAAAATTACCGCACCATCAGCCTCATCAGCCATCCAAGCAAGGTCCTCCTGAAAATAATACTCAACAGGTTGAAACCCCACGCGGAACAAATCATAGCTGAAGAACAAGCAGGATTCAGGGCAGTGCGAAGTGCCACTGAACAGATTTTCAACCTCAGAATAATCTGCGAGAAATACCTCCAGCACCAACAAAATCTATTTCATATGTTCGTAGACTTCAAGAAGGCGTTTGACCGAGTCTGGCATGCAGCTCTGTGGGCAACCATGAGAGTGTAAAACATCAGCCCTAAAATTATTGAAGTCATCAAAAGCCTGTATGACAAGGCTACCAGTGCAGTCCTCCATAATAGCGCCATAGGAAACTGGTTCAGAACAACAATCGGTGTGCGTCAAGGATGCATACTCTCTCCAACACTCTTCAACATCTTCCTAGAGTTCACCATGTCAAATTCCCTTGCAGATCACGAAGGCACAGTCAGCATAGGGGTAGAGCAATCTCCAACCTTCGTTTTGCGGATAATATTGATGGATTGGCTGGAGAGGAAAATAGTGCATAGCTTTAAATATTTAGGAGCCATTGTATCAGACAATGGGTCCCTACAGGAAGTCCTCTCCAGGATCGCACAAACAACTGCTGCCCTGGCAAGGTTGAAGCCCATTTGGAAAGACAGGACCATCAGTGTACATTCCAAGGTAAGACTGCTGAGCTCCCTTGTCATCTCCATCTTCCTATACGCTTGCGAAACATGGTTTTCACAGCAGATCTACAACGAAGAATACAAAGCATGGAGATGAGGTGCTACAGAAGACTTCTGGGCATTTCCTATACCCATCACATCACCAACGACGAAGTCCGACAGACCATCACACAAACCATTCGACAACACGATGGCTTGCTCAGAGTGGTGAAGAAACGGAAACTCCGATGGTATGGCCACGTCACCAGGTCATCAGGCATTGCCAAGACCATCCTGCAAGGCACAGTGCAAGGAGGCAGAAGAAGAGGGATACCGAAAAAGAGTTGGGAGGACAACATTCGAGATTGGACTGGTTTGACACTGGGCAAAGCTTATCAGGGTTGCTGAGGACAGAGAAAAATGAAGTACGCTGGTTAAACGATCATCTGTGGTGCCCCTACGACCTCCGAGTTACGGGATATGATAGGATAGGATAGGATAGGATAAGTTCCATTAGTCTTGGCAAAATGTATTTTTTGTTCCATATCAAGAACCGTTGTTGGGTAATTGCAATGAACGGGTGAGGATTTAGCACTTTTACAAAGGAACAACTGCAAAGTTCTTACAAATAACTAAATGAAAGGGACCCAATTTGGCCACGCTCCCTCGACAGATTCTTTTAACGTTCACAGTGAGTGTCGCCCCACTGTAAAAAACAAACGTACAATAAAAATAACTCTTTCCAAAGTATAGTTCATTGTAAACTTTTTACATGAATAAATTTCGTCGTTTTTGCGCCTATTAATAACAACAGCCGTTGGCGAGCCAGCCGACATTGTGTAGCTAAAAATAGCAGTACCAAAGCCGGTAAGAGAAAGAACTCGTAAACAAAATTGTTAGTGAGGTTTTTGGTTTTAGGTTCATAAAATAAACCCTATCTTACCCCAGACACCAAAGTCGCATCCTTCAAGCCGCGTGGTTAACTCAGAAAAAGGGTAAAAGGGTCACACGGCTATGGTATCGCTGTACCGTTAAAACAGGGGAAGTCACTCCTTGTCAGAACCGAAATGGAAAATTCAAACTTTAACGTTTGGTTGGAGCAGCGAAAGCCCACGTCATCATTGTTTACTGTAACAACAATGCCAATTGTCAGGTGACCCGGTTTTCGCCATAAAGTTAACAAAGCCTTCGAAGTGGGGCCTTTAATATGAAACCTATATTCAAACACATGAGGATGGTCTTCCAATAGTCTAGAAATAAACGGGTCAATGGGGAATTGGTCATACAGCGCCGGACATTGCTCTCTAAGGCTCAGCGCCACGTTTGCACGGGATTTAACTGTTCGTGACGCGCTGACGTTGCGTTTTCAATGATGCTGTTTTTCTTTTTTTTCGATTGGGTGGACGGTGTCGTGCATGTTTATAATACAACTACAGGCACAATAAACAAAGAACTATGGATTTCCCCCCGACAGGAAAGAAATAAAGCATGGAATTCTCCGCGTTTCCGCGATTTCCCGCGGTACAGGACCTTGCTTTTCGCGGAAATCTTTTAAGTTTTCGCGGAGAAAAAACAAACCTGTATGGAGGTGTGACAGCTAACCGATTTTTGTCTTGTTCTGATCCAGTGAATCCTTAAACGGGTTGCCGATCTCAAAAAGCGCGCTTCACACTGGTGTAGCTGGGTAGCTTTAGTTGTCAAAGATGGCGGAGGGCGAATTGTGAATCGTGGTGAGTTTTTCGTGGATGACACTGCTAGAAATGGGTGGAGGTGGGCTTGGTTAGAAGTTAAAGTCGGAGAAGAACTGCTTTCATTTCACATTAGAAAGCTACAGCAATGCAGCCTGGGGAGTGAATGAGGAGAGAAAGGAGAAAAACCGGGAGACAAAGAGCAAGAAAGCAGAAGAGTTCAACGTGACACTTAAAAAACCACCATCCAAAAGAAAGGCAACAGAAATTATTGAGTCTGCAAATGAGAGAGCAAGGCAAAAGCAACCCCTTGGGGTCATGAGCAATCTTGCCACTGTAGATTGTTCAAACCTATAAAGGGAACAGTGAAAGCCACAGTTGAAAACCTGTCTTTCCTTTATAGGCAAGACGCTTCACTGCGGCAACAGTACCCCCGTTGGAGTGCCGGGGGTTTTCAGTATAAATAGTATCCCCACTTTATGGAAATTTAGTGCTTTAAATTCCCACTGTCGCTGTCTTCCTCATTTACTCTTTCCTATTCCTGCTCTGTCCTTCACTCTGCTATACTATCTTCTTCTTCGCTAGATCAATGACCTACCTTTTTTCTTGGAAAACTCTTCCTGGACAAGACTCCTTGTTTGTGTATGAGGTCTGTTGGATCAGCTTGGGAGTGTTGGACGCTTTCTGCCGGGTGGTCACTAGGGCTTCCTATGATTGTACTATTTAGCACTATAGGCATTTTATATGTATGTGTTTGGTTGATGATTTATAATGATGTTTGTATTCTATTTTGTTTTTGTAACCGGGGTGTTCGCGTAGTTGAGGTCAACCCTCAGCCGTCCCCCGCGTGGGATGTCTTTATTGTAAAGTGACTGGCCGGTGGAGGGCATTCAATTTTCCCACTGGGGTTGTTTCAGCAGATCTTTTATGCGGATCGGGGGTTGTCCGGTCCTGATTTGGCTCGGAAGAGTCCGCTGGACCTAAAGCAACAATAAATCAATCAATCAATCAAGGCAAAAGCATCAGAAATCTCTTGCAGTGTCATCTTCCTGCTTTGCCCCTGTGGAATCAACAAATCTAGATCTTGAACCAGCCAGATCCAATCATCTTTCGTCTTAGAATGAGTGGATCCTCTATAGCATAAGGACAGCGGAAAGAATTCTTGGATCCCCGATAGCACACTCATAATCAAGACCTGGGGAAACATCGACGTGACCCCGCATGTGATTGCAGTGGGAAAGGGAATTGAGGTTGGGTGGGTGGATTTGGGTGGGATGAGGGTTTGTTCTGAGAAAGTGAGAAAAGGGGTAAAGGATGCGTTGGGTTTTTCCCATCCCATTGTCAAGGCGCTCAATATCTATCGTGTCTGCACGCTATTCTGCACCGCTGCAATGCGGAGGATCTATGAAGGCATTCATTCGAAAACGACTTTCTGCCTTCAAAATCATTCCTGTCATCGTCCTTGATCACACAGTAATCACTTGTCTTCAGGACTTGGACGGGATACAAGAAGAAGAAGAAGAAGAAGAAGAAGAAGAAGAAGAACAAGAAGAAGAAGAACAAGAACAAGAAGAAGAAGAACAAGAAGAAAGAAATAAATGAACAATATCAAAAACAACAACATAGTATAGTATAGTGTATTATAGTATAATTTTAATGTATATGTCTTAATGCGGTTATAAATTATACTTGAGTGTACGAGAGACAGATGGAGATAGTGAGTGAGCTTATGTGTGTGTACATGTGTGTGTACATGTGTGTGTACATGTGTACCTTTAAATACGTGAGTTTGAATGTGTGTGTATGGTCTTTATCATCTTAGTCAAAAAAGATGTTAATGAAACAACCAACTTACCATTGTGTAGTACAGCAGGTTCTGCGGATCTTTAGGCGTGTGTAGAGCTGTAGCCGACTCTTTCCACATTTTGTCCTGTCCAATCGATTACTTGCGAACATCAGTTTTTTGCTAATTCTTCTTCTTCTTCTTCTTCCTTTTTTTGGGGGTTGATAAGGCCCTAATTGCAGTTAGAGGGAGAAATGAAGTAAAAGAAAGAAAGAAAAAGAAAGAAAGAAATAAAGAAAAATGAAAACATTGACAAGGAAAGACATTGACAGAATAAGATGATAATGTCAAGGTGCGGGTGATAATGATAAGCACGAAGAGCTCACAACAGACGTTCTGTCTACAAATGGTCACAATAGTTTGATTGATTAATTGTTGCTTTAGGTCCAGCGGACTCCTCCGAGCCAAATCAGGACCGGACAACCCCCGATCCGCATAAAAGATCTGCCGAAACAACCCTAGTGGGAAAATTGAATGCCCTCCACCGGCCAGTCACTTTACAATAAAGACATCCAACGCAGGGGACGGCTGAGGCTTTACCCCAACTACTCGAACCCCCGGTTACAAAAACAAAATAGAATACAAACATCATTATAAATTATCAACAAAACACATACATATAAAAAGCCTATATTGCTAAACAATAACATCATAGGAAGCCCCAGTGACCACCCGGCAGAAAGCGTCCAACACTCCCAAGCTGATCCAACAGACCTCATACACAAACAAGGAGTCTTGTCCAGGAAGAGTTTTCAAGAAAAAAGGTAGGTCATTGATCTAGCAAAGAAGAAGATAGTATAGCAGAGTTTAAAGGACAGAGCAGGAATGGGAAAGAGCAAATGAGGAAGACAGCGACAGTGGGAATTTAAAGCACTAAATTTCCATAAAGTGGGGATACTATTTATACTGAAACCCCCGGCACTCCAACGGGGGTACTGTTGCCGCAGTGAATCGGTCTTGCCTATAAAGGAAAGACAGGTTTTCAACTGGGGGCTTTCACTTTTCCCTTTATAGGTTAGAACAATCTACAGTGGCAAAATGGTCACAAAAAATGAAAAAGAGAGAAAGATGAAGAAGAAGAAGAAAAAGAAGAAGAAGAAGAAGAAGAAGAAGAAGAAGCGATGGATCGAGAGAGAGAGAGAGAGAGAGAGAGAGAGAGAGAGAGAGAGAGAGAGAGAGAGAGAGAGAGAGAGAGAGAGAGAGAGAGAGAGAGAGAGCGAGAGAGCGAGAGCGATGTGGACTGCAGAGAGAGAGAGAGAGAGAGAGAGAGAGAGAGAGAGAGAGAGAGAGAGAGAGAGAGAGAGAGAGGTGGACTGGAGAGAGAGAATGAGAGAGAGAGAGAGAGAGTAACAACTTTACTGACGAGACTCCCAGCCTGTTCGCCAGGAGGTCAGACACAAAACAACAATAACCATAGAAACCATGGCGTAAATAAACAAATAGGTGCATTGCACCAATAAGGCAAAATAAACATTTCAACACATTTCCATGGAGAAAGCAAACTAACAGCGGAGCACTATTTCAAATGATCGTCTGTGTGAGGACATTGAATGTTACTCGTCACGTCTTTTTATGACATAATAATTAAACATTGCTCCGAACCTTGTTATATAATCTTGTAACAAAAAGTTTAGAGGTAATTGATGTACATTTGTGTAATGTTGGAAAATATATTTCACTCTTAGATAATCATATTTCAGGCAATACAAAGGAAAATGTATTTCATCTTAAATGTGGCTGCAAAATGGAAAGTTTTTGGATAAATTACTAGGCCTATATCTTTTGTTTCCATTTAGACTATGTCAATAAGACCAAAACGAAACTTAACAAAAGGATTTCTAAATGTAAATATATTTATATAAGTGAAGTATTGTTCAGGCTGTAATATTGATTTGAAAGAACGGTAAGTAATATACGTATCGCTATCTCTTAGTTTCGTAAACTAGTCTTGATTATAGCAATATGCCATACGTAGCTTCAAATGACGTAAAAACAATTTTTCGTTGCCAGCTCCATTTAACCAAACCTCTGAAAAAAAACAAAATGTTCCAGACAGTATTTTATCATGTACACCCAATTTCTCGTGTCAGGCTGATTTAAAGGTTGTTTAAGGAAAGCATTTTCATCCATTTCATAAGCTTGTTTTGGCAGCCGATTTAACAGAAAAGTTTTAAATTTAAACCAGTATATAACGGCTCTTATGGTGCTATCGATGTGCAGTGGATAACGGCCTAGCTCTCCATATACCATCATGTTCTGGGTTTTAAGCGAAACGCGCAAAAAGCGTTTACAAGCGAATAAATGAGCAGTTTCTATAACAGAGAAATGGACTAGGCCCCGTATCTCGGTTGTTTACAAAAACATAGGTTTCATTCATGCATCAAACAACTTAAAATATACAGATATATCCAAACTCCCCAGACTCCACATTGTTTTTATGATTTCCGCCACCTTGCCGTTAGCTCTGCTTGCAAAGTCTTCCAGAGCAAAATCAAAGAATAATTTAGTGGTCAACGTAAAGCCCGAATATTTATAGCTGTTTACAATTTCTAATTCTTTTCCTTGATAATACCATTTATCTGTTTTTGCCAAATGTTAACCTTTTCTGAATTCCATAACTTTAGTTTTCTTTAAATTAACAGTTAATCCTAAAATGGTTGAAGCTTTTTCTAGGTTGTTTATCAGGAGTGAAATTAAATAAAAGGATGAATGAATGAATGAAAACAAATACAGCGCATTAAAAAAAACTTCCACACCCGGAGGCATGCGCACAGCGTTTTTGGAGAGAGGGAGGAGTGTGGGAAAAAATGGATAATAATATCACATACACATACCCTCCCTTCTCCCCCCCCCCCCCCCCCACACACACACAGCGCTGTAACAGACCCGGCGGATGGTTGACGAAAGGATCATAAGTAAGCTTAGTGTATTTTCAAGCTAGATCTAAAGGATCCTGTGGTTCGCGTCTTTTTGATGCTCTCAGAAAGAAGGTTCCATAAGGCGAGAGCAAGGTATTTAAATCATCAGCAAATAGGTCAAGGTTAACATTTTGTATGAGAAAAAGGAGCATGTCATTGATAAATATACAAAATAAAATAGGACCAAGGATCTATCCTTGAGGAACTCCACATCTCCAGAAGACGAAAATGAACCATAAGTGTATTGGTGCCTGTTTGATAAATATGTTTTAGAAATAATATAGATGCAAAATTTTGAAAATAATAGTTCAGCTTATTAATTAACATGTGATGGTTAACTAGATCAAATGCCTTGTTAAAGTCAAGAAAAACTGCCCCTACAATGTCTTGTTTGTTTATAGCATCAAGCCAAACATCACACAGATGGCCGAGCGCTGTTTGACAAGAGTGTTTAGATCTGAAGCCAGACTGAAAAGGATGAAAAAGAGCTTTATTCCATACGGTTAATATAATGTGAATATGTCTTTCAAGTAGTTTAGATAGAACAGGCAGAATTAAAATTGGTCGAAAGGTGTCAAGAACTGAAGTATCACTTGTTTTTGATAAAGGTATGGAATCAGAGAGGGAGAGAGAGAGAGAGAGAGAGAGAGAGAGAGAGAGAGAGAGAGAGAGAGAGAGAGAGAGAGAGAGAGAGAGAGAGAGAGAGAGGAGAAGATAACAATTTTATTTTGCAATAACTATTACATACAACTCAATGTTAGAACATTCACATCATGGAACAATAACAAATAAACAAAGTCATCATTAGATAAAATCATGTTCAAACAATCGAAATCAAATTAATGTTGTTAATATCAATCAACAACATTAACAATTAATGTGTATTTAATTTTTATTGTGTTTTAAGAGACGTGTTCTAAATGATGTAAATTTAGATGCTGGAATGCAGAGATCGTCAGGAAAGTTATTCCACAAAGTTGAACTGGAATAAGCTGGACTAGTTTTGAAGAGATCAATTCTTGTAATTGGAAAATTTAATTTAGTTTACAATCTTGTAGTTGTTGTTGTTGTTGTTGTTTTTTTTTTTTTTTTTTTTTTTTTTAAGAGAAGAAAGATAGGGAGGTGCATTGCCAGAAAGGATTTTGTGCATGAAAACACCTTTATTAAATTTTCGTCATCTGGAGAGAATTTTTGTTTAAGAATAACTTGTTTAATTGCACGTTTGTGAATTCTAAATAAAGGCTTCATTGCATTGCCACTAGCAGAATCCCAAATAGTAGCTAGAGGAATAATCAATGAATGATTGAATATGACCGGAATAAAACATTTTACGAGAATGTAAATTTAATAAATGCTTTATCATTGAGAAAGAGAGGGAGGGAGGAGGGAGGGAGGGAGAGAGAGATTACAATTACACTTTTTATTTGTGATATAGAACCTAGTCACTTAAATCAATATTGACCTACATTTTCCTCCTAGGAAATCCCCCATTTTCCCCAGCTGGACTGTCAATATTCATGCTGATTTGGCATACAATGATAATATATATTGACAATTCAAGAACTAACGAGCGTACTCTTAATAGCGTGAATTAAAAACAAAGGTTTCCGTTTTTTCCGTTTTCTCCTACATAACCTCTATCTTCTTCCCCAGCGGTTGGAGGAAACAGTGAACTTTCGTTCTCCGTTCAGCTGATTGTCGTCTGCTACGTAAGGCAAACCGGATGTTGACATGCCTGTGCGGTTCGCCGACATATTGCTGACTGTGACCCTGTAAGAACAGTTTCTGCCGTCAAGGCGCTCGTAGCTTTAATTCGTACATTTGAGAAACATTACATTGATTGGTTTTATTTGCAGACATTGCCTTTCGTGGCCAAGGTAATCGAGGAGAATTTCTTTTGCGCATGCAGTGCGCGCATCAATACGGAAGTCGCCATCTTTACACATTGTTTGAGATGATCGAGAGTCGGTGTGCACTTTGAGTGTGCAACAGCGAAGAGGATTGTGCTTCAAGAGGAAACTGCCAAACTGGATAAAATACCCGAGTACATTCAGAACACGATGGACTGGTTCATGGGGTAAGTAGCGTTCTTTTTCAATATTTAGAAATTCTAACAGCTTTGCTGGAACGAAGTCGTTGGTCTGCTTTGTTGTGAACATTTCGTCGTCTGCACCGGAGACTTTGTAAAACCTTGTCGAAACCTTTAAACCGCCTGTGGCTTGTTTTCAATGACAGCTTTTGCCAGTGAGAGTTCTGATTTGCAAAAAGTATGTCATGAATTATGGAATTTGGCATTTCTCCCTTCTAGAAGAAGAGATTAAATTTGTTATTGGATACAGAGAATAATGCTAATAATGCGAAAGAAGGCTGAGTGGCCAAATTCGGCTATTGATTTTCCCCATCATTTTCTGGCATCAAACCAACGACTCAGTATGCTAGCAGAAGCTGAATGTGTACATATGTAAATTCAAAGGCAGGCACATTTTCACAACACAGTCAACAATTTTGTGCGTTGTTTAATATGAATTGCTGTTTTTTGTTTTGTGTTATATCTGTTTTACTTTATTGAAACAATATTTTTTATATTAATTGCAATCAATACGAAAGTTTCCAATAACTTTTTGTTATCATAGAACTTTGTTCTGCTTGAAGAAAAGATGATTAATTAGAACAATATGACAAAATGAGGATTTTATTTCATAGTTGCCAAGTTAGGCTTAATAATAACTTAACTGTTTTTTTTTTTTTTTTTTTTTTTTACACACACTTATGATCAGTGTACAACTGCTATTGTGATTAAGTGCCACTTAGTGTTGTCTTTAGAGTTCCTGTAGCAGGATCTTCTGCAAACTAAGATACTGCTTTGTAAATGATTTGTTGTGTTCACGATTACGCACAGTTGTGCGTCAATTACGCACAAAAAATATAAAAGATGATGCAGAAAAGATTGTATGTCCTGCACCATATATATTTTTCCCAAATTGCAGAAGTCGAATTATGACAGATGTGTTGCCAACTGATTTATGTCAAAACCCCTAAACGAAGACTTCCATAGCAGAGGATTCAAGGTTGCATTGGGAGTTGTGGTCCTTAAAATTGCATGCGCGCGCATTGTATACTTTCTCTATGCAATTATGTCGCTGTTCACCAAGTTGGGGACTCTCAAAATTAGCAAAAGGACTCTTTAAATTTGATTACTGAGACCTTATTTATTTGGGGAGATGAAAAACTGTTATGGTACGAAATGATAATAGAATTGCAATGTTTGTTAGCATATAAAGATCCTAATTAAAACAACTCAAAGTACAGAGTTTTCTGTTATTAGGATACATGTTTGTATATTTGTTCTGCATGTCATTAGTGTCAGAGAGAGATAGAGAGTGAGTGAGTGAATAAATGAGAAGGGACTTAAGATGCTTGCTTTGGGCTTGGAAGGGAGTCACTGATTAATGTAAGGCAGTTTTAATTTTTGTAGTGTGCACATGTAAGTATGCATTAGGAGAGATAATGAGAGAGAGAGAGAGAGAGAGAGAGAGAGAGAGAGAGAGAGAGAGAGAGAGAGGGAGGAGGGATTGAGAGAGGGAAAGAGAGAGAAACGAAAGTGGTTATTCCTTTTTCATGCAAGCGTAATGTATAGATATGTGCAAAGTAACGCCTTCTGCCTACAGGCTTTTTAAAAAAACAACACACACACACACGCACACTTTGGTTGGCAGTGCCCCAGTTTTGTGATGAAGTAAGGAGAGGTTACCACTGAAAAGGAGGTTTTGCAATGGTTGATGCCTTCCAAATCAAATGGCTAACTTAGCTGCAGTTATGTCCCCTTATCCTTGTTTAGGTTAGAAAAACAAAAAACGTTTATATAGCTCTTTTTCAGCTTAAGAGCTGCTCAATGAGCTGGCAGATAGAGGATCTAACTCAAGCCACCCATCCCACGGCTACATTAGAGTGGAGTTTTGATGGGATCATCTCCCTTCCAATTGTTGATAATTTAAATGAATTCATTTACTTACAAAAAATAATCACTAAAATGGGGTCTTAAAACATGTTCCACAGTATGATCTAAGAAGTAAATTAATGTAATGGTTATACATACACTGTATAGTTAGTATATATTATTACCCCAGCTGCTTGCGCCACACCACCACATATATACGTAGCTTTTGTGGTTTACATCGGTTAAGGCGATTATGTTCCTATGTTTTGATCGTCTGAAGACAGCTGACATGAGTTTTATCGATGAAATGGGCTAAGCACATGGTGACAAATTTTGAATGCATTTTCCTTTGGCTCAATGAGTCAGTCATGGAGAAAGTTGAGTCATTATTGCCTCTGTGTGTGCAGAATATTGATTTTGCTACTGGCTGTTACACTTACACACTGATTAAAGTATTATATAGTTGTACTGAGGCAAGGTGGGTGGAGGGTGGGAGGTGGGGGTGGAGAGGGAGAAAGGACCCCTAGGAAGAGGCCAGGGGTGGGAGAGGGCACCAGATGTTGTTTATCACTTTGAAGAAGTGATTTGGTTTGCAAATTGAGCCAATTGTTAACTCTGTAGTATCCACCTTGGAGAATTTAGTACAGCACATTGGGCCTTGTTCGCAAAATTGTATGCTTCAGACATTAATATTGAGATTTCACTTTTTTTTTACATTTTGTTTTCATTAAAATGGAAAGTAGGGCAGTAAAGGAGATGAGATTGTATACCCCCAGTAAGCTGGCCCAGAGAAAAGGAATGTCCCAAACGACCGAAAGGTTACAGGAATACCTTTTTACTGTTTACTTTTAGTTAGAATAAATTAAAGTTCATGTATAATATATTATTTATTTTTTTGAAAGTATACATATGTATTTTCTTTTGTAAGTTTTACTTTAGCAGAGATTTGCACCTCAGTATAAATGTTCACACTGTATGTACTTTTATTTGTTATGTTTTTGTTCGTTTTTTAAATGTAATTGTTACATTTAACAGCCATTTGAAGTATACAATTGTGCAGTTTCCTTTTTCTCATGTATGTCCTTCAGTATTGAAAGTGAATAATACTGGTTTTAAAAAAAATGGGTAAAGGTAGTCCCATAGCCTTGTGGCTTCAGGGGAGCGTGATGTTGGAGATCACACTTATCTTGGGCCAGCGTAATGAGGGTGATGCCTATCTCTCTCCCTCGCTGCTTTACCTTCCCCACCCTTAAGAGAGTAGGTACTCAGTTACAGTTGAGCCAACTTTGGGCGTTATTTGTCGCTTCACGTTTTGCGGTCAACCATAAAAAAACGCACTGGACGGCGCTTAACTTGCGACACAGTAGCGAGTACTCCAACCACTGTGCTATCTGACACCCCCGAATATTATCCGAATAATACTGACTTAGATTGAATTCAGCCATGCTAAGGTAAAATGTATGGTTGAGCAACTGTGTTTGCTTTAGGGTTTTCCAAAAGTTTCCCATAAGGATGAGGGCCATGCATATGTTTGTCCACCAATTCATGTTCATGTGTGTGTACACACTTGTATTCAGGTGAATTCTCACGTGACATAAGCACAGATGCATGCCCCAAGTCATACAACAAGGTTGTGCTACATTGATCTATAATATATACCATAAATATTATTCGTTATCATTTATAGATCTATACTTACTAGATAGCTTATAAATCATGTGATATGTATATATTTTTATACAGCAAATGTTGTGGTTAGGAAGCATTCTTTAGATAATCATCATAATGTACAATTATCCTGTTTCAGTGTTTGATTATTGTTCTTCTCATTATGTTTTCTTCGTCTTCTTCTTCCCTGCCGTAGCTCAGTATTGGAGCGTTTGCCTGGCACACCGATGACCCAGGTTCGAATCCTGTGGTGGGCAACTAAAATTGGCCATTTTCACTGCCCATTTTAGCAGTAGGATTGCTTTGGTGGTTCAGTGTTGATTGAGGTCCCAACCCCTTCTTTCCTGGGATGGTTATCTTTGTCTGCCATATCACCAATGGTGGGTGTAGACGTTAAGCTTCAATGTTCAGTCATCCATTTTTCTTCTTTTTTTATTTCATAATTTTTTTAAAATTCATAATATTACATTGAATTTATTGTTTATGCCCTAACTATAAAATCAGATTGTTTTCCTGCTCAGTATTTCTCAGAATTTGCTTATGTATAAGGATGTTTTTGCTAAGCAAGATTTTATACAATGGCTGACCGATTGAATGTACAATTTATTGCTAATTTGTCATTGGTGTACTATGGGGAATGATTTTCAGTATTTTACATTGTGTACTATTTAGAGAGAGAGTGAGAGAGAGGAAGGAGGATGGGGGAGTGAGAGTTGTATGAAGGACGGTAGTTTTGTTACAGGTTGTAGTTGTCATTCACTCATTGATGGGGATGATGATGAATAATTAAATTATAATATATTAAATGAATATGATGATTTTATTCTGTCCTATGACTTGTAGTAGTAAGGGAAAACAACAGCAACAAATAATAATAAAAACAAAGCAAGCTACACATTTTTGCCTTTATTGCATTAAAGGCTTCCACATGGTTAAACGTTACAGCAGGATTTGTTATGTTGATTTGTTTAATCTATTGGATGCATGCTTTTTGTTTGTTTTTATGGATCTAGATAGTAAAACTGTCAGCATTCAGTTGATTACAATCAATTGAAAGTAATGAATTTTGAATTCATGATTACAACGTACAAGGCAGTCTACATGTAATTGTATGTTTTATTCAAGTTATTGAGAATTATTGTAACTAGGGCAGTTTGTTTAATCGGACACAAAAGTTGTTTTATATTGTATTGTAATGTTTTGTTTTGTTTTTGTGGTATTTCTATATGGTCACAGCTAGCAGTGATCATTATGTCAGCCTACAAGTTAATCCGTTCATGGTAAATGTTAGCATGGCATCAGTGTTGCTTTTCATCATCATGCTTAGCAATAGCATACTTATCGTACCAGGATATGTAGACTGAGTTTAGTAAATAGATGCAGTATACAGGTGTGCAGTCATATTATCTTTCACATGTAGCGTGCCTGCAATCACGGTTTCTTTCTTATCAGCGATTTTTTTGGGTTGGCCAGATTCTCTTTTTATATTTTAAAAAACCTCATTATTCATAAAGGTAAGTTTTTTAAAAAAAAAGTTAAAAAAGTTTTTCGCGGAAGCATTGTCAAGTTAAGATACAAGGAATATGATGCGAACATTGTGTCCGCGTTGTCTAAGACGGGACTAACTTGCCTTGTCCACAGACTAGAAGCCAATGGTGCATGATAGGTGTGGGATTGATCCTGCCTCTGGGCGTTTCTCCTTACTTACTCCTTATTTACTTTTGACTTGGCCTTGGGCCGTCTCAAAGGGTTTTTCGGGTACTCCGGTTTGCTCCACCAGCAAAATTTCAAAACAAAACATTTAAAACTAATATTAGCTAGGTTGGGTTTGGGCAAGTCACAGGCTGCGACTACTCCTTCCCCACAGGAGGGGGGCCCAGAAATTCCCAATAAAAACGTAAGGGGCAATAAAGTGTCCCCCCCCAAAAAAAAAAAAAATCAACAAAACAAAGAAGCTGAAGGTAAGGTAAAAGGTAAAGGTAGTCCCATAGCCTTGTGGCCGTAGGGGAGCGTGATGTTCGAGATCACACTTATCTTGGGCCAGCGTATTGAGGTTGATGCCCATCTCTCTCCCTCGCTGCTTTACCTTCCCCACCCATAAGAGAGTAGGTACTCAGTCATAGTTGAGTCAACTGGGGGCGTTGTTATTTGTCGCTTCACGTTTACGGTCACCCATCCAAGCGCTAACCGCACTGGACGGTGCTCAAGTTGCGACACAGTAGCGAGTGCTCCAACCACTGCGCTATCCGACAAATCCGATATATATAATCATGTATTGGTATTGTGAAATTGCATTTGTTAGCTTTTCCATATTGTTTGAGTTGATATGGACTGCATTGCCATTTCCTACTGTCAGCTACACCCTTTATTGCTTGGGAGGCTTTAGTTAGGTCCCCTTGAGTAGTTCTTGAGCTGGTAAAGTGATGTATAAGAACAAATCCATATATAACTTAGAAAGAACACTATCGTATTATATAATTTAATTTGACATTATTGTTTTGGCATGTCCTCATCTATGTGTTGTAATATATTGGGCACCAGTAGCGGTATTAATTGCCTGTGCATAGATTTTCATATGATTTTGTGTTGCATACAAATATCTGGCACCTCTGCACCCCGAGCAGCTCTATAATATTTGCTATTGTGTATTATATATATATATATATATATATATATATATATAATAGAGAGAGAGAGAGAGAGAGAGAGAGAGAGAGAGAGAGAGAGAGAGAGAGAGAGAGAGAGATTAATGACCCAATTATGTATGCCGTGTGTGCAGTATAATGGTGGTTGTTGCAGTGTCAAACGTACTGTCTGTAGTCAGTGATACCTTTGGTGATACTATCACTATGTATGTGCAGTTTATCTTGGGAGATGATACACACACACACACATTATATATATTACGTATGTATTTGACCTCAGCCTGACTTTGTACTATAAGAAGGACTGTAGTACTTTTATTATTAACACACTGACCTCATCTAGCTCGGCGTCCTACTTGTTGATGTTGGATCGCTCAGTTGTCTGAGGCGTTCGACAGTGCGCAACAAACAGCAAGTTGGCGCCTTAGGCGGCATGAGTTAGATCCTGTTGTCGGTCAGAGCTGGAGTATGCTTTCGGGACAATTTACGTTAACCATTCACCCTTAAAGTTGGTCGCGTTAACTATGCCTCGCCGAATTTCTTCTATATTGCATATATTCCAGGACATACTGTGCCAAGTGCTTTCAGAGTGGATTCCATAGAGTAGAGCACTAAATTAACCAACTTTCATCACATCATCGTCGTCGGTATTTTCCTCACCATTGTAGTCTTTTTTTTTTTTTTTTTTTTTTTTTTTTTAATGTATAGTCTCCTCTTAATCCTCCACCTCCTTTCCCTTTTTCTCTTCCTCCTCCTCTTCGTCATCACCATCATCGTCGTCGTCATCATCATGAATCCTGCTTCTAGATTCTTTAAGCACTGTATGTGTGGAGGTTATTTGGGTTGGAAGGGTGGTTATGGTGTCGCTTACGTTTTGGAGAAGTGTATCTTGAGGATTATGTTATATTGTAAGTCCGATATGCTCGCACTCACTGTCATAATACGTGTTTAAATAACCTATTGTTATATTTTGCACAGCTGTGTACATCCCTATAGTGTAAACAAAATTAATGTGTATAATCTCTGTGTATGAGAGAGAGAGAGAGAGAGAGAGAGAGAGAGAGAGAGAGAGAGAGAGAGAGAGAGAGAGAGAGAGAGAGAGAGAGACTTGGCATGGGCAACATTATAATTTCGATAATTAGCAGCATTAGGTCATTGAAGTATACTTGTATGCAGTTCCATGATTAGGCCCCAACGGTTCTACTGTACAACTATTCTTTGTCATGAATGCGAAAGAACTACACATGGTAATGTAGGAAAGGTTTACCCGGACTTAGATACTACATGGACTAAAAATATGTATTCTTTGGTCCATGGATACTATGACATCAATAATTGAGAGAGAGAGAGAGAGAGAGAGAGAGAGAGAGAGAGAGAGAGAGAGAGAGAGAGAGAGAGAGAGAGAGAGAGAGAGAGAGAGAGAGATACATGCGTCAGCAAGTTACGCTATACGTCAGAGTATCAGAGAGTAGTGAATTTACGCGCGATAATTTATAATACTCAGTTTGGTTATCCAGTGCGGAAAGTAATGACGTAAGGGACCACAATGGTGCAAGTGACCTTGTGGAATGGACTATACAAGGTTACGATCCTCGGTCCGCTTTCGCCCTTTTCCCGCTTGCCCTGTCAGCTTGACCTCCACCGTCATCCAATCCCCCCCAACCACCCTCTCATCTCACTCTTCCCCACAACCCACTTTTTCAGACCCTTCACGCTTGAAACCTCTCATCCTCATTTTCCTACTCTCTCTCCCTCTCTCTACTCCCACCTCCCGCACTTAGAAATGGGGATACTGGCATTCTAAAGTTCTGTGGCAATTTCTGATTCAGTTCGTGCTGTTCGTTGTATGATGATCAAGTCATGTTAATGCATCAATTCTTTATTCCAGTAAAATTGGAAGATGTGGCCCTGGATTCTTCCAAGATGTGGCCGATAGCTTTGGTCCTGTCATTCCGGATGCGACCTTTGTAGGTTTAACTAACAGCTGATGAAGCTTCAGTTTTAGCGAAATTCGTACGTGCGGTGTATAAGCATCTAGTGTCGACTTTCCTTTCGTAAATGAGGACAGTCAAGGCATTTTGTATCTTGTTGTATTGTTGAGAACATAATCTGCTGCCTGTTAATGTTATCTCTATAAATCTTTTTTTGTGTCGTCGTGGTTGCTTCTTGGATTATTTACTTCTTAGATTTAGGGTAGTGGCTGATCAATATTATTTTCTGCGAATGTCTCGGTAATCGCCCATACCAGCAAGACCGTTTCAGCTATTCACAAATAATTATTATTATCTCATTTCTGAGATCAGAGTTCTCGGTGAGACAGTGACTGAATAAGAGACAAATAGTTGCGTCATAAAATGTGTCTAGCTTTTCTAGCTTTCATTGGCGCTCAAGGCGCTGGCTAAGAAGATCTAATGCAAAGCATCCCAAGGCGCCAATTTTGTTGTTTGACTCGCATCGTCTAACGCCACTGACAACTGAGCGATCCTAAACGGCTTAGGGGTAAGATGAGCTACAGAGTGCTTGGTGGGTGTTGATGTGTTTGGCATTCATCCAAGGTATATGAGTGTCAGAATCTTTAAAGACAGTGCGGTGGAGTGCCTGCGGGCACAAGCAGACTAGACCTCGGTTAATACTCTCATCCGAAGGAAGTGATGCTTTTGGTGGAATGGCCATTAAATTGCCTTGTCAGCAAAAAAAATCAAAAAAAAATCGCAGATCTTCGTTTTCAATCTTGCTTCTGCTAATGAAAAGGGCCGCTGGCTAGGAGCGATGATGTTAATGAAAAGTTAGTTTGCTGGACTGTGTCTATGTTGGAGGAGGGGATGGGTAAAGGGGGATGAGGCGGGGTGAGGGAGGTGATGGATGGTGAGACTGTAGTGTTAATGACGAGCTATTATTTTGGGCTTTGTGTGTGGGAGGGGATCCTGGGTGAGTGGGGTGTTCATGAAAGGTGGTGCCAATGGAAATGTGTGAAGTATAATCGTTTAGCACAGTTCTGTTTGTACTAATACATCTCTCTCTCTCTCTCTCTCTCTCTCTCTCTCTCTCTCTCTCCCCTCCCCCCCCCCCAGTCAGTCTAACCAGGATTAGCCGTTCGTGTAGCAGCACAGTTACTCTTGAAATACATGTGTCGTTAACATTTCGCCTTCGAGCCTCTCCGCTTCTTTTGCTGGTCCGTTTCAGCAAGACACGCGAACCACAGGGTCATCGTTTGTCCTCATCTTGCTGAGCAATTTTGCCTTGTGAACCAGTCTCATTTGCAGATTAATACTTTTTATCACCACCATCCACTCCAACAGTCTTCAGCAACTAATATCAAAGACGAAGGCTCCATCGCTTTGAGGTGTGTTTGCAGTTGGTAGTTGGACTGTGCGCTGTACATGATTATGTTAGAATACTTTTGCAGTTTGATCGATTGCTCTCAATACCTGCTTATCAACCGTAATCACTCATCTTCCTTTGTCGTAGATATGGTGGATGACCTAGAGAGAAAAATATGTTGAATTGGAGGAGGGAGAGCGAGAGAAAGAAGGGTTGATGGGAGATGGGAAGAGGGGGAGGAAAGAAGAGAGATGTAGATCGATTTCGTGCTGGCCCATCTGGAGACCATTTCCGCCAACGCTGCCGTTTTCTGCCTCCCTGCTGCTGATTTGGCACACACCTCTAGCTGCACGCCAAGAATCTAAGACCTCTGGAGGCAGCTCACCCACCTCCCATCCCCCTATCACACTCCCCTACTACCTCCAATATAACTCGCACGCACGCGTGCCCTCTCTCTCTCTCTTTCTCTCTCTCACCCCCTCACCCCTCTCCTTGCCTCTTTACTCATCCTGATCCAGTCCTCTGCTGTCCTCGATCTATATATATATATAAATTGATTAGTCGGAAGTTCTTCTTCGCCTGTACTGTAAAGTTTGTCCGGTATGGACGCTGATCTGGGCTGGGCGCTGCGGATCGGATTGCTGTGCGCTCAAAACCCGCGAAATCGTTATAGCCGACATTTACCGAACGTTTAACCGTTTCTGAGATAAATAAATAAACGAAATGTCCACAAACTGCAATAGCCTCATTCCGCGCGCTTCCGATTCAACCCGTGTCAAGTTCCGTAATACCGCAAATTTTGTTTTATTTCCATTCAAAACACTTTTGCACTCATGTCACCAATTTTACAAAATTCTGTGTTTAACTAATTAAATTTGATTAATTAAAAATCGAATCGAGGTTTCAGCATGTTTTCCCATATAGACCAAAAAATTGATGGTCTTTATACGAAGCCTTGGTAGCTCTCTTAGTAAAACATTCGCCTACCGTCCAGGCAACCCAAGTTCAAATCTCCCGCGGGCCATATTTTTTTTATTTATTTTTTTTACACTACATTATGGATATTTTTCTTTTTAATTTAGGCTTTTTACTTTTAACTTATTTATTATTATTTTTATTATTATTATTATTATTATTATTATTATTATTATTATTATTATTATTATTATTATTATTATTATTTATAAACTAATAATAATAATTATTATTATTATAATTATAATATCTTATATCAAATTTTATTTTAAAACCTTGGTGTTTTTTATGATTTCTATTTGTATTATTCTATATTCAATATTATTATTATTATTATTATTATTATTATTATTACTACTACTACTACCAAGGATTGGGATGGGGTGGTACGTGTAAGTAAAAAGGGGGCTACGGGTAGGTTTAAAGGGGCATTGTTCTTGCTTCCACTTTGGAAGCAAGATCCGGAAGAGTTTCGATGGTGATGGCTGGTTTGGATGGTTATTGATATGCTGAATGTAAAGGAATGCCCTGTCTCCAAATAAGTGCTGATGTTTGTGCGTGTTTTTGTGTGTGTCGCTGCTCATTGTTTTAATATCTTTTATCAAATCATCCCTCCTTGTTATTGTAACCAAGACAGCAGTGATGGGAAAAATGTATAAGGTATACAATGAAGAGCGGAAGTTTTACAAATAACAAATCAACTTCGCACGTCACTCCCGTGCCTGTATGTCCTGTCCCCAGCAAATGTTTGACCTGAGTCGTCCCACGTGCACGGCCGGAGTATTAAAGCAATAGTGTTGAGTCATGTGACACTGACAGTTTGTATAATCAATGTTGGTTCTCATTCTTGCATTTAGAATTTTTAATTTTTTGTATTTGTTATATTAACTGGAGTACAGCAAGGTGACAATAATGAATGAAGAGGTATGTTTATTGGGATAGTATATTGTTTTAATGTAGTTATTGTGCATACTATCATATGTAGAAACAACCTTTATAACGGTGAATGCTTTGATTTGATTCTTTTAAGAGAGTGGATTTCTGCCCAGGTGTTGGATCTAGGTTTGGGTTTCCCCTGTCTGTGGGGGCAGATAAGTGAGGAATTGAAATAAGAGAGTTGGTGGGAAGCATTCGCTTGTGTTTTGTGTCGGCTGGTGCTGTCAACAGGCAGTGTCAAAGTTTAAAATAATGTAGATGTATATTTTTGACGGAAGAGGATGTCAGCACGAAGGGGACCATTGTTTTGTAGGAATTAAGGTGTTGGTTGAGAGGAAGAAGAGGGAATGATTAGGGAGAGGACAATGGTCGAGTTTTGGAGCGGAATTACGTATGGGATGCTGACAATAAAATAAGTGCAGGACAAGGATTCGAGGTAGTTAGAGACAGAAAGAAATAGAAAGAGGGACGAGGACAGTCCAGAGAGAAGACGGGTTAGTTTAGTTAGAGAAGATAGCATTGGGGAAATTAAGTTGGGTTGGATGTAACAAGGAACATTTTGTGTCTTCGCCGGAGGGTGCTGTGCTCAGGACTGTTTTTTGTAAACGTTCACTGCTGTGTCTTTTGATTCACTTCTCTTTTTTGGTGTTTTGGACATGATGTGTTTTGTGGATCCTGAAACCAGTCTGCGCGGTTTTTGACCATCCATTGGGATTGAGCCAGAGGGTTAGTAAAATGTGCTTTTTTGATATGTTGTACCGAATACTTTATTTTTGTGTGTCATTCTTTTTATTTTGTGTCTTAGGATTTTTGGAAATATTTGGTTGTCTTTTGTCAAGCTTATTTTAATATTGTTTCGATAATTTATTTTATTTTTATTTTGCTGCTAAACCTTTAATTGATAACGTAGCATTTTGTGTCGGTAATTTTATTTGAAATTTGGTGTTTGTTTTTTTTTGAAAATGAGTTGCTTTGTTTTTTCAATAGTCCTTTTTTGAAGCTGCAAAGCATAAAGTACTATTGATCATAGTGTGTGCAAATGAAAATAATGCGCACTATCTAATGTTTTTATTTTTGAAGAATTTTGTTCTAGAAATTAATTTGGTAGGTTTGTGAGCTAAATTTGTTTGAGTGTGACATGATTGTAGACTTGCCTTTGTTGTTTTTTGTGTTTACAGTTTCATCGCTCTCTTTTACGCGACTTCACGCCTTCTTCAATTCTTTAGTTGTTGTCACCCACTATTAGTTAGGTTAAAATTAATATTTTCAATTTGTTTTTAATTTGGATTTTAATTAGTTAGTTAACACTGTTTTTTAATGCAAAAATAAATTTTCATTTGTTTACTTTCTATCTGCGTGTGTCGTCGTACTTTATTGAGCGCATGTGAAATCGTGGCCTTACCCCCTTGACTCGATATTTTCCCAAATTCCGTCAGACGGGTGCAGGAACAATGAAACCTATGGCGTAAATGAGTTAAGAGGCCGATTTTGCATAACCATTAACAGAAAAGAACGTTATATTCATCAACCTTCTTGTGAACAAAACGTCCTTCGTAGCTAAGGTGCAGCGAACTGTGACTTAGTGTGCTATTTTAAACAATTATTTAAGAACAGTTAATCATGTTTTCAACTAGCTCTGGAAATCCAGAAAAGGATAGTCAGAACCTCCCCACGTCGGGAGCAATGGAAGAAGACAATAATATTATGGTATCGGACGCTCGTAGTGACAAATCCGCAATCCAACAATCTGAGAGAGCCCTCTCCGTAGCCAGTAGAACAAGAACTCAGGAGGCCATTAGAGCACAACAGTTAGTCAAAGATTACTGGATCGCTTCCGAGAACTGTGGCGAAATCTTGCAGTCGTTTATCCTATCTTTAGAAGCAAGGAATCCCAGTAGAAAGATCCAAAAGGCAATTAAGCACGAGCTGTCCGCAGAATTTTCCAAAGTAGTTCAAATACACCAGTTCTTGGCTCCCTTGGCAACAGTTTCCGACATAGAGGAAAACTTAGAAGAGTTGAAAGAAAGGGTATCTGTGGCTGAAGATGCCTACTACACCATCTACCCAAAGACCTCGCCTTATGCCCCAACCTCGGTCACTTCGAACCTCACCCAGTCCTCCATTTCGGCAGCCGAATCCGTTGACCTAGCTGTGCAGTTCGGTGCTGTTAGGGAAGAAATCACGGAAAGAAATAGGGCCATTATTCAACAAGAGCACAACACCCTGGCTAGGATCGATGAAGCGAAGTCCGAAATCTTAGTGCAGCTATCTGTCGATGCTGAAGCCATTCAGGCCAGTAAAAGACTCCTTGAAGAAAAGGAAAGGGCGAGGATAGAGGCGGACAGAGCAGAGAAAGAGTTAGCCGAAGAGATAGTACAGGCCACTAAAAGACTAGCACAAAGGGAATTGCAGGCAAAAATAGACACTGAGAATCTAGAAGCAACCGAGTGGAAAGTAAAAGCTGAGGCAGAAACCCAAGAGAACAGCTGCACACATTAGAGAATAAGGCCCTTGTGCAAATAGTTAATAGGGTACTGCAACCGGAAGTCGACGTCCCCGATCTTGATGATCATTCTCAAATAGCTAGAATGTTGAAAGCAACGCATGGTAGCCCTAAACACAGAATAGATGTGGGTGACAACATGATAGGTAGGTTTTTTGAGGGAGATCAGGACGAGAGGGAACCAAGGCGAACAGCAGAAGAAGTCATCGCCAGCGGCGTCGAGAAAGGACACCACCTACCTGCGGCAGCCTACGACCACCGCCCCACCATCACCAAGGGCGGAGCTGTTCTCGGCCCATCACAGCCTCTTACGACGTGGGTAGGAGCCACACCCTACCAAAGACTAGCGTCGATGGCGACAGTGAAAACTGAAGCACCTCCCTACCCACCTTCCTGGGAACCCCAACTCCCTCAGCTTCTTTCCTTACGCCTCCCCAATACCTCAACCCCCCAGCATAAGGAAGAGCCCATCCTGCGCTATCAAGCGCCTCCTTTTGTCCCTCGCAACCAGCAAGCCGAAGTCCCGCTCAAGAAAGAAGGCCAACAAGAAACTTACAACGGCTCTACACTCGAGCAACTACAGCAGAGACTCAACCTGATGGAGCGGGAGATCACTCTACAGAAGGAGATGGCCTTGAAGAAAGAAACAAGCAATCAAGAGGCGCTGGGATCTGCGTTGCAAGACAGCCTCAACCTAACCATGACACAGCGAATGGCGGACGCCATGACCCTCAATCGTCTACCGGTCCAGGAACCCTCTATCTTTCAAGGAGATCCGCTGTCCTACCCGAGTTGGCGCTCATCCTTCGCACTCCTTATCGAGAACCGTCAAATTCCCTCCACTCAGAAGCTGTATTACCTACAGAAGTACGTCGGAGGCGCAGCCCAAGAAGCCATCAAGGGATTCTTCATGCTGAGGGAAGAGACTTCATTTGACAATGCCCTCTCCCTACTGGAAAAAAGATATGGAAGCTCCTTCATTGTATCCAGAGCCTTCCGGGAGAAGCTAGATGCCTGGCCCACAATCAAATCCAAAGATGGAAACGGACTGAGAGACCTGGCAGACTTCCTGCAACAATGCCTCGTCGCCAGCAAAGTCGTCGGCCAGCTAGGAATCCTGGACGACTCGCAGTACCAGAAGAGACTCATTGACAAACTGCCAGAATGGATCGGCCACAAGTGGGCTCGGCTGGTCGACATGACAAAGGAACGGAACCAGAGGTATCCCAACTTTGAAGAGCTGACCAAATTTGTGGAGAAGGAAGCCGACATTGCCTGCGAACCGGTCTTCGGCTTCGTGCAGAGAGCCACAACGACGCCAACATCAAGGTCAGAGCCGCACTATGGCAACCAGAGGAAACTGACGATGCTGACTCAGCCTAGCCAAGTACCTCAAGCAACAAGAGGAAACATCGCCAAAGAAGAACAACGCCCAGCACCATACCAAAATAGATACAATCCAAGCACTTTAAACAAGAAGTGTCTATTCTGCAAGACCATCACACATACCACCATGGAGTGCAGAACGCTGGCGAGTAAACCACTCCAGGAGAGAAGAAGTTTCCTACTGAAGTCAGGACTTTGTTTCGGGTGCGGCAAGACTTCTCTACACTTCAGAGCACGATGCCCGGACAAGCAGAACTGTACAAAATGCGGCGAAGCTCACTTGACACTGTTACATGGGTGGACCAACCAGAGTTGTCAGTTCAAGCCATCTTCTGAAAACCCCGGTGCCGGAAATTTTCCGTCATTTGGTACCGTCTTAAACACTAACATGATCAAGCGCACCATTCCCACCAGCAACCTGCTCAGCGGTACGTCTAGTGAGGCGAGCGCATCCGGACTTCACTACTCAGCCGAAGCACAGCCGGAATTTACAAGTATGATCGTGCCGGTGTACCTTTCTTCGCTGGAGGAGCCAGACCAAGAAGTTCTGACCTACGCGCTTCTCGACACGATGTCGGCTGTCACATTCGTCGCCAACAACGTGGTCAAGTGCCTGAAAACGACACCAAGGAGAACGACGCTAAGACTGCACACCATCACCTCACGCGACAAGACCGTGCCGTGCCAGAAGATCACAGGATTGCGGGTGAGAGCCATGGACTCCAGTACGTATGTTGACCTACCACCTGCCTTTTCCACGGATGCACTCGGTGCGAGCTCCGAAACCGTCCCTACGAGAGAGACTGCTATGAAATACGAACATTTAAAGCGTATCGCAATTGAGATGCCCACGTTCCAGCCCCAGTGCGAGGCAGGTCTGCTCATCGGCTACAACTGCCCTAAAGCCCTGATGCCACTCGAGACCATAGTGGGAGACCCCTACGCCATTCGAACAGCTCTGGGATGGACGATCGTCGGCAGCGTGACCCCCAGAACTTTTCCCGGTGATGCGGCCTCCTGCCATTTGGTGAAGGATGGAAACGATGAGGCGGTCCACTCGAATGTGAAGCACGTTTTTCGTACGAAGATCACCGAGGTGTCAACGACAGATGTTTTGCACCTGATGGAGAGAGACTTCACTGATGTCGAGCAAGGAACTCTTTCCCAAGACGATCAGAGATTCCTGTCCATCGTCAACAGCGGGATTAAGGTGAATGCCAAGGGTCATTACGAGATGCCGTTACCCTTCCGAGACGAAAACCCCGTGATGCCAGACAACAGAGACGCAGTGCTAAAGAGGACGTTGGGCCTGAAGCGTCAATTCGAGAAACGGTCAAGCTACCACTCAGACTACTCCAAGTTTATGATCGACATCATCAGCCAAGGTCACGCGGAGAAGGTCCCAGATTCGGAGCTCAGCGTTCCGACAAAATGTTATATCCCTCATCACGGAGTCTACAACGAGAAGAAGCCAGGGGAGAAAATCCTGAACAAAAAGGCAGTGTACGAGCCGTCGTCGTCCCAGCGTTGCCGACAGCTCGTGTGCTCCCGCCGATGGGCCATCGCCATCTTGGTAGCCATGGCGGCTTTTCTCATCCTGGTGGCCCTCGTCGCGGCCTTTGCCCGGTTGGGATCCGTGCTTTGCACCACGTTTGGAGGGGGAAGCGAGAGCAGCGACACGTCAGCCGCTCGTCACAGTCAGGGGGAGAAAACTCCAACATACATTCCCACTGACGGCAGGCCGTTTCCTAGGCGCAGTGCTCGGCTTGATCGCAAGATTCTTCCCGAATTGTACGAGCTACTCCTGCATCCCAACATCATTCAGTCACTGTTCTACGAGGTCATGGCCATAGTCAACTCTCGTCCATTGTCCGTCGAGTCCTTGGAATATCCCACAGGCCCTCTCCCTCTAACTCCCAACCACATTCTGCCGATGAAGACAACTGGCATCCTGCCTCCACCGGGCGCGTTTGACGACGCAGACATCTACGCCAGGAAGCAGTGGAAGAAAGTCCAGTGCCTCGCCGATGATTTCTGGCGTCTATGGAGGCGCGACTACCTCGCTACGCTGCAGAGAAGACGCAAGTGGCACGCTGTCCAGCCCAATGTTGCTATTGGTGACGTCGTCGTCCTGAGGGAGGAATCCGCCTTCCGCAACGACTGGAGATTGGGGAGGGTGAAGGAGACCTTCCCGAGCAGTGACGGCCTCGTCAGAAGCTGTAGATTGTTGGTGCCGTCTCCTTCTGCAGACAGAGATCTGACGTCATCAAAGACTGGGCACCTCATCGAGATCATCAGACCAGTGACTAAAATGACAGTGCTAGTTAAGGCCTAGTAAGGCGTACAGAGCGCAATGACAATAACTGTCTACAAATAACTTGAAGTAACTCCGGACAATCAAATAGAGCATCTGAATTAATACCAGTTTATGTGTGAATCTTTTTGCTGCGATCGTTTTAACATTGACTTTTTTACCTTTTGCTAGCGCTGTTTGGTTAACGCAATGTTTTGCGCATTATTGTTGTTTAATGTTTGTATCGGCAATCTATTTTAACGGTTTTTGTGTGTAATGAGAACTGTAGAATCGTTTGTATTGATTCGGATGTCTTTTTTACATGTAGGTGGATTTGAGTGGACATGACGAGTTTGTTGTAAATGGCTGGTATTTTGATAACATTTGTTTTGTTTGCTGCGGCTCGCTGGATGTAGACGCATCCTTTGGTACAGTGCTATAGTAGAGATACGTAAACATTGCTATGAATGCATACAGAAGATCCAAAACTGAACTGTGAACTGTTTGTGCTCCGAATAAGATTTTGAACTGTTTGTGCTCCGAATAAGATTTTGAATTGAACTGTGAGAACATATGTTTGTGCTCCGGACTGTGGCATGGTGCCAGAACAGTCTAAAGGTGTTGGAGAATAAGGGGATTTTATTTTCCAATAATGAAATGTAATTAATGTCGGAAATTGTGCTTGCAACCAAAATAGGTGTGGTTGCTTTCTTGAAGAAAATCAAAGTGATTTTCGGGGTGGGAGTGTTCTTGCTTCCACTTTGGAAGCAAGATCCGGAAGAGTTTCGATGGTGATGGCTGGTTTGGATGGTTATTGATATGCTGAATGTAAAGGAATGCCCTGTCTCCAAATAAGTGCTGATGTTTGTGCGTGTTTTTGTGTGTGTCGCTGCTCATTGTTTTAATATCTTTTATCAAATCATCCCTCCTTGTTATTGTAACCAAGACAGCAGTGATGGGAAAAATGTATAAGGTATACAATGAAGAGCGGAAGTTTTACAAATAACAAATCAACTTCGCACGTCACTCCCGTGCCTGTATGTCCTGTCCCCAGCAAATGTTTGACCTGAGTCGTCCCACGTGCACGGCCGGAGTATTAAAGCAATAGTGTTGAGTCATGTGACACTGACAGTTTGTATAATCAATGTTGGTTCTCATTCTTGCATTTAGAATTTTTAATTTTTTGTATTTGTTATATTAACTGGAGTACAGCAAGGTGACAATAATGAATGAAGAGGTATGTTTATTGGGATAGTATATTGTTTTAATGTAGTTATTGTGCATACTATCATATGTAGAAACAACCTTTATAACGGTGAATGCTTTGATTTGATTCTTTTAAGAGAGTGGATTTCTGGCCAGGTGTTGGATCTAGGTTTGGGTTTCCCCTGTCTGTGGGGGCAGATAAGTGAGGAATTGAAATAAGAGAGTTGGTGGGAAGCATTCGCTTGTGTTTTGTGTCGGCTGGTGCTGTCAACAGGCAGTGTCAAAGTTTAAAATAATGTAGATGTATATTTTTGACGGAAGAGGATGTCAGCACGAAGGGGACCATTGTTTTGTAGGAATTAAGGTGTTGGTTGAGAGGAAGAAGAGGGAATGATTAGGGAGAGGACAATGGTCGAGTTTTGGAGCGGAATTACGTATGGGATGCTGACAATAAAATAAGTGCAGGACAAGGATTCGAGGTAGTTAGAGACAGAAAGAAATAGAAAGAGGGACGAGGACAGTCCAGAGAGAAGACGGGTTAGTTTAGTTAGAGAAGATAGCATTGGGGAAATTAAGTTGGGTTGGATGTAACAAGGAACATTTTGTGTCTTCGCCGGAGGGTGCTGTGCTCAGGACTGTTTTTTGTAAACGTTCACTGCTGTGTCTTTTGATTCACTTCTCTTTTTTGGTGTTTTGGACATGATGTGTTTTGTGGATCCTGAAACCAGTCTGCGCGGTTTTTGACCATCCATTGGGATTGAGCCAGAGGGTTAGTAAAATGTGCTTTTTTGATATGTTGTACCGAATACTTTATTTTGTGTGTCATTCTTTTTATTTTGTGTCTTAGGATTTTTGGAAATATTTGGTTGTCTTTTGTCAAGCTTATTTTAATATTGTTTCGATAATTTATTTTATTTTTATTTTGCTGCTAAACCTTTAATTGATAACGTAGCATTTTGTGTCGGTAATTTTATTTGAAATTTGGTGTTTGTTTTTTTTTGAAAATGAGTTGCTTTGTTTTTTCAATAGTCCTTTTTTGAAGCTGCAAAGCATAAAGTACTATTGATCATAGTGTGTGCAAATGAAAATAATGCGCACTATCTAATGTTTTTATTTTTGAAGAATTTTGTTCTAGAAATTAATTTGGTAGGTTTGTGAGCTAAATTTGTTTGAGTGTGACATGATTGTAGACTTGCCTTTGTTGTTTTTTGTGTTTACAGTTTCATCGCTCTCTTTTACGCGACTTCACGCCTTCTTCAATTCTTTAGTTGTTGTCACCCACTATTAGTTAGGTTAAAATTAATATTTTCAATTTGTTTTTAATTTGGATTTTAATTAGTTAGTTAACACTGTTTTTTAATGCAAAAATAAATTTTCATTTGTTTACTTTCTATCTGCGTGTGTCGTCGTACTTTATTGAGCGCATGTGAAATCGTGGCCTTACCCCCTTGACTCGATATTTTCCCAAATTCCGTCAGACGGGTGCAGGAACAGGCATGGATAGGCATAACGGGGATACGGGTATATATAAGGGGGTATGTGATGGTCGAGGACGTCCCTTATATGCCTAGGTGTCCGGGGACATTAATTTACTTAACAAACAAACATGGTCGAGGGTTAACATGCTTACTTAACAGTCGATTCCTTTCATCCATACCTGCGAAACGATCAACGGGGAAGTATCAAGGAGGGTACAGGTAGATTACAAGGGGGGTACGGAAGGTATCAAGAGGGTATGGAAAGGTATCAAGTGGGTTCTGGGAGGTATCAAGGGGGTATGGTGAGGCATCATGGGGGGGGACGGGGAGATTTCAGGGGGGTGTGTGTGTGTGTGTGTGTGTGTGTGTGTGTGTGTGGTGAGGTATCAGGGGGGATTTGGGGAGGTATCATCGTCCAAATGAAACTCGCAGACAACAGTTGTCTGTCTCTCTGTCTACATTTTAAACAGCAACCTTTGTACTTGCCAGGGTACAAAACCACTAGATGAAAATATTTTCGTGGGTGTTTTTTTTTTTTTTTTTTTTTTTTTTTTAATCTGATCACAGCATGTGTTGAATATAGTCCATTTATCGTCACCCGCTAGGGCTGGTATCAGAAAAGCGTGGACGACGTCCCTCTTTTAGTCTTTAGATGGAATAGAAACCACTTGGCCATGGGGTCTTTGGACAATGTTGTGGGATTCCTCTCCAACAATAGTAGGCAGAGCCCTTCAAAGACGGCGTTTAGTCTCGGACTTAGAAGGCGTGGTTGGGGCGTTAAAGCAGCCGTCAGATCTATGATCACCTAGCAGTTAATGGTCTACTGTATGCTTGCTTTATATACCTCTTCAATTTGCAAGACCCATTTCTGAAGTGTATACGCTATGAAGTTGTGGTGCTGGACAAGCGTCAGGCGCATGTATAATAGCTCGAGGGCAATCATCATCATCTTCATTTTCGTGATCATCATCATTATTTTCGTCATCGATAGATTTGAACTTGTTTCCTCTCATGACGTAGGTTTAATATCTGGTACTCTTGAATTGCCGGGACTGGTTTTTTTTTTATCATCATCATCGTCGTCGTTATCGTCGTCATCATCGTCGTCGCCGTCGTCGTCGATTTGAACTTGCCTCGCCTCATGATATCTCTGGTACTGTTGAGTTGGTAGGACTGGGTCTTGTCACAGGCTGCTCTACCCCCAAGTCAGGACTGCGAGCAGGTTGGACATGCAGCTTTACTGGGTCTCTGAGGCGTGTTCTCTACGTTGTATGCAGGATGGCTCGATAGCCTTGACAACTGGCGGTGTCGCCAGTCTCCATTAGCACCTTTTGCAACTCTCATTACCCGCATTCCCCCCGCCTTCCCCACTACCGCCTTCCCTTTGTTTCCACTAGCCCCACTGCTTCACACCTGTTTTTGACTGAACCTTTCTCTTTACTCGACCTCTCTTGTTGTTGTTCATCATCATCATCATCATCATCATCATCATCATCATCATCATCATCATCATCATCATCATCATCATCATCATCATCATCATCTTCTTCTTCTTCTTCTTCTTCTTCTTCTTCTTCTTCTTCTTCTTCTTCTTCCTCCTCCTCCTCCTCCTCCTCTTCTACTCCTCCCTTCGATCTTCTCTGTCACTAGGTCTTCCTCTCACCATTCCATCTCTCTTCTCTCACGCTTTGTCATTATCTACCTTCGGTCTCTGCCGGTTGTCTATAGTCACCCTAATCCCCCCCCCTTCCATCCCTCCCACACATTCTTCATCTTCTTCAATTTCCTTGTTCCCACCCCTCCCTCCCCTCCCACTCAATTTTCTATACTGTCTTGTCTCTTTGAAGACCAGAATTTTCCATCTGTCCTCTCTCTCGCTCGCTCGCTCTTTCTCTCTCAGAACACACTCTCTCTTAGAACTTACTCTCTCCCCTTAATGCTTAATGCCCCTCCCCATCCCCCCCCTCTCCCTATTATGAACCCTCTACAGCCAGTTAGAAATCTTTGCAAGTCCAAGTCCTTTTGCCGTATGTACTTAGCTTAGTTAATTTGTGGTTTTGGCAAGCATCAATGTTCTGAAATGCCTTCTTCTATTTTCAGCAGTACGTTTCCTCTTTTCCTACTTTTCTCTGGGTTTTAATTACCGTCGGTCGCCTGCGAGTATGATGGATGAAAGCTGTCAGTCAGCATCAGTATCTAAATTCTTCGATAGCTGTCTTCAAATAGAACTAGTAGGCGGTGATTAACCGTATTTTATTTATTTATTTTATTATTTTTATATAGCACTTTACCAGCTCACGGCACTGCCTGATAAGGGATCTAAATCAATCCTCCCGAGGCACCAAATGGCAGCCTTGGGCACGTCGTCTAGAGCCACAGACAACTGAGCACAGCTCAGGGCTTGCTTGCTGTGTTCGGTGTAACTGCCACTGTACTTACCCGTCTAGGACGCGAGCTTTTGTATGGTGTGCAAAGACTGCAGTGATGGAGATCACGTACAATCGTATGTGTTTCACGTACTCAGTTGGGATATCACGTAACGAAAATGTAATGAAAGGGTATAAACACGCACAAAGTCAGTGCTAAAGGGGTATGAAAACGTAAAGCTAAGTTGCTGGGAGGTATCATCAGGTACAACTATTTCGGTCGTGCGTACAGCTTTCGCTCGATTTGGATCGTGTGCCTGTGCGCCCTGCGCGACCGTCTACCACCCTCTCTTCCCCTCCTATTCATTCTGTCGCTTCCGAGAAACAGCCAATCAGATGCACGATAATATTCACTATTTTTTCTCGACGCTTTTGATTGGCTATATAAGACTGACAACAACCCAACATTAAACATGGCCGACAAGCAGCGATCTGAGGGGAAGCCGAAGAAAAGGAAAAATAAATCAGACAAAACTAATTGCTCAAAAAAATTAAAACAAGATGAAGGAAAATAAAAACAAACTTTTTTGTCAGCCTTTGGCTTTGAGTGCTCGGTAAGTGAAGAAAAAGGTAAGCCGCAACCGGGCCCGGCTGAAGAAACTCAAACTGATGAAAAGACTTTCAACGCAAAGTGTTTATTACGTATGTTGGTGTACCCCCTAAAAAACTGAAAGGGGGTATAAAAAAAAACCTGATGTTTGCAATGAGGGTATGTTACCCCCACTTGTTTTGGTTGAGGGTATAAATACCCCTAGCTTAAAAACTTTCTCCATCACTGAAGACTAGATCCTAGATTTATTTACTTATATGTCTGAAGGAGGAGGTGACTTCACAAGCCTCATGCTGTTGTTGTTTGTACCAGCCCCTGTACCGCGTGGTTGGAACCATATTAAAGCCAGTTCGTTTGACAATGGACACTCCGTGACACTGGACACTTCGGGGTTTGACCAGCGCTCTTTCTTGACGCTAACAGACCACCCTGTGTGTCACGTGGGGTTTATGGGCTCTGCACAATGGAATTATGGACCCTCACGTTTATTAGGTGGGAACTGCTAGTAAGTCACCCTATGAATTACTTTAATAAATTTATTTGTTTAGCTCGTTCTGTGTTAAGGTTGGGGTACAGAAATAGATAGAAAAATGGTAAAAGATTACTGTCACACTAGCTTTCACACGGCTATGAATCATATGTAGTCCAGCCACTTGATAACAGTTAAAATCACACATTTATTTCATCTACTCTATACACGATTCTCTAAGTACTAATCTAACTTAAAATGTCTCAGTCACTGCTAATAGTTCGATCGCTGATAGTCTAGGCAGCTGTTATATCTTCCTCGGGCACTTGCTATAATATTTCATGTAGATTTGGACTACTGTGGTCCGTTTTACAGTTTCTGAAGAGTTGGACTACTGTGGTCCTGTTATGATCAGTTTAAGTGCACCTTTGTCGATTACACTTAACTTTCTGATGGTGCGGTCGAAGTCCTTCTGTGAGGTAGCTTCTGGTACACCTTTGTCGTTGTGTAGTTGGGTTCCCTTGCCACGCTGTGGGGTCTGACAGGGTGTTTTTCAAGGTAGCTCTTTCCGGCTTGTGCGGCAGAGTCTCCTCAACCAACTAGTCGTTTCTGTGGAGTGGGGTGCACAGGATAGCTCGGGATAGCTCGCCTGCTCGTCTGTAATATAAGAGACGAAATTCTGCACAACCCTGAATAATCGGTTTGTGCAGAGCGTCTCACTGAAAGCCAAAGTAGCCCTCAGTGATAGCTCCACATCTCTATACATAAGCGACGAACATTCTGCTACTTCCGGGTTCCACTGGAATCTCACTCTAAATTCCTATACATTCATAAATATAAATCGTGTCTAACTATACACATATAGAATTAATAATAATATAAACATTCAGTGGTACAGCCACTGGTCTGCAAACATACATATAAGTTAAACAACAGTGGTTCCGTACGGCATACAACATGGCGGCGCAACCGGTCGTGTTTCACCACGTGTTCGGCCTTTCCACATGGTCACGCAAATTCGGATTAACAATTCACCTTTATGCATAGCAAATTCCACAAACATAATTTCAACAATAATATAAATATATCACGATGAAACAGAAGGGTGTTCATTTACCTGTTTGACAAGTTCAGGCCCGTGATGACTTGAGAGAATTCTAAGATTCCTAAGTCCTGCTTCCTGGTCTATGAGTGTAGAGATTTCTCTAGCTGTGGAGAATGTTGACTCTACCTCGTCTCACACACGACTGATTCAAACTGTGTTAGGCTCTGACACATTCAAACTGCTCTACCTGCTTAGCTGCTTCTGATTGGTTTAAATGGTCAGATTCAAAGCTCAAGTGCTGAGTCACTGCGAAGCGTGGGTCGGGCTCGCGGTGTGTACTTTTATTGCTGCTGTGTTATATACTGACTCTCTACTATTACAATTACTACACAAGCTAACCAGTCAATGGGCAGGGTAAACTGCTCGGTTCATGACAGGCTCCCTCAACTGAAAAAAGGCGATGACTACTGGATTCGACCTTTTTCTACTACAGAGCCTAGTTTAACGCTGCACTATCCTAGGGTCCTATTTACAAACTAAGTAAGTTGCTCTACCTGAGCTGCAATGCTATGCCAGGTAGCTATGGACACTAGTGACAGGGTATTACTGGGCGGGGACGAATTCTGGTGCTGTGGCCCTTAGTTGTGTTGGGTGGGCGACAGCTGCTGTGTCCTCCACGAGATGGCGACTGAGGTAGTCGGCTCCGTGGTTCTCTTTGCCGGGGATGTACTCGATCTGGAATGAGTATGCTTGAAGGGTGAGTGCCCATCGCATCAGGCGAGAGTTCAAAGACTTGGAGGCTGCCAGGAACGATAGTGGTTGATGGTCCACCTGAACTGTGAAGTGGGTCCCATACAGGTAGAGTTGAAATTTCTGTATGGCCCAGACTAGTCCAAGACATTCTTTCTCCGACGTGGCGTAGTGGGTCTCGGCGGGTCTCAATTTTCTGCTGGCGTAGGCGACAGGGAATAGCGTCTCTGCATTCCTGGGGTCGCGCTGTAGCAGTACTGCTCCGAGGCCTAAGTCGCTTGCGTCGGTGCGAAGAACGAATGGCTGAGTCAAATCGGGTAGGTGGAGTACTGGCGCCGATGTCATTCTGTCCTTGAGTGTTTGGAATGCTGTCTCACATTCCGCTGTCCAAACTACTTTGTCCGGGGCGATTTTCCGGGTTCCATTTGTCAGTGGCACGGCGATGCTGTTGTAGTTGGGGATGAACTTCTGGTAGAAGCCGCAGAGTCCTAGAAATGACTGCACTTCCTTCTTTGTCTTGGGCCTAGGAGCGTCGAGTAGGCGTTTCACTGTCTTTTCTACAGGTCGCAGGCTTCCTTGACTGATAGTGTGTCCCAGAAATTCTAGTTCTGTGAATCCAATCTGACATTTGGTGGGTCTTGCCGTCAATCCTGTGTCTCTGAGGCGTGCGAGTAGTTGTTGTAGGAGCGTGACATGTTCCTCCCACGTAGGTGTTGCGATGAGGATGTCGTCCATAAACGAGTGTAGGTGCTCGCTGCTCAGGGGTGCCAGGAGTTTTCGCATCATGGCGCTGAAGATGCTGGGTGCGTTGTGGAGTCCGAATGGAAGTACGTTGAACTCGAAGTGTCCTTCCATAGTGCTAAACGCTAGGTACTTTCGGACTTGCGGTTGCACTGGTATCTGATAGTATCCTTTGCTGAGGTCGATGCGTGAGAAGTACTTCGCTCGCTGTAGCTTGGCAAATAGGTCTGTCTGGTCCGGGAGTGGCTCTGGCTGGAACTGCGTTACCGCATTCAACAGTCTGAAGTCGATGCACAGTCGATGCTCTCCGTTGGGTTTTCGCAACAATACCGTGCCTGCGCTGTAGGGTGAAGTAGACTCTGAGATGATTCCGGCTGCCAGTAAGGTGTCTATCTCTTCCTGGATGGCTCGCTGCTGAGACAGTGGCATCGGGTAGAGCTTCTGGCGGACGGGTGTTGGGTCGGTCACCGTTAAAGTTACTTCGACGAGGTCTGTCCTCCCTGGTCGGTCTGTTAGCACAGTCTGATGTTGTCGAATGACCTGTAGTACTTGCTGTTGCTGTTTAGCGGCTAGGTCTCCGTTGAGTATCACGTCTTTGTAGGTTTCTTTGGAGTGCAGGGGATACTCTACTGCATTGGTCTCCATGCTTTCTCCTTCTTCCGCGATGGCGATGGCTAGCAAGTTGTGAGTGCTGGGAGTCGCTGGTCGGTCCGTATACTTCTTGAGGAGATTGATGTGGTGGTATCGGGCTCTCCCGTTCACCTCTACTTGGTAGACTGTCTTGGATTTCTTGGCAGTCACCCGGTACGGTCCTCTCCAAGCGATGTCCAGCTTGTTGGTTCCACTTGGAAGTAAGAGTAGCACTTGATCGCCGACTTGCAGTTCTCTGTCCTTCGCGTGGCGGTTGTAGTACTTCGCCTGACGGGCTCTTGCCTTCTTCAGTGCTTCACCAGCCTTCTTCCACGTTGCTTTGAGGGTTTCCTGCAGGTCTGCGACGTACTTGGTGGCACCTCTTGGTGTGTCGTCTATCTTGGCCTCCGTCCAACTTCTGCGTAGGGCTTCTAGCGGTCCGGCTAGAGGTCTGCCGAATAGCAATGTTGACGGGGTGTAGCCTGTGGCTGCATGGGGCGTTTCTCGGTATGCGAACAGTGCCGCATTCACGTAGGTGTCCCACGCTTCTGGATTGTCGTCGGCGACTTTCCTGAGGATGGTGAGAAGGGTTCCATTCAGTCTTTCTACTTGTCCGTTGCTGGCGGGGTGGTATGGTGGTGTGCGAATGTGATGAACTTGTATCAACTCGAACACGTCTTGCATCAGGCGGCCGGTGAACTGAGATCCGTTGTCCGTTCTAATGCTGTCCGGTATCCGACTCTGGTAAAGATGGCGATGAGTGCATCTGCAATCTTCTTGGTGTCGATCGCTGGCAACGGGACTGCTTCGCACCACATCGTACATGCGTCGACGAGTGTGAGTAGAAATCTGTTCCGCTTCTTGGTCATGGGCAGTGGTCCTACTATGTCTACTGAGACTTGCTGGAATGGCACGCCGACTACTACTGATGGTCCTAATGTAACTGGTACGGTGTGATGTCGCGGGGAATATCGTTGACATTGGTGGCAAGATTTCACGTAGCGCTTGACATCCTCCGTGATTCCTGGCCAATAGTAGTGTGCGCTGATTCTCTGCACTGTGGCTCCAATTCCCATGTGTCCGCTGAGTGGCATGCTGTGGCCTAGTTCTAGTACTTGGGCTCGAAGGGTGGCTGGTAGTACTAGTTGGGTGTGATCTCCATCTCCTTGTCGATGTAGAACTCCCTCTTCCATGTAGAAGTCTCCCTTGTGCGGGGGTGTGTGCGCCTTGGGTAGCTTCTGGAAGCACTTCGCTATCGAGGTGTCTTCTTTCTGTGCTGTTTTGATCTCTTCGAGTCCTGGATTCGGAGCGAACTCGGGCTGGGGTGGTTGGGTTTTAGCTTGGGCCCTGGTTTGCACTGCAGCTATCTCTACAGTTTTGGGGGGCGTGCCTAAGAACACATACCTACAACCTAGCACTAGATCATACAGGGGTTTCTGTAAAACAGCTGCTTGGATTCGTCCTGTGACGTACCTACTCTCTACTTCGATCCAAGCTATTGGGCAAGTAGTCGTCGGTTTCGTCAAGTCTGCTCCTTGTAAGTCGACTGTCTTGTCTGTCAAGTCCGCGCGCGATACGAGAGACTCGCTAACTATCGCGTCGTATGATAGACCTGTGTCATACAGACAGTTCGCTTCTTTTCCGTTGACCTTGACCGTGTCTGTCACCGATGGGTGATCTCCGATTGTGTGTGGCTTGTTACCGCTGCTTTGAGTTAGAACTCTGTGCGCTGGCCGGCTTTCGCGCTCTTCCCTACGTTGTGCGGCCAACTTGAAACATTCTGCGGTGGAGTGATTGTTTCTGTTGCAGAACGAACAATACCGTCTCTGTTCTGCGGGACCTCTTTTCCCGAATTCCGTGTTGGGTCCTTTATTTTGCCCAGGTCTGGGGTTATTCGGCTTATTCGCGGTGCGCTCTTCCCGGTTAGGGCTTCGTTTCTGTGCCTCTTTCCCGTTAGGCTTTAGGTCTCGCCTGAAGCTCTTGGCTTCTCCGTGTGCGGCCACGTACCTATCTGCGACCTTGACCAGATCTTCTAGTCTTTCCGCGCCCTGCTCTACTGAGAATGTTCTCAGCTCGGGGGTCATGGTTTCCCGTAGCTGTTCCCATACTAACAGTTCTGTCAGTCCATCATACGTCTTTGCCGTGGCTGACTGGCTAATCCACTTATCCAGCGTTGTGGACAACCGATCCGCGAACTGCGCATAGCTCTCTCCTTTCACTCTCCGATTGGTGCGGAACTTTTGCCGATAGCATTCTCCTGTTAGTTCGAATCCCGTTAGGAGTGCCTCTTTTACTTTGTGATAGTCAGTCACTCTGTCAGTCGGTAGCTTACTGTAGATGTCATAAGCCTTTCCTCTAAGCCCTTGACTAAGCTTAAAAGACCAATGAGTGGGATCTAGTTTATACTCTGTTGCTAGACGCTCAAACCTAGTCAGATAGAGATCTAAACCTTCTTCTCTCTCATTGAATGTTCCCAGTGGAAATGACATTCCTTGTACAGGGTTGGGTGCTACCTCTAGCTGATCTGAGTGGGAAGGGGTTGAGGAAGAACTTGAAGCTCCTGATCCCAATCTTCTTAGCTCTAACTCATGCTGTCTTTCTTTTTCCTTTTCTTCCCTCTCTTTTTCTTTTTCTGCCCTCTCTTTTTCTTTTTCTGCCCGCTCATACTCCCATTTCCTAACTTCTGCATCTCTCTCTGCTGCTACCTTCTTCTGTTCTGCTTCTAGCTCTAATTTCCTCGTTTCTCTCTCTGCCTCTAATTTCTTTTGCTCTAGTTCTAATTTCTTTTGCTCTGCTTCTAGTTCTGCTTTTCTCTGTTCTGCTTCGAGTTTCTTCGCCTCTCTCTCTGCTGCTCTCTCTGCCTTAGCTTCCTGTTTCTCTACCTCTGCATTGATATACGCAATTAGGTCTGCCCCTGCTAAGTGTAAAGCTTCTCCTAGTTCCTTGAAACGCAATCTCAAGGCCACTGGGTCCGACATTGCCAAACGTGTCTATGAACAACCTCTGAATCACGTGGAATACCAAAACACTAGCAATATTGCAATTCAATAACAACAATGCAAAGACCATCAAATTCGTAATCAATAATAGAATAAAACAAGAGTCAAATGGCATACAACAGTTATTTAAGCAAAACCTGCAAAAGAACAATGCAACATACAGGCACAAAAATATTTGAAGCAAAAAAGTTTTTAACTAAAGAATAGTGCACCCAACTGATCAGTCTTATACCCTTACACTATTCTAAGTTATTCTACTTCTACTGTTATCTAATTTTATTGTACTTAGGTCCGGTTATACCCAATTCCTATTATACACAGATCCTGGCAGGCTCGCCAATTAAAGTGTCACGTGGGGTTTATGGGCTCTGCACAATGGAATTATGGACCCTCACGTTTATTCGGTGGGAACTGCTAGTAAGTCACCCTATGAATTACTTTAATAAATTTATTTGTTTAGCTCGTTCTGTGTTAAGGTTGGGGTACAGAAATAGATAGAAAAATGGTAAAAGATTACTGTCACACTAGCTTTCACACGGCTATGAATCATATGTAGTCCAGCCACTTGATAACAGTTAAAATCACACATTTATTTCATCTACTCTATACACGATTCTCTAAGTACTAATCTAACTTAAAATGTCTCAGTCACTGCTAATAGTTCGATCGCTGATAGTCTAGGCAGCTGTTATATCTTCCTCGGGCACTTGCTATAATATTTCATGTAGATTTGGACTACTGTGGTCCGTTTTACAGTTTCTGAAGAGTTGGACTACTGTGGTCCTGTTATGATCAGTTTAAGTGCACCTTTGTCGATTACACTTAACTTTCTGATGGTGCGGTCGAAGTCCTTCTGTGAGGTAGCTTCTGGTACACCTTTGTCGTTGTGTAGTTGGGTTTCCTTGCCACGCTGTGGGGTCTGACAGGGTGTTTTTCAAGGTAGCTCTTTCCGGCTTGTGCGGCAGAGTCTCCTCAACCAACTAGTCGTTTCTGTGGAGTGGGGTGCACAGGATAGCTCGGGATAGCTCGGGATAGCTCGCCTGCTCGTCTGTAATATAAGAGACGAAATTCTGCACAACCCTGAATAATCGGTTTGTGCAGAGCGTCTCACTGAAAGCCAAAGTAGCCCTCAGTGATAGCTCCACATCTCTATACATAAGCGACGAACATTCTGCTACTTCCGGGTTCCACTGGAATCTCACTCTAAATTCCTATACATTCATAAATATAAATCGTGTCTAACTATACACATACAGAATTAATAATAATATAAACATTCAGTGGTACAGCCACTGGTCTGCAAACATACATATAAGTTAAACAACAGTGGTTCCGTACGGCATACAACATGGCGGCGCAACCGGTCGTGTTTCACCACGTGTTCGGCCTTTCCACATGGTCACGCAAATTCGGATTAACAATTCACCTTTATGCATAGCAAATTCCACAAACATAATTTCAACAATAATATAAATATATCACGATGAAACAGAAGGGTGTTCATTTACCTGTTTGACAAGTTCAGGCCCGTGATGACTTGAGAGAATTCTAAGATTCCTAAGTCCTGCTTCCTGGTCTATGAGTGTAGAGATTTCTATAGCTGTGGAGAATGTTGACTCTACCTCGTCTCACACACGACTGATTCAAACTGTGTTAGGCTCTGACACATTCAAACTGCTCTACCCGCTTAGCTGCTTCTGATTGGTTTAAATGGTCAGATTCAAAGCTCAAGTGCTGAGTCACTGCGAAGCGTGGGTCGGGCTCGCGGTGTGTACTTTTATTGCTGCTGTGTTATATACTGACTCTCTACTATTACAATTACTACACAAGCTAACCAGTCAATGGGCAGGGTAAACTGCTCGGTTCATGACACTGTGCAACAGTTGCAATGGCTTTTAAATAGTGAAGGAGTAGGGATTAGGGATGCTATATGGGGGTGTGGCAGTGGGTGTGAAGGAGGTTGGCGAGGGGAGAAAGAGAGGTCTGTATCAACCCAACTATCCAGCCCATTGGTCCTATCCTATCCCGTAACTAAAGATCGTTGGGGCACCACAGATGATCGTTTAACAAGCGTACTTCATCTTTCTCTGTTTTTAGGAACCCTCGTGGCTTCGTTCAGTGTCAAACCAGTCCATTCTTGAATGTTGTCCTCCCATCTCTTTTTCGGTCTCTCTTCTGCCTTCTTGCACCATGCCTTACAGGGTGGTTTTTGCAAGGCCTGATGCTCTGGGTACGTGGCCATACCATTGGAGTTTTTGTTTCTTCACCACTGTGAGCTTGTCATCATGTTGCCCAATGTCCGTCGGAATTCGTTGTTTTTGATGTGCTGGATATAGAAAATGCCCACCTGTAGTACCTCATCTCCATGCTTTGTATTCTTCGTTGTAGATTTGCTGTGAGGGTCCATGTTTCACAAGCGTATAGGAAGATGGAGATGACAAGGGAGCGCAGCAGCCTTACCTTGGAATGCAGACTGATGGTCCAGTCCTTCCAAATAGGATTCAACCTTGTCAGGGCAGCAGTTGTTTATGCGATCCTGGAGAGGACTTGGTCGGTTGATAGTTAACTTGAAGCATCGACATGTTCGTCTTGGGTCTTCTATTCCTCCTCTCTAACCTCCCTCCCCCCCACACACACACCACACACCACCCACCCACCCCTGTCTCGCTACCTTCTGCTGTAGTCTGTAGGAAAGAGACTTGTCTCGTTACCCTCTGCTGTAGTTTGTAGGAAAGAGACTTGTCTCGTTACCTTCTGCTGTAGTTTGTAGGAAAGAGACTTGTCAGTACACAACGGGCAGTTGGCGTAAGCCATGAGATTGAACACTCTGCATTGAAACGTCGGTGGATGCTTTGACGATGGGAAAGAAGAAAATGAAAACACTTTTTCCCCTTTGTCCTTTCTGGAGGTTTGTGAGCGTGCTGGAATCAGTCCTTTTCGTTTTCATTTCAGATGTGGATAAGCCTCAGTCTTAGGAGGAAGTTGCAAGTCTGACTTGATCTGTGATACTCAAGCATTAAATAAATATTGATATTAGTTGCGAAGCAAGTTGAGCTTCTCAGCTGGTCTCGAATAATCTGTTCCTTAGTCTAAGCTGAAAGCCCTGTTTAGACTGCATGCGTCCACCCAAACACGAAGTATCATAGACTTCTAGAATTTCTGCGAGCAACAATCATGTTCAATGATGGGGAGTCGCAGAGATTGTGGACTGGAATTATAGCGTGAGACAACAAGTCTGGGACTAAAACTGGGACAATACCATCGTTCAACGCAGGTGAACTGAGACATCTGTTACAATCCAAGACGGTTTTTTTTAGAACTTGACCATGCGTGAGATCTCTGGAGTCTGTGCGTGCAGTCCTATTCACTCTGCCTTAAAACGTTGCCTAGGAATGGGCCTCGCGAGTGAGGTGAAGAAGTGAAGTCCCCTAACATCGCTTTGGCATGCCGAGGGACAGCGTGAGATCCAGAGTGCGACCGCTAAGTTCCACGCGATTGGTCTTTTTCCTCGGACACCATGCAATTTCTCTGGGAAATAATAAAGTTCTTCTTCTTCTTCTTCTTCTTCTTCGGTCACTCCCGCCGGTGGTAAAAGAAATCGTAACGTCCAACTTGCTATTTATCTTGATAGCTGAATGCTGCAGCGGATGAAGTGTTTCAGTATTGGACCAGTCTTATCAGTTTCCGGACGGTCCGGCACATGTTTTATTTGACAGGGCAAACAGAAACTTGAATAGGCTGTGTACCGCTATGAAATATCGGGATCGATAAAACCTCCACTATTATTATCCCAACCCCACTCTCTCTCATACTGAACACTATGTTACTCACACAGACACTACTACCCTCTTCCCCTCCCCGTCATCGTATCCCCAATCACACCTTGCACATACCCACTCACACCGAGCAAACACCGCTCCTCTTACTCTCACAGTACGCTCTGCTTGTTCAGGGCAATAAGGTATGCACATTGTATACTGTATTTATACTGCGTATCAAGCAACTACAAAATTATAAAGGAGGTGCATCACTTTTGCTTAAGTAAACTGAGCAGTCTGTACACGCATGCATTCCATCGCCGGGATTTATATGATCCTGACGCTCATGTCCTAGACGGGGGAGTGCCAGGTACACAAGCACATTAGAATCTTATAAGTATGTTCCCTCGGTCATTCTGAATCTCTCAGTTGTCTGAAGCGTTAGCCGGTGCGCATCCAGCTGCAAGTTGACGCTTTGGGCGGATTGAGTTAGAACCCTGTACCGCACTTTCCCAACACAGCTCAGAGAGCTGATCAAGGCAATGACAGAAAATAGGATTTAAATTTAATTCGCCCAAGGCCCGAACTTGCTGCTTGGTGCGTACTGTCTTAACGCCCCAGACAACTTGGGATGTTCAATTCTGTGCCAAGTGTCGGTGACACCGTTCCTTACGGCGTAGGGGAGGGAGTCGTGTGTGTTTTTTAATGTGTTTGCATGCGCGCGCGTGTATGTGTGGGCTTGAATACGCTGTATGACACAGCAGTGATGTAACGTACGCTGTTAACCTTTATGGCCAGTGTTACAGAAGAAAAAAGAAGCAAGATCGATGATGGCGTGCTTTGAAGGAACGCAGTACAGTGTTAGGTCATTAGCATGATTGGATCAATGGCTTGCTTAACCCCCCCCCCCCCCCCCATAGGCAGCGTAGCTGACCCTCCACGATGCTTCCTCAATCCAGTTCCCAGTGGTAGACTTGGCTGGGTGGCGCTCGCTACATTAGACAGTGTCCAACTTTTCGCAGGATTATCTCCCCCGTCCAACTGTCGCTCAATATTGGTCGACCTGGATACAGTTGTGTCTCTCAACTCTTATTTACATCCCACACGGTGGCGCGAGCTACATTAATGTTTCACTTTTAAAAGGAATTATCTGCCGTTCACATGTCGCTCATTATGCCTATGGGTTTACGTCTAAACTTTAATGTTACTTCATTCATTGATTGAATCATTCTCTTATTCGGTTCATGTTCTTGTTCTTCATGTTCTTTCTTTCTTTCTTCTTCTTCTTCTTCTTCTTCTTCTTCTTCTTCTTCTTCTTCTTCTTCTTCTTCTTCTTCTTCTTCTTCTTCTTCTTCTTCTTCTTCTTCTTCTTCTTCTTCTTCTTCTTCTTCTTCTTCTTCTTCTTCTTCTTCTTACGCGGTTTGGGTCGTGCTACGTAAGACGTCTCCTTTGGTCAGCGCGGTCATTGTGTCGTACAGAGCCACCGAGACAATCCGAGGAAACGCTCTTTTGCCACAGTGTTATACATTGTACGGATACAATGCGCTGGGTCTGATTCGATCTACTCTAACAAGCATCATCGGTGATCTGATCTGGAAGAGAAAAAAAGTGTTTCTATTAATAACGTCAGCGAGATCGGATTTTAGATTTTTTAGATTTTAGATTTTAATGCTTTATTGTCCCTTTTTTATCGGGAAATTCTGGGCCGCCTCCCCATGTGGAAGGCGTAGTCGCAGCCTGTGGTGCGCCCAAACCCAACCTACCTAACATTAGTTGTGATTTTTGAAATTTAGAAATTGTTTTTAAATTTTGAAATATTTTGAAATTTTGCGGATAGATTTGAGGAGGACGGGATGGGGGTGGGGGATTGGTGAAGAAAGGAGATTGTTTGAGAGAGTTTTATTGACGCATGGGTTCTAGTAGTTTGTATTTCCAGGGTTGATGATAACGTCAGCATGACCTGATCTGAGAGAGAGAGAGAGAGAGAGCGGGGGAGCAGGAGGAGGTGGGTTTCGAGAAATTGAGTAAGGCTTGCAGGTTCAGATTGAAATTAGTTCCATTCATGGACTGTCAGTCAGCCATGCGTCTTTATGTGCCAGTGTATTATTATTGTTATCGTCCTCTGACGTTGCCATGATCAACTCTGTTATTAGTTAATGCCATTGGTCTTGGAACGGCGGGGAATTACGGTGAGGGCATTTTTAAATATAGACACTAATTAGAAAATGCAAAACTCATGTTGAATAACTTAATATGCACTGAGCTTACGTCAGGTGTAAACCTTTGACAACTTTGTATTTTATTTATTTTGTTTATTTTTATTTGGTGTCAGCGCAGATCTGATAACTTCACTCAACCCCAACCCCATCTGCACACCTTACTACACCGTTTGTTGTTGTGTATAATATTTTTTAGTTGTTGATTTGTTAACTGGCCAAAGTTGACTAATTCACCCTTTTGGGCCTTATTTAATGAAATCCATACAAAATAAAAATATGAGAAAGAGAGAGAGAGAGAGAGAGAGAGAGAGAGAGAGGTGGGGTGGGTGGGTAGGAGGGGGAGGAAAGAAGGAAGGAAAGAAGACACGGCAATTAACCATTGTTGGTCTATTTGAGGAGCGAAATGTATATTCAAACAGGACCTTGTTATTAATGGTTTGCTTGTTCCGCAAACTATGATTCATTCGTGGTAACAAACTCCGCATTGATTACACCGATTTTATTTGTGGCTTTTTATACTTTTAAATCCTCAAAGGGCAGGGCGGGTAGTTTCGTTGAATATGCTGCGCCCTGATTCTTTCTTTTGGATTTATCCTCTATCGCCATTAAGTCTGTCTCTCTCACTGTTTATTTATCGCGCTATCTGTCTTTGTGTGTCTCTTCTTCTTCTTCTTCTTCTTCTTCTTCTTCTTCTTCTTCTTCTTCTTCTTCTTCTTCTTCTTCTTCTTCTTCTTCTCCTTCTTAGTCTTTTTCTACCTCTTACTTCTTCTTCTTCTTCTTCTTCTTCTTCTCCTTCTTAGTCTTTTTCTACCTCTTACTTCTTCTTCTTCTTCTTCTTCTTCTCCTTCTTAGTCTTTTTCTACCTCTTACTTCTTCTTCTTCTTCTCCTTCTTAGTCTTTTTCTACCTCTTACTTCTTCTTCTTCTTCTTCTTCTTCTTCTTCTTCTTCTTCTTCTTCTTCTTCTTCTTCTTCTTCTTCTTCTTCTTCTTCTTCTTCTTCTTCTTCTTCTTCTTCATCTTCTTCTTACGCGGTTTGGGTCGTGCTACGTAAGACGTCTCCTTTGGTCAGCGCGGTCATTGTGTCGTACAGAGCCACCGAGACAATCCGAGGAAACGCTCTTTTGCCACAGTGTTATACATTGTACGGATACAATGCGCTGGGTCTGATTCGATCTACTCTAACAAGCATCATCGGTGATCTGATCTGGAAGAGAAAAAAAGTGTTTCTATTAATAACGTCAGCGAGATCGGATTTTAGATTTTTTAGATTTTAGATTTTAATGCTTTATTGTCCCTTTTTTATCGGGAAATTATGGGCCGCCTCCCCATGTGGAAGGCGTAGTCGCAGCCTGTGGTGCGCCCAAACCCAACCTACCTAACATTAGTTGTGATTTTTGAAATTTAGAAATTGTTTTTAAATTTTGAAATATTTTGAAATTTTGCGGATAGATTTGAGGAGGACGGGATGGGGGTGGGGGATTGGTGAAGAAAGGAGATTGTTTGAGAGAGTTTTATTGACGCATGGGTTCTAGTAGTTTGTATTTCCAGGGTTGATGATAACGTCAGCATGACCTGATCTGAGAGAGAGAGAGAGAGAGAGCGGGGGAGCAGGAGGAGGTGGGTTTCGAGAAATTGAGTAAGGCTTGCAGGTTCAGATTGAAATTAGTTCCATTCATGGACTGTCAGTCAGCCATGCGTCTTTATGTGCCAGTGTATTATTATTGTTATCGTCCTCTGACGTTGCCATGATCAACTCTGTTATTAGTTAATGCCATTGGTCTTGGAACGGCGGGGAATTACGGTGAGGGCATTTTTAAATATAGACACTAATTAGAAAATGCAAAACTCATGTTGAATAACTTAATATGCACTGAGCTTACGTCAGGTGTAAACCTTTGACAACTTTGTATTTTATTTATTTTGTTTATTTTTATTTGGTGTCAGCGCAGATCTGATAACTTCACTCAACCCCAACCCCATCTGCACACCTTACTACACCGTTTGTTGTTGTGTATAATATTTTTTAGTTGTTGATTTGTTAACTGGCCAAAGTTGACTAATTCACCCTTTTGGGCCTTATTTAATGAAATCCATACAAAATAAAAATATGAGAAAGAGAGAGAGAGAGAGAGAGAGAGAGAGAGAGAGAGAGAGAGGTGGGGTGGGTGGGTAGGAGGGGGAGGAAAGAAGGAAGGAAAGAAGACACGGCAATTAACCATTGTTGGTCTATTTGAGGAGCGAAATGTATATTCAAACAGGACCTTGTTATTAATGGTTTGCTTGTTCCGCAAACTATGATTCATTCGTGGTAACAAACTCCGCATTGATTACACCGATTTTATTTGTGGCTTTTTATACTTTTAAATCCTCAAAGGGCAGGGCGGGTAGTTTCGTTGAATATGCTGCGCCCTGATTCTTTCTTTTGGATTTATCCTCTATCGCCATTAAGTCTGTCTCTCTCACTGTTTATTTATCGCGCTATCTGTCTTTGTGTGTCTCTTCTTCTTCTTCTTCTTCTTCTTCTTCTTCTTCTTCTTCTTCTTCTTCTTCTTCTTCTTCTTCTTCTTCTTCTTCTTCTTCTTCTTCTTCTTCTTCTTCTTCTTCTCCTTCTTAGTCTTTTTCTACCTCTTACTTCTTCTTCTTCTTCTTCTTCTTCTCCTTCTTAGTCTTTTTCTACCTCTTACTTCTTCTTCTTCTTCTTCTTCTTCTTCTTCTTCTCCTTCTTAGTCTTTTTCTACCTCTTACTTCTTCTTCTTCTTCTCCTTCTTAGTCTTTTTCTACCTCTTACTTCTTCTTCTTCTTCTTCTTCTTCTTCTTCTTCTTCTTCTTCTTCTTCTTCTTCTTCTTCTTCTTCTTCTTCTTCTCCTTCTTAGTCTTTTTCTACCTCTTACTTCTTCTTCTTCTTCTTCTTCTTCTTCTTCTTCTCCTTCTTAGTCTTTTTCTACCTCTTACTTCTTCTTCTTCTTCTTCTTCTTCTTCTCCTTCTTAGTCTTTTTCTACCTCTTACTTCTTCTTCTTCTTCTCCTTCTTAGTCTTTTTCTACCTCTTACTTCTTCTTCTTCTTCTTCTTCTTCTTCTTCTTCTTCTTCTTCTTCTTCTTCTTCTTCTTCTTCTTCTTCTTCTTCTTCTTCTTCTTCTTCTTCTTCTTCTTCATCTTCTTCTTACGCGGTTTGGGTCGTGCTACGTAAGACGTCTCCTTTGGTCAGCGCGGTCATTGTGTCGTACAGAGCCACCGAGACAATCCGAGGAAACGCTCTTTTGCCACAGTGTTATACATTGTACGGATACAATGCGCTGGGTCTGATTCGATCTACTCTAACAAGCATCATCGGTGATCTGATCTGGAAGAGAAAAAAAGTGTTTCTATTAATAACGTCAGCGAGATCGGATTTTAGATTTTTTAGATTTTAGATTTTAATGCTTTATTGTCCCTTTTTTATCGGGAAATTCTGGGCCGCCTCCCCATGTGGAAGGCGTAGTCGCAGCCTGTGGTGCGCCCAAACCCAACCTACCTAACATTAGTTGTGATTTTTGAAATTTAGAAATTGTTTTTAAATTTTGAAATATTTTGAAATTTTGCGGATAGATTTGAGGAGGACGGGATGGGGGTGGGGGATTGGTGAAGAAAGGAGATTGTTTGAGAGAGTTTTATTGACGCATGGGTTCTAGTAGTTTGTATTTCCAGGGTTGATGATAACGTCAGCATGACCTGATCTGAGAGAGAGAGAGAGAGAGAGAGCGGGGGAGCAGGAGGAGGTGGGTTTCGAGAAATTGAGTAAGGCTTGCAGGTTCAGATTGAAATTAGTTCCATTCATGGACTGTCAGTCAGCCATGCGTCTTTATGTGCCAGTGTATTATTATTGTTATCGTCCTCTGACGTTGCCATGATCAACTCTGTTATTAGTTAATGCCATTGGTCTTGGAACGGCGGGGAATTACGGTGAGGGCATTTTTAAATATAGACACTAATTAGAAAATGCAAAACTCATGTTGAATAACTTAATATGCACTGAGCTTACGTCAGGTGTAAACCTTTGACAACTTTGTATTTTATTTATTTTGTTTATTTTTATTTGGTGTCAGCGCAGATCTGATAACTTCACTCAACCCCAACCCCATCTGCACACCTTACTACACCGTTTGTTGTTGTGTATAATATTTTTTAGTTGTTGATTTGTTAACTGGCCAAAGTTGACTAATTCACCCTTTTGGGCCTTATTTAATGAAATCCATACAAAATAAAAATATGAGAAAGAGAGAGAGAGAGAGAGAGAGAGAGAGAGAGAGAGAGGTGGGGTGGGTGGGTAGGAGGGGGAGGAAAGAAGGAAGGAAAGAAGACACGGCAATTAACCATTGTTGGTCTATTTGAGGAGCGAAATGTATATTCAAACAGGACCTTGTTATTAATGGTTTGCTTGTTCCGCAAACTATGATTCATTCGTGGTAACAAACTCCGCATTGATTACACCGATTTTATTTGTGGCTTTTTATACTTTTAAATCCTCAAAGGGCAGGGCGGGTAGTTTCGTTGAATATGCTGCGCCCTGATTCTTTCTTTTGGATTTATCCTCTATCGCCATTAAGTCTGTCTCTCTCACTGTTTATTTATCGCGCTATCTGTCTTTGTGTGTCTCTTCTTCTTCTTCTTCTTCTTCTTCTTCTTCTTCTTCTTCTTCTTCTTCTTCTTCTTCTTCTTCTTCTTCTTCTTCTTCTTCTTCTTCTCCTTCTTAGTCTTTTTCTACCTCTTACTTCTTCTTCTTCTTCTTCTTCTTCTTCTTCTTCTTCTTCTCCTTCTTAGTCTTTTTCTACCTCTTACTTCTTCTTCTTCTTCTTCTTCTTCTCCTTCTTAGTCTTTTTCTACCTCTTACTTCTTCTTCTTCTTCTCCTTCTTAGTCTTTTTCTACCTCTTACTTCTTCTTCTTCTTCTTCTTCTTCTTCTTCTTCTTCTTCTTCTTCTTCTTCTTCTTCTTCTTCTTCTTCTTCTTCTTCTTCTTCTTCTTCTTCTTCTTCTTCTTCTTCTTCTTCTTCTCGGCTGTGACTCATGCAGTTAGAAAAAAAAGAAAACAGCTGGTCCAGTCATAGGGTGTTGCTTTGCTAACAATACCAGAGTCCTGAATCGATTAGTAGACATAGATCACCTGATTGATATCGATACATGACTACTTGCGTTTAGTTTTCTGCAAACACACGCGCGCCTCACGCTCGTGTGAACACACACAAGCATACACCACACACACACACCCACACACACCCACCCACACCCACATTCTCTCTCTCTTCCCAGGAAGGGATGACGTGGAATCGTTTCTGTTAATGGTTCTGTTTATTGTTGTTAATGTCTAATGAGCAAATTGAATGTTTGGTTTTCCCATAACTTGTGATTGATTGATGGATTGTTTTATTGATGGAATCATTGATTGATTGATTCACTCAGTCACTTATCTCAAAGAAGTAGTAGTCATGAACTCTGAACAATGAGGACTTCAAACTGGTTTGGTTAGAAAACGCCAGTGGCTATTTTAAGTTCACGCTTCTATTGTGTTTGCAAGGACAAAAAAGTCACGTTAATATTTTATTTTAGTAATAGTTGAGGTACACGGATGCAAAGGTTTCACAGTTAGTCATAGTACAATCATTCTTTTGTATTACACTCCTGTCTACACCCTAAATGTTTGTGCCGGCCAACATTAGTTTGGTTCTTCTTAATTGATTTTATGGATGGACATAGGCGACATTTCCGTTGAATTTGCTGCGTTCGGATTAATTCGCCTGTATATTCCTCTTGAACATTATCATAGAGTTTTGAATGCACTGGTTAGTCTGTAGTAGACATTTGTTTCCCTTTTCCTTAAAAAAATCTATCTTGCTTTATGTGCACTGCTTGTTTGTAATACACTTGTCTATGTATAGCTCGTTTTATGCTAGCGAGTGGGTCAGTTGGGTGTCGCGTGGATCATACGATACTGGCATACTTTTAGCCAGAGCTGCGACCGTGGCACCCTTATGCGGCCACCCGATTGGTCGCTTTTTGCAGGCGTGTGACCTCGCCATCGGGAATTCGCTGAGCTTAAGAATATACACACCACTAGTAGCTTATAAGAATTGCTGTCCATGAATAGTAACAGCTTTCTATGCATATAGAGTCATGAGACAAGGCTTTTTGACTTGTTTTGGGTCTCGCTTAGGCTTTTTGCGGAGTGTTTAATTGGCGTGTTGTGCTGTACGTAGGATAGGGTGATTTCAACCAGTAGTCACGCACGCCTGTTTCCTTGGCCTGTTGCTACTGTTCTAACAGTCTTAACGGTATTTGGGCTTTAAGAAGCTGTTTTAGTGATTATTTGTACGGTAGTTGTTGTGATTTTGTGGTGGTGGCCTTACGATTGGTGAGTACGCATTAGTAGTAATTTTGTGGTGGCGACCTTACGGTAAAGTTGTATTTGTGGACTTTCTGCATCGCTATTTTGTTGTAGATAAGTCGATGACCGTTGATTATCAGATATAGGTCAATCGTATCGCCTGCCCAACTAGCGGTAGTTGTGACCTTAAGAATAGGGTTATAATGTTTGTGATTATGACTGTGTAAGTATGGGTTTATTTGCGGACTTCAATCTTCTGCTAGCAGTGTTCCCTCCACACACAAAAAATGAGAGTCCTTGGGACTCCCAGGTATAAAATTTTAAGAGTCCTTGTGCAAATTTTGAGAGTCCCCAAATCAGGAAAAAAAATGTAAAAACAAGTCCAAGCCTCACTTTTTTTCCTTTTTCTTTTTTTTACTCTGTTAAAGCGTCACATTAGTTATCATAATCATATTAAACCCAAAAAATTAAAACATGTTTCTTTGGACGCTTTACTTCAGTTTGAGTTTCATCATTTATTTGTTTATCCTTGCCTTGGAGTTCCCTATTTTCAATAATGACAGTATCTGAACTTGATGTTGCTGTAGATGAACGGGTTTTGGGCGCAGTCAACCAAGTCAGAAGTGACATGATCGTGTATGATAGAATCAAAGAACGGATTCACGAAGATTTCTTCTGTTCAGTGAATGGATTGCTTGGAGGAAGTTTACAATGCGCGCGCATGCGATTTTTAAGAACGACCACTCCCGACACAATCTTTAATCGTCTGCAAGGGCAGTTTCAGTTGGGTTCTGATTCTGATTATGCCGTGAATTAGTTCGCCACTCGTTGGTCGTAACTTTGACTTCACCGATTTGAAAAAAAAGTTGTGCGTCCACAGGACGCACACATGCAAATTTTTCTGCGTCCTTTTTCATATTTTGTGCGTAATTGACGCACTACTGTGCGTAATCGGGAACACTGGCTAGGGAAGTCTGTCGTGGACGCCTTAGCCTTAGTTGTCTGGAATGTTAGGCAGTGCACAACAAGCAGCAAGTTACGCTTTTAGGAAGCTTGGTTAAGTGGAAGTCAACAAATCGGTATGACCCCAACGGAGAACTTGCACAGCACATTGTAAGCCAGACAATGCAATAAAGCCAATAACCATCACCCACACACACATTCACGGAATCACCTTAATTTTTCTGTTCTTAGCCAGCGCCTTGAGCAGCCCTTTAAGCTGGAAAGCGCTATGGTGCAATAACAGTTTATCATTGTGTGTGGTTTGTGGCCGCAGTCGTACGATTGTTAGTAGGTGGTAGTAGTTGATTGCATTTTCCATGTATTACGCAGGCAACCGTGCTTTGCCGTTGGCAAGCTGTTGTTTAGAACATACGTACATGTACATATTGGTTGATCAGCTACGTGGACACCCGAACAATTGAAGATGACATCACGATCATAACCTGTTTCTAAGTACTGCTACCGTCAGTCACAAGAAGCGTCACGGTACTTTATTGTTGTTGCTGCTGCGAGAGATAGAGTTATCGATAGTACACTATAATATAAGAAACACATGTGGAAGGGATAGAAATAAATATGTATGGCAGTACAGTTAGCATACAGTGACACTAACAGCGGTACATCGATGCATGCATGAGTGGTAATATTTTAACGTGGCATCTTTATCTGTCACTATTAGATATATCCAGCCAGCGCCTGTTATATTGTAAAAGCGCAATATAGGAAGAGTAGTAGAGAGCTTTAGTTCCACCAGCGAAACTTGGTTCGCAGTGATCCCTTTAGTTTCAGGTTATGCAATCGGGAAATCCTTACGAACTTTTCTTCGTGCCTGCGGTTCTGAAGCGGCTGCGCCTTTAGTTGCAGACGAAATTTTGTTCGTCCTTTTCCAGGGGAGGTAAATGCGATCATAAATCTGATTGGCGGAGGTTGTTTTCGTCGAAAACGCGCGAGTCTTTAGAGTTGGTCCATCACGAGCTAATAAAACAAGCAAATGTGGAAGGGCTAGAAATAATATAACAAATCTTTCACATTTAGAAACACTTTTACCAAAGAGAGTTTAGTTTGAAGTTTAGGATAGAGAATGTGTAATGTTTTCTTCTCTCTCGCTCTTTTCTATAAAACACAAATTAGAGAGCTTCTATGGCCCTAACTTGTGTTCATTGCCTACGCTAACCTACTAACTAACCCGTTTAGGCCTACGAACCTAGTAGTATAGCGTTCATTCAACCTAATGGCTGTTCGTATTCATTCATAAGAATACACCAGAAAAGTGATTTGTCATCTTTACCATGCCCATAGAAGACACTTGAAACCTAGACGTAATGCAACATTTTTGCTGAAAATCTCAAACGGAACCACAAACTCTTCAGCCATTTTACACCTGAAAGCAGAAGCCGCCCCAAAACAGAATCTTTTTTAAAGAGCAAAGTACACCTATTTTAATGAATCAACAACAAAAAAAAAATGTTAAGAGAATACAGTCAAAGCATTTATTCAAGCTTACGATTATGGCAATTGAAAAACAACAACAGAAGCTTACATGAGGATCACGATTCGTCAAAATGATGAAAATTCCGCAATTTCATGTAGAGAAGTCTTCTGCGTAATGCAAATGAGAAGGTCGTGACATTCCGGAAGCGCAAAAGTTATGACGTACGAATACGATCACTTTATTATCTCAAAGAGAAATTCACACGTGGTGCCACATATAAATGTTACAAGACAATAAAGGACAGTATAACAACAATAAACAGTAAACAGTAAAACAGGATAAAAGTGTATCAAGAAGAAATTACTGAATTAGCCATTTAAAACTGTAATCATAAGATCATAAAGTAGACGGGGGTGGGGGGATGGGGGATGGGGGGGGGGGGGGGGTTTCCCACGAAAAAGTACTACGAACCAAGTTTCTGTGCTTCCTAACGCTCTCTAATATAATGTAGCGGAAAGGGAGGCGACTGGTGCAAACTTGGGAGAGAGGTTGTCTACCTTACATTTTTTGGTAAGACTAGCCTTGGGTGAATGGAGACTGACTGGGCGTAGTCAGTGTCGGTTCCAGACATATCTGTTGCGAACTGGAAAACCATGAGGACATGGTTCGATTTGAGCTGTGGGATCTGTAGCTTGGGAGAGAGGTTGTCCACCTTACATGTTTTGGTTAGACTAGACTTGGGTGGCTCCTGCTTAGGTTTGGCCATTGGGTTAAGCAGGACCATTGTTTTTCCAGGCTGACCATTCGTCTTCAGCTTTTGGTGGTGAGCAGGACTACATTGTCGGCAGGCATTTTATGCAAGTCAGTGGCAGTGACTTTGCCACTTTGACTTTGACTTTGACTTTGCCAGAGAGTGTTTGGCAGTAGTAGCCGGCAAACCGTTTACTATTAGCACGCTTCACCGCCTTGCAGGGCAAATATTTTTATGTCCGTTTTACGAGGGATGAATAAAAAAAATAACAGCTCGGGCTGAGCCGTGTTCTCAAGGTGGTGGCCGAGAGACGGGAGTCAAATACTCCGCTCGGCTACAATAATGCATTATAACACAAATTGCCTTTAGTGGTATTTGATGCATGTGGTGTTATTTGATCCTTGGGGTTGCTAGTTTGTCACTGTGGACTTGATGTTATTCTTCAGCAGGTGGTTTATTTGTGTCATCTTTGTCGTCATTGTAGAAGTCAGGTGAAGAAGCGAGAATAGAGAATTAGAGAAACATTAAGTTTTTATTAACTTTCACTTGTACCAAGTATACACTTAAGTACCGATTGTTGAACTCGATGGTTTCCGATACCGAGTTTTTAAAATGTATTTTGTGTCAGCTTCGACATTGTCTTGAAATTAAATTCCTTTGTGTGATATGGAATTAAAAGGAAAACAATCTTATAATTGTTACTGTTTGCATTTTTAAAATGAGTGAGGAAACCGAAGTACCCGGAGAAAACCCTCGCTGACCTGAATAGTCTCGTTTCTAAGTCACATGAGTTCGCCCCTTGTGGGAATTGAATCCGCGACCTTCGGCATAGGAAACCGGAAACGTACCAACTGCGCCACGAGGTCACCCCTAATAAGATACTCCGTGCGTTAAAGTAGCGATGACGTCTTTTGATATAATTATGTAACTGTTAACTCTCTGCACGCGCGTGATAGAACAGTCACCATTTGAGAAACGGGACGAAAAGCATGCTGTCTTTGTCACCTGTGCTCTGCAGTCGTTGGTTCAAAGATTAAAACCAATTGTTTGATTTTCAGTGTTATGGATTTTCCGGAGTATCTTTCACAGTTTGAAGGTGTCGGTTGATTGCTTGGGACTATTTGGATCAAGCTTATTTAGGTGCTTTGTGATACAACGCATTTTGGATGCGCGTGATCAACTAATTGTGACTGATTGATTGTCAACGACTTCTATTTTGAGAGACCGGTCAACCAGATAATCTGATACTCGGGAAATCATCCGCAAATGTGACTGTGACTGTAAAGGTCTTGGATACTGTACACCTAAAATCAGGTAATCTGATTGCAAACAGTCATGTGCAAATGTGACTGTGGCGTTGCTGTGAGAGATACTCTGGACCTGTAAGCAGGTGATTGGATTAGCTAGACCTAATGGACAGTTTACCGAGCGACATCAGTTCTCTCTTCACCATGAAGCTGTACGGGTTCTCCGAAACCTTCAAGGCCGTCCTGTTCAAGTAAGTGTGTGGACTTTTTCCTCCCAGTATTTTGATTTCTTCTGTTCGGAAATCTGTTTTGTGAAGGGTTGACGAAAGATGCAAGGTAAAGCGTGTGAAACATTGATGTAAGACGATGTGTATGCGTGTGCGGGTGTGTGCCTGTGTGTGTGAGAGTAAAAGAGAGAGAAGTGTGTGTGTGTGTGTGTGTGTATGTGAAAGAGAGAGTGCGTGTAAAATAGAGAGAGAAGTGTGTTTATGAGAGAGAGAGAGAGAGACAGAGAGAGAGAGAGACAGAGAGAGAGAGAGAGAGACAGAGAGTATGTGTGTGAACGAGAGAGTGAATGCGGGATTAAATGTATTTTACTAAATTTTGTGGGAATGGAGGTGTTTAAATACTTTTGTACACTTTATTACAAAAAGAATTGGTGGTGATGGTGGGGGGGGGGAGAGGAGGGGAGTGGGGAGGAAAGAGGAGTCTTCAGTTGTAACGGGGGGAGGTTTGATGTAAATTTGAAAATTTCAATCAACGTTTTACTTTCTCGTAAATTCGCTCCATTTCTCACGCGATTTACATTTTGCCGCTGTTTTCTTTACTGAAGAAATAATTATGATGTTAACAAATTGGATTCACACGAATTCAATTTTCACCAATATTTTCTTTTCTGGGGAAACTAATTTAAATTATGTTGCATATCAATTTCATTGTGTCGGTCGTTAGCCCGGTTACCTTTGTATTTGGAGCTGTGAGCTGTGTGTCATCATTGTTTCATGTCGCCCAGGGCTTGCTGGTCATTTCAATTTCTGGCCAGCCAAGGCGCCGCCAAGGTCATCCATCATGCACGCTGTCTCCTAAATAATCGCTTTGTTGCTTTCAGTAGCCCACCTCCACCCCCTCCTTACCCCCTTTCACTGCTCACCCTCTTCTCATTTCACCCTCCACCCTCTTCCCCTTCCCTCTGTCCTTACTCCATCCCCATACCTCCCGTTCCTTTCCTCCATGATTCTGTCTTTTCAGAACGCGCATGGTAAGGATAATTGTACCATGTCCATGCTCAGTGGGAGATTGAAATGTGGGATTCCTGAAAACGAAATTGGGAACTGATCAGTGAGATTGTAAGGGTGAGTCTGAAATGTGAGATTGTAAACAAACGACATTGAGATTGGACTGAGATTAAAAACTATGAGGGCGATGGTGTCCGTGTTGGGGTTCAGACCAGTGTCAGGTCTCATAATCGGCTTATGTCAACACCATCCGAACTGCAGCCTAGTGAGGACACACTTTCTCATTATTTGGGGATTTCTTCACTCTCATTTCTTGTTTTGGGAGTTTTTAGCATTGTTTTCTTGCATGCATTGGTGGTGTCTACGAGATGTAGAATGAAAACAACCTTTTCCCCTCCTGTATAGTTTCTGTAGTTTGTATACATGGTAGCTTTCCTTCGCTAGACCAGTCACTTTTTTCTTGAAAACTCTTCCGGTACAAAACTCCTCATTTGTGTGGGAAGTCTGTTGGATCAGCTTGGGAATATTGGAGGCTTTCTGCCAAATGGTCACTGGGGCTTTCTATGATGTTATTATTTGGCAATGTAGCCATTTTATATGTATGTGTTTGCCCTCTGCAAGGAATCTATAGCATCAGACACCTGCCGAGTTTCCCATAAGCACACTACGATATCTGAAACTTAAGGCTAAGATATATCAAGCATATACACAACATCTCAGAAACAATAATCGGTTTCGGTAAATACATATAACATGAACATATTAACTAATACATGGCAATCAATGTAATTTATAAACATACAAGTACTAGAAAACTACTAGTGTTAACTACCTTCTAGTCTCTGGGAATCGTGATACCGTCTCTAGTCTATCACTCGGTTGGTGATGGCTGAGGATTTTTGTTCTCTTCATCTCATTCTCGCGACTACGTGAATCTTTTCTCGAGCGTCTTTTTTCTCTTGTCCTGCTTCTGGGACACTATCTGTTACGTCTGAACTTCGTGTGTTAGAGGAGAATTGTAGGGTAGATCTACGAGTGATATGATTCGCGTGGCTACTTAGCGGTCAAGTGACACCGGTCAGAGGTCCAAGTAGGCTAACTTAACGTCTCAAGGAGGTCAATTTAACAATGCTCAACATTCCTTTAGAGCTAGCACACCAGCTCAATGCCTATGTGAGCAGCACTGTGCTTGCTGCGGGCTATTTATAGCTTGCCTGCACCCTCCCTTCCAGTGAAAGGAAAGGAAGCATCCGCGAAGCTATACTATAGCTAGCCTGGCTGATCTAACCTCAAAACTAAAAAGCTTTGGTTGAGTCGCTGTGAGAGAGCTGGTAAATTAATGGCAAGTTTTGTTCAATACTATCTGTTTATCGCTAAGCTAAGACAGGACCATCAGTCTACATTCCAAAGTGAGACTGCTGCGCTCCCTTGTCATCTCCATCTTCCTATATGCTTGCGAAGCATGGACCCTCACAGCAGATCTCCAACGAAGAATACAAAGCATGGAGATGAGGTGCTACAGAAGATTTCTTGGCATTTCCTATACCCAACACATCACCAACGACGAAGTCCGACAGACCATCACACAAGCCATTGGACAACACGATGACCTGCTCACAGTGGTGAAGAAACGGAAACTCCGATGGTATGGCCACGTCACCAGATCATCAGGCCTTGCAAAGACTATTTTGCAAGGCACAGTGCAAGGAGGTAGAAGAAGAGGGAGACCGAAAAAGAGGTGGGAGGACAACATTCGAGAATGGACTGGTTTGACACTGAGCGAGGCCATCAGGGCTGCTGAGGACAGAGAAAGATGGGAGTATGCTGGTTAAACGATTATCTGTGGTGCCCCTACGACCTCCGGGTTACGGGACAGGATAGGATATGATAGGATCGCTAAGCTGAGTTACCACATCTTTGTCGTCAACATTTCTGATATTACATAGTGTGTGTGTATGTGTGTGTATCTATTTCTGTGTGTGTTTGTTGGAGGTTGAGGAGGTGGATGCTGTGAGGGAGGGTATAGTATGACGTAAGAAGAATATCGATCATTGATAACAGTGATTTATCTTAACGCACAGTTGTGTAGTATTAAGGGCTCAAGGAAGGAGGGGGTCGGTGGGTTATTAATTTGATGTTGGAGAATTTAGGGGTTGAGGCAGTTGGCTGCAACTGTTACTTGATCTCACGAAGAGCGCAATGCAGTTTACATGTGCTAACAACACACACGAGAAGCCATTTAATCAACCTGTAAAAGCAACATTTCCTAAAGAAGTGGAATACCTAATTTCAGGGAATCCCAATATCCTCTGGGCATACTGGAATGAAAAACGGCTGCTGTCCAAGTTGTGAGGTGCAATACGAATGCAAAATGTAATCATTTATGGATTTGATTTGATTTTATTTTATTTTAGGTTGTCGTTGGGCTGACTGGGTTTGTGTGAACAGAAGGTGATGCTAGAGGGGTAGCGCTATTGCGTGAGACACAGGCGTTCATCGAGTTTTGCCTGTGATAGATGTGTCCTGATCTTTAGCTGTGAAGTGAATAATGATGCTGACTTGATCTTTTGCACGCAGAGATCGATGTTGGGGATTATGGACATCTGTGCAGACTTATAGTGTGATGGATGATGTCCTGTTTTCACAAAAAGGGAGTGATATTATGTTTTGACAATAAGGATGTGGGGTGGGTGGGTTGGGGGTGGGAGCTATTGTTTGACAGAGCTGTTGGCAAGAGCGGGTGATTCAATGTTTCGCAGAACAGGTAACAGGGTAGGGTCCTTTGTTCCTTAAAGGGGCCCACTTTGTCTACGCCTCCTTGACAGATCCTTTTAAAATCAAAATCACAGTGAGTATTGCCCTACTGAAAGAACAGGCTTAAAAAAAATCTCTCGACAGTTAATTTTCAAATCAATAAATTTTGGAATTTGTTTGTTGTGGCTATTAGCAACCGCTAGCCCAGCGTTCTTAAGCTAAAAGTAGCATCTAACAAAGCCGATGAGAGGCAGAACCCCAAATCAAGTTGCTCGGTAAGGTTTTTCGTGTTAGGTTGATACAACAGACTTTTTACCCTGCCCCACACACCGAAGACGCACTCTTGAAGTCGGCTGGTTCAATCAGAAATAGGGCCAAAGGTCACACGGCTGTGGTATTGGCGTGCCGTCACACGGAAGAAATCACTCCCTGTCAGAACAGAAATGGAAAATTCAAAAATGGAGCGATTGGTTCGAGCAACGAACCCCCCCCCCCCTACCCCTACTTCCTTTATCATTGCTTATTGTAATAACAATGCTAATTTTAGGGTAAACCCGTTTTCACCAAAGTAAACAAAGCCTTGGAATTGGTACCCTTTCATTGAAAAATGTTCTGTCTACCAGTTTCATGGAGTTTCTTCACATAAAAAAAAATGTGGTTTATTGAACATTCTGTAGACTTTAATTTAAGAGCGGGTGATATGTGATATGTTTTGCACATCCGGGTACGGTAGGATCATTTTGTTCCTTGAGAGGTCTTTTGGCGCCAGGTTCGCAGGATTTCTACAGAATAAAATGTATCATTGCCCATGTTGGAGCAAAGTTGTATGCTTATTAGAACCTACCAATCTCACAGTTTTCTTTGTTTAACAAAAAAAAGTTGGAGGGTCTTACTGAAATTACACTAGCCTTTTCTATTTGGCTGTCTGTCTGTCTGTTTCCTCCTCTATCACTCTCCCCACTATCACTCTTCCCCTTTCCAATCATTTCACAGGGAAGAACAGTATTAGGAGGATATAGGAGAAGGAAGAAGAAGAAGAAGAAGATGGTGTTTTGCACTTTCGGGCCTATTTACTATTTGTAAAATGTTGAAGCAATATGGAGGCTTTGGTGTATTTTTGACGAATGCCATATTCCTGGAGAACTGTGCAATCTAAGGGCTTCCCATTTGATTGTGACATCGGTGGATCGGGTGAAATAATTTAAAGGACGAGAACGGAGAAGAAGCCTTTGGGAAGATGAGTAGGAAGGATACGGGGTGGAGAGAGAGAGAGAGAGAGAGAGAGAGAGAGAGAGAGACAGAGAGACAGACAGACAGACATGAAGAGAGAGAGACATACAGAAAGAGAGAGAGACAGAGACAGACAGGAAGAGAGAGAGACATACAGAAAGAGAGAGACAGACAGAAAGAGAGAGACATACAGAAAGAGAGAGAGACGTAGAGGGAGGAAGGATTGGAACAAAAAGTTAAATGCTTTACAAGAAAATTAATAAACAAACTTTCGGCATAAAGTGTATATTTACATTGCAAAGCGGAAGAAAGAAAAAAAAGAAGAAGAAGGAGAAAAATAAGGTGAGTAATTTTTTAGTCTGTTCCCGCTTGCGACACTTGACGTTTGGCTCGGGTTTGTTAGAGGGAAAGAGAAGTGTATGTGTGCGAACACTATCACAGACAATTGAAACTTGATTACAAAGACTTGTGAAACAAGGCACCCCAGATCCACCTCAACGCCAATAGCCAGTGCAGTGTGTGTGGGTGTGAGTATGGGTGGGTGTGTGTGTTAGTGCGTGTATGTGTTTGTGTGGGTGGGTGTGTAGGTATGTGTGGGGAGGAAGAGCGTGGGGTTGATGTGAACAGTATCAATTACAATTTGAACTGGGATTAGTTAGAAGAGCTGTTTCGGACATTTTACTCATCAATGACTCACTGTAGTGTGCAGAAGGGAACACAATAGGACATCAACGTTGGAAAATTACAAACAATAAGTGGGTTCAGCTGGAAGAGTTGATGAAGAAGGAAGAGGCAGAAAAAAAACGAAGAAGAAGAAAGAAAAAAAAAGAATGAACAAAACAGCAGCGGCAGGTGGCGATGGTGGTTATGTTGATGATGAGTAGGAGGAGAAAAGGCGGAGAAGAAGAATTGTTGCTAAATTTATACTAAATGTTCAGAAAAAGTTAAGTGGTGATTTTAACGGAATTGGTTGTGATAGATCTATGCATAGTCTAAACTCTCTCTCTCCCTTTCTCCATCTCTCCTCCCTCTTTCCCTTCCTCCCTCTCCGCTCCTCCCTTCATCTATCTTGCTTGCAGTTATCTGCCCTCTCTTTCCCCAAACGTTGCAACAAGTGTATTTAATCTCACAGTCGCTCTGTCTCCATCTATTTTTTAACCAGCTCTTTAACTGTGATGACGTCACGCTGTGCCCGACGTTGCTGCACAATTTCACCCTGCACCCTTCTGTCTGCTTCTCCGTCTGGCACTTAGTCATTTTAACATTCAGTATTGGAGACAGAAAGGTAGGCCTATATAGAGAAGATAAAAATAAGAACAATCCAGCGAGTCTTCACATAAAACCGAAGTGTTCCCAGTCTGGTAACAACTTTTTTTTTTCTCCCCCAGGTTAAACCAAGATCATCGCGTTTGGTATTGGTATTGAGCTTTGGAAACAGCAGGCTGCAAATATTTAGTATTTTATTGTTGTTTTATTAAATTTTTTATTTTGAAATAAAAAAAATAGCCTATCTTTATGTGGGCTCAGGGCATGATAATTGTGGGATGCATTGCAGTCTGCGGTAAATTGTGCTATCGTTAAGTTCCAGTAACGTGATGGTGGATGATTCTCCATGAGTTTACTTGTTTTCAGTGCCGCACTGCGGGGCCGGCCACTTGCACAACTTCACATTCTTTGTCATTAAGTGCGGCAGTCTGCCACGTGTGACCTTCCTTTGGGAGAATGGCTGAAGATTTTGTTGTTGTATTTAGTGGGGGAAAAAAGTTATTGCAGTGGCTTACAGATGGTATGATATTAGACGTTTTTATCAGTCCACATTATTGAGGTGAAAGCTCTCCGATTGACATGTAAGCAGTCAAACAGGCATAAAGGTCCCTGATAACGTCACAAGCTATCGCTATCAGAGGGTAAGTATAGGCCAGGCACAACAACAAAAACAACAACAATCTGTTACTACTACTACTACTACTACTACTACTACTACTACTACTACTACTACTACTACTACTACTACTACTACTACTACTACTACTACTACTACTACTACTACTACTACTACTACTACTACTACTACTACTACCACTACCTTCTCCTGCTAAAAGAGATGCAGGAAAATTAGTGGTTTGATTGGCCATCGTACAGAAGTTTTACCCTTGAAAGCAGTCAGCAAGCGTTGAACGAGCAGGTAGAATGGACCAGTGCAATGATAAAAATGGACGAGGAGGGGTGAGTGGTTAGATGTTGGGGTGTTGGAGGGGGGGAATGAGGGAGGGGTGGTGGACTTTAGAGCACTACGGAAGCTTTTCGCTAAGGATGGAGACACGAGCTCTAATATTTGAGCAGTAAACAGCAGATCTTGTCCTACTGTCTCGCTAGGGAATCACTTCCATTGATTGGTAAAAATAGTCAATATAGCCATAAGAGGGATGGGCCAAAGAGAATAGAGAGGGAATACGGGGAGAGAGAGAGAGAGAGAGAGAGAGAGAGAGAGAGAGAGAGAGCGAGAGAGCGAGAGAGAGAGAGCTAGCGCACATTCACACACTCTCTCTCACCCCCACCCCTACCACTCTCCATCAGTGTTGTCTGCCAAATGCATTGGCATACATTTTGGCGAGCCAGTATGAAATGCATGAGAGGCATTGTAGTATTGGCATTGCAGCAAGTTGCCTGTCTGTGTTGACCGACGGCAACCCTCATTTCTCTGTCATATTTACGTTGTCGTTCTAGAAGCAAAAGGAGGGAAAAAAAAGAAGAAGAAGAGGAGAAGAAGAAAGAAAGCAAAACAAAAACAACAAAAAAAACCTATTGAATGCAGTGTCTAACAAAAAATAATAGCAAACAATAAAATAAAAGTTACTGTCCGGCATCAACAATCATCTGGAAGAACAAGAAAAGGGAGGCGGGGAGAGAGAGAGAGAGAGAGAGAGAGAGAGAGAGAGAGAGAGAGAGAGAGAGAGAGAGAGAGAGAGAGAGAGAGAGAGAGAGAGAGAAGATAACTCTGGAGTAAGGTGGTGTGGGGGGGAGACGAGGAGAGGGCTAGTGCGATATACGTTTACACATTGTAGTAGGCGTTGCTAATGCGGCTTCTGTTTGACTTCGGGATCTAGTTTAAGGTAAATGGGGGTTGATTGCACAAGTGATTTGTTTGAATACGTAGGGTCCACTGAAAGTCCGATGCCAATGAAAATGGACAAGACCAGTTAGACTTGAGACCAATTAGACTTGTTCTGAGAAAGTCCAGTTCGACTTGTTCTGAGAAAAACAGTAAGTCTTGCCCGTCTCTTAAAAAAAAAAAGCATAGCGAGTACGGTTGGTATTGCTTCGTTCTTGACTCGCAGGCGTGTAGATATGCGAGTCCGAGGATATGTACTCGGCCCAAACAAACTGTAGGGCGGAGAAAGTTGGGGATTAGAAGCTTTTATTTGTAAATATTCTCCTTCAAAATGTTTGTCTTTCTTTGTTTTGAGGAAAGTGTCGGATGAAAATGACGTCAGGGGAAAAGATCGTAGGAACCTGATGTTGAGCTCTGTGTGTCAGTACATAAATAACACACATACACACGCGCGCGCACACACACATACACACACACGTAGTCAACTGTTTGACACATTTGGAGTGTGGATTAAGATTGGACATATTTTGTGGCAGTGACTTCTTCATTGTAAAGGGAGACAAAACGTTTGTGTACAACACAAGATATAAAGGCGTCTTGCCTAAAAGAGATAGGACTGGAGTTAATTACTGATAGGATCTGGCATATAATCTTCATTAGATGATATCCTGATATAATGGCGGCCAATGGTTGGAATTTAGGGATTTGTGCCAGAGATACAGATTTGTCACGTCGCTGGGTTCTCAGCTCGTAAGGGTATTGGCTGGACTTGGTGAAAGTCCTATCCTATCCTATCCTATCCTGTCCCATAACCCGAAGGTCGTAGGGGCACCACAGATGATCGCTTAACCAGCATACTCCATCTTTCTCTGTCCTCAGCAGCCCTCATGGCTTCGCTCAGTGTCAAACCAGTCCATTCTCGAATGTTGTCCTCCCACCTCTTTTTCGGTCTCCCCTTCTTCTACCTCCTTGCACTGTGCCTTGCAGAATGGTCTTTGCAAGGCCTGATGATCTGGTGACGTGGCCATACCATCGGAGTTTCCGTTTCTTCACCACTGTGAGCAGGTCATCGTGTTGTCCAATGGCTTGTGTGATGGTCTGTCGGACTTCAACGTTGGTGATGTGTTGGGTCTAGGAAATGCACAGAAGTCTTCTGTAGCACCTCATCTCCATGCTTTGTATTCTTCGTTGGAGATCTGCTGTGAGGGTCCATGCTTCGCAAGCATATAGGAAGATGGAGATGACCAGAGAGCGCAGCAGTCTTACTTTGGAATGTAGACTGATGGTTCTGTCTTTCCAAATGGGCTTCAACCTTGTCAGGGCAGCAGTTGTTTGTGCGATCCTGGAGAGGACTTCCTGTCGAGACCCATTGTCTGACACAATGGCTCCTAAATATTTGAAGCTGTGCACTGTGTTGAGGGATTGGCCTTGTACTTTGATGTCCGTGTTGATGCCATTGGTGTTGTTGGTCATCATTTTGGTCTTCTCCGCACTTATTTCCATTCCATAAGCTCTGGAGGTGGTGTCAAGCCTCTGTACAAGCTGTTTAAGTTCTTGTTCCTCTCCAGCCAATCCATCAATATCATCCGCAAAACGAAGATTGGAGATTGATCTGCCCCCTATACTGACTGTGCCTTCGTGATCTGCAAGAGCATCTGACATGATGCGCTCTAGGAAGATGTTGAAGAGTGTTGGAGAGAGTAGGCATCCTTGACGCACACCGATTGTTGTTCTGAACCAGTTCCCGATGACGCTGTTATGGAGGACTGCACTGGTAGCCTTGTCATGCAGGCTTTTGATGACTTCTATAATTTTAGGGCTGATGTTGTACACTTTCATGGTTGCCCATAGAGCTGCATGCCAGACTCGGTCAAATGCCTTCTTGAAGTCTATGAACACATGATATAGATGTTGTTGGTGCTGTAGGTATTTCTCACAGATTATTCTGAGGTTGAAAATCTGTTCAGTGGTACTTCGCCCTGCCATGAATCCTGCTTGTTCTTCAGCTATGATTTGTTCAGCTTGTGGTTTCAACCTGTTGAGTATTATTTTCAGGAGGACCTTGCTGGGATGGCTGATGAGGCTGATGGTGCGGTAATTTTCACACTCCTGAAGGTTACCTTTTTTGGGAAGAGTGATGACAAGCGACTAAAGTGAAAGTCAAGGGAAAAATTTTCCAAAGCATTTGAAAGACGTCTGAATGAAATCCTCAGGGAAAAAAACACCGTCTTCACGCGAAATACGCACCCACAAACTAAACATAACCTCTTTCTACAACATAACACGTTAAAGCAGTGAGTGACCTTGCGGGAAACTATTTTACCCTTGTTTCCAAGCAGCTAAGTTGGTACTTTGGCGGCTTGAGTTAGATCCTCTTTGGGTCAGCGCCTTCGGCAGCTCTATGAGCTGGAAATCGCCATATCAGATCAGTTCAACATTGTATTAAAACAATGAAACTATCTTGGCCAGTTTTATGAACGGGAATTGGAGACGTATCGTTACAGCTCTAAGTTATAACGTATACGTTTTCTATTCGCTATCGTATACTCTTTCAGACAGCTGACCCCTGATGTTCTCTCTCCGAAATGATTAGCACGTATTGTATATTCGGTTGTTTGATTATTAGGAGGGCGGGTTAAGGCAAGGATTAAGGGTTATTTAGTGAACATAATCCTTGCCTCCTTTTTCCTGGCAGAATAAATCACTATAAATGTGGTAACAACCTACACAGGCAACAGTGGGGCCGGGTAGCTCAGTTGGTAAGAGCGTCTTGCTAGTAACCGAAAGGTCGCTGGTTCGAATCCCGGATTGGTCAACGTGTGATCATATTATTTTCCCCTTTACCAACAACTGGCCCGCTGGTGTCAGTATAAATCGGTCCAGTAGTCACCTATATGCGAAAGTGTCGTGTGACTATAATCTACAAACAACAACAGGCAACAGCTTGTGTGATCTTCACACCGGTTGTTGACGTTGTTATTGTTGTTAGTGATGATGATGATGATGATGATGGTGTGGTTGACGTTGGTTGTGTTGTGGATGTTGGTGGTCTTCTTTTTGTTGTTGTAGTTAATATTTACATTCATAATGTTTACATGTTAAATAAATTGCTGGATTCTTGACTCATTTTTGTATTTTTTTTTTGTTTGTTTCATGTGCTGTTTCCACATGATGTTACTTCTTACACTTACAGGTGAGTCAACCGTTTGAAGTTTTTTTTTCTTCTGATTCCTGTGTGTGTGTGTGTGTGTGTGTGTGTGCGCGCGCACGCGTGTGTGTGTATGTTTGTGTATCTGTCTGTCGGTTTGTCTTTCTCTATGTCTCTTTCTTTCTCCCCCATCCCTCCATGCCCCCTTCCTATCTGTCTCTCTCTCTTTCTCTCGCTCTTTCTCTTTTCCTCCCTCCCTCTTTCCTTTCCTTTTCGCCGTCCATCTCTTAGGACAAATATTAATCTTTGGACTTTTGATCCTGAAGCCGTTTTTATTTGCATTAAACGTTGTAATTCTTCCTTAAACGTGATCGGTTTGATAGGTTTACAACAGTTGGCATAACCTTAGTCATTAAGAGCGATGATGGGTTGAACTATACAGTGGGTGGGGGGGGGAGGGGGTACAATAACACCTGAAAACGCTATATAAATGTTATTCATTATTATTATTATTAAAACGATCTAGTGGTCAAAGTAACAAGGCGTGTTTTTCAGCAGTGGAAATGTCATTCTACTTCTTTTTCTTCCTGTAATATCCAGGGTCAAGGTTTTGACCGTTATTGATACACCCCTCGGAACGGTCGACATGGCGTAACGTACGATCAAGAAGGAGCATTTTGTTGGCTGAATGTGAAATGTCAGCTGACATGCAATTGTACCCTGAAAACGTGTTTAGATTAAGTTACAAACTACGATGTCATATTACATTTAACCGCGGTCTGGTCGTAATAGACACCATGCATGGGGGGCCAAGGACTTCTGTAAAGAGTTTAAAAGTTACATATCGGGATGTACAATTACAGATTTAAAAGAAGGGCGGAGGGTGGGGATGAAAAGTACATCTTTAAAAACAACAACAACCAAAAAAAAAAAACACCACATACTATTATTTTGTTAAAAGTACTCCAGTGAATGTGTAATAATTACATTTTGCACTTCCATGTAATGACTGAGTAGGCTTTCTGCTGGATTATAATGACAGGGGTAGCCCTATGTGAACGAGGAGAGAGAAGTCAGTGGTGCAGTCTCACACATTCAAAATGGGCTCGAGGCCAGCTTATCTCTTTGTGTCTTCTTGGTCTTGAATGAACAACGTCCCCCACCCCACCCCCTCCCCATCCCCTGAGTGTGAAAGGAGAATAACTGGAATTTAAACGTCACCCGATAGACCCCACTCGTTAATAAAGTTTTGGGCGGTGCAACGGAGAGTAAACGTTGAAGATGTTTCATTCGTGAATGAACGTTGAAGTTTAACGTCTACACCCACCATTGGCGATATGGCAGAGAGGTGGTTAATGGGATCGGGGGGTGAGGGGGAGGGCTAGCCATCCCAGGGAAGAGGGATATGGACCTAACTCAACACTGAACAACCAGAGCAACCGTACTGCTAAGATGGACAAAGAAAATGGGCTGCTTTTAATCTGACCCACCACGGGATTCGAACCTGGTCATCGGTGTGCCAGGCAAACGCTCTACGACCGAGCTACGGCGATGAGACTTCTTCTTCTTCTTGTTCTTCTTTTTCTTTTTTCTTTCTTCTTTCTTCTTTCTTCCATGGACTAACAACCTTCATCATAGTGAAAATTACGTAGTAGATGTTATTTTTGCAAAAAATCTGTATAATTTGGAACCGGCTCTTTTCACGGTGAATGCACACCACAATGTGAATTTAACAAGGATTGATTGAAAAAAATTGGTTTCCAGTGCAAATGTCCTTGAGCTTTCCACCCCAAATTAAAAAAAAAATTATTTTAATTCTTCGACAGAAAACGCACAACAAAATCATTAACACCCACCAAAAACGAGGTTGCCGGTGAGGTGATCGGAGAATTTAAAGCAGTGACATGGCTGTGAAGTTTTTCGTTTCATTTTGTTTTGTTAATTTTTGTTTTCAGTGGTAAATGTCTTTTAAAGCGGGTCCTGTTCTCGGAACCTGCTCTTTTCGACCGTTTGAAAAATGAGGTTGTAAAGAGTGATCAAGGGGGTTAACCAAATTCTTCTGATGTTGGTTGTAGATTATAGTCACACGACACTTTCGCATATAGGTGACTACTGGACCGATTTATACTGACACCAGCGGGCCAGTTGTTGGTAAAGGGGAAAATAATATGATCACACGTTGACCAATCCGGGATTCGAACCAGCGACCTTTCGGTTACTAGCAAGACGCTCTTACCAACTGAGCTACCCGGCCCCTCCAATTCTTCTGACCCTGATAGTTTCCCTTTATTAGGGATCTTTCGGAAGCGAGTGATTTTCGTTGTGAATGTTAATCCGCACTACAGTTTGTCCGTGACGTCAGCACTTTATGCTGTCATTAGTATGCAAATGTGACAATTCCCGAAATTTCACGAAGGGGTTTAGTGAAAACTTACTTTTTCACGAAGTTGACTTCGTGGGTATATTTTGTTTATTATATCGCTTTGACATTCAGAATGCTGTGATTTTGTGAAAGGAACCTTACTCAGCCATTTTAGATGTACAAATGGGATCTGCACTGTCTTTGAGACTTAACACGTAGTTTGAAGCGAGGCACTGGAAGTAGGTCAAGTTCGTCTATTGCTGCCGTTGCGTAGAGTAGGAAGCCACGAAACGAGAAAAGTAGTGCGTAATCACTTTCACAATGAAAATGTCTCTTTTGCGAAAAATACCGCGCGCGTTTCTGTGTGTGTGTGTTTTATTTTTTATTTTTTATTTTTTATTTTTATTTTTGAGAGAGAGAGAGAGAGAGAGAGAGAGTAGAGAGAGAGAGCGAGCGAGACCGAGACCGACTGTGTGTTTGGGAGTTTTTTTTTGTTTTTTTTAATAAATCATGTTAAATTTGGAATTGCATTATAAATATAAATGAACATTTAACAAGATATTTCACCCTATTCTATTTATTTTTATAATTGTTTTTGTAGTGTGTGTGTGTATGTGTGTGTGTGTGTGTGTGTGTGAAAGAAATAAAATTAATTTTAAAATTAATTAATTAAATACATAAAGAATTAACCATCGCCGTACGTCAAAGTCTTTGAAACTCAGACTGATTAGTTATTTTTCTTAAAAAGAAATCAGTTTTACTTCGATTGCATCAGAGAACGTATTACATCTATATGTAATAAATGGTCTTATTGTATTGAAACTGCGCGCATTCCTCAACTAAAATATACGTATACAACGGGAGCGTATGTGGAGGGTCATGGGAAGGTCACAAATGCGTTGACCGTGCTTGTCCCTTCTTTTTTAGATTTAATTTTCAAATGGTCATCTTTTTTTTTTTAAAGAGTTTTTGTTTCCTCTCGCGACGGTTTGAAAAACGAGCTTGTCAGTGAGGTGACCCGGGGATTTAACAAATGACCTGACCCGGCCCCTGCCCTTCCTCCTTCTTTTCGCCCATGTACGCGTGCCAACCATGTTGTCGGTCTTTGTGGTTTTGTCTGACTGCAGGACGCTTTAAGCTATTCTGCGAAAAGGGATCGGATGTCAATTAGTATAGTAGAGATGGCGTCATCTTAGGCTGACCTAACCTCAAAACTAAAAAGCTTTGGTTGAGTCGGATTACAGATTATCAGTTTTAGGTCACGAAGTTATATACAAACCATTGTTTTGCCCTTATATTCTGGTAAAAAAAAATTAATTCCCAGAAGGATCGTTTACTTATTGTTTTAGAAACATCTGTACGTATTTATTGCGTATTCTGGGTCGTTTAATTTAAAAAGCGACCGGTTAGCCGCATTCGACACTTGAGGTTTGTTTACTTGTCGCTGTAACCATGATGACCGCTTGGGACACTTCGCGCGGAATGTCATCATTATTTATATAGCAGTCTTTCCGACTGATCCTTTTTTGTGCTAACTGAATATTCTTTGGTTTAACACAATATTTTGCCTGACCAAATATATCCTCAGCAATGATGTTGTTGTTATTGTTCGTCTACAATATGATTTGCATCGATGATTGTATCTCATACGCCAGTAGAACAGATTGGTACAAAATTGTCTGTCTCACATCGTGGACAAGAAGGTACCGTTTCCACAAGGGTTTGAAAAGAGTGATACACATTCAACGGTGGAGAGTTTCCGGCGCCATGGTTTATGATTACCGCGCTGATCCTCCGCTGTTTTAAAATAGTTACGCTACTCACTTATTCTAACAAGATGGGAGGCGAGCGGGCGAGAGATTATAGATTAGAGATGAGAAAGAAAGATAGAGAAGAGAGAGGAGAGAGAGGGAGAAAAGGGGTGGGGGTGGAGTGGGAAGAGATTTGCTGACGGACAACAGAATTTGAGAAGAAAGTTACGTAGACGTATGTAACCTTAGAGCAATGATTTTGAACTGGAGCACCGATCTAATTCTAAATCCTGTTATTTTCGTATTAAACCGGATATCCTCTACCGGTCGCTGTCTGATACAGTGAGAACGTCTCAAGAGCTATATGAAATGTCAGCCAACCTTATAATATAGCTATACTGTTTCCTAAGACGTCGGGCAGAGTAACTGTAGTGCGTATAATATATCTATAGGTTATGTATAATGTAATGGCTTTACACTGAGCGAAGCCATGAGGGTTGCTGAGGACAGAGAAAGATGGAGTACGCTGGTTAAACGATCATCTGTGGTGCCCCAGCGACCTTCGAGTTACGGGATAGGATAGGATAGGAAGAGAGAAGAGTGGACTTAAACTTGATCCGCTATAGTTACGAAGTGCCAGCACGTGTCGTCCATGGCACTGCAGGGTGGGTGCAGAGGGAGCTCAGCAGGTAATTTACAGGTGGGCTTGTTTGGACAGTGCTCAAGGAAGGGTGGACACCTGCTCCGTCATCTTTGGCCTCCTGTTACCACATTTCATCTGTTGATTGTTTACTTAGCATACTTTCTCGCTTCCGCCTCACACCTGTCTGTGAGTCTATCTCTTGTCTTACTGCGTGTGTGGGTGTCTGTCTGTCTGTCTGTCTCTCTAGATGATTGAATATAAACAAGTCCTGTTTGGTCTATCTCTGTCTTCCTCTCTGTATCTGTCTCCCTCCTCTCTCTCGCTCACTCACTCACTCACTTACTCAATGATTGAATATCAAGTCCATTCATCCCAGGAGGTTTACATTCAAAAAAGGATTGATCCAAGATGCCTTTGTTGCTTCTACGCCTCATCCTCATGTCATCAGAGGAGACTGCTTGCTTCATGTACTAATCACACACATTTTGTCTCCCTTTGTTTACAAATTTCTTGTTATTATTACACTTACAGAGTAACGACACGGACATAATACGGCTAGATCTATTAGGCTTTCTGGCAGCGCATGACAGTGAAGAGCGTTTAGTCGTTATTTTTACTGTGAACATGCGGGGAATATTCAATGACCTTTTAAAGAACTCTATAGTTAATTTTCCTATCATATCCTATCCCGTAACTCGGAGGTCGTAGGAGCACCACAGATGATCGTTTAAACTCCATCTTTCCCTGTCCTCGGCTAATTCACAAAATAATACAGTGAACCATCCCATCCCCCAGACACTTGTTGAGACTAGGTGAGGTCCCAAAGAAAGAAGAAGCTCCCGGCTGTCATGTACTGAATGAACGGAAACTTCATCAAGCACATGCATAGCATAGTTCGGCATACAGGCTAACAGCCTTTGGCTCTCATTTTAAATCTTGATGAGATCGGGGTCTCAGACCCAGACCCCTGGCCTCAGTGTCTACCAATTTAGAACTTTTTAGACTCCAATTTGGTGGACACGCTTATTTACACACAAGCAGCATGATCACAGTGCTGCGCGTCCAATAATACAATAAACTCAACTTTATTGTCCGATAAAACCCAGAAATTTGCCTTTCCTTGTGTTTTGCATTTCTATTTGTGTTTTAGTCACCGCCGGGTTAGGTTTACCTGAACTATTTCTTACAAAAATGAGAGGCCCAGTAGGTTTTTCCGGCTGTTTATTTTCGGTTACCGCGGGAAAGATTGAAGGGAGAATAGGGTGGAAATGACATGCAGACGCTAACAACCGGTTATTGAGTGTACAAATTTTATGGTAGCAGATAACGATGAAAGAAAGACTATCCCCGTTTTTGCTCTCCCTCCCCTGCCCCCACCCACTCACCATCCTCTCTCTCTCTCTCTCCTTCCCTCTCCCCCTTGGTCAATGCTCTGTTCCTTCTCTATACGCTGTTTATTGCTAGTGTTATCGCATCACGGACCTCTTCTTCTTCTTCTTCTTCTTCTTCTTCTTCTTCTTCTTCTTCTTCTTCTTCTTCTTCTTCTTCTTCTTCTTCTTCTTCTTCGGTCGTTGTCGTCTTAGTATCATCATGATCCGTCCTATTATGTAATCAAACCTGTTTTTCGTTGTCTTATCTCGTATTTTTGACCCACATCCGCTGACCGATTTTTGACTCACATGCATAGCAGGGTGAGTCTATGTACTCACAGACAGACACACAAACACACAAACATACATACACACAATATTTTTGCAAATCTGTGCGCGAAGAGTCATAAGTAGTCCAAAAATGACAACCCCCCCCCCCCCTCCCTCACCCATCCGCCCGTCTGTCTGTTCGCCGTGGATAATATCTCAGAACCTATTTGAAATCTCAGAACCTATTTCAACTATCACAACTAAACTGCATGAGACCTCATAAATGATCATTGAATGAATGGCTTTACTTCATGGCCATGGTCACAGGGTCAACAAATGTTAGTCAAAAAATGAAAAAATTTCACAAAATTTCATTTTTATTTTTCCTGAAGTTGTTTATATTGAACTTATGATTATTTGATAAGGTCAGTGTCACTGGAGCTGTCCAAAGTGGGTTAATATAGGTACTTTGATGTGACCTTGACCCTAAACTATGAGGGATATGAAGTTAAACTTTTTGTATTTAGAGATGCTAGATTGATCTTTCATATACGTTCTGTTTTTGCGTTGATCTTGAAGGTCAAGGTCATTTTAGGCCTTGCAAAACATACATAAATAGGTCATCGTACAGTAAACCCATAGTATGCAATAACATTGAATTATTTGATCTTACGTGAGATTAAAGGTCATGTGAGGGTCAAGGTCTTCCCAAGGTCAATCACACAAAAGGTCAAGGTCATCCCAAGGTCACTGTTTTTTTTTTTTTTGCATGATACAACTTTCTGTAATTTATTCGATCATATATGAGAGTCTTTTGGAGCTGGATGTCAACGTCATCTCAAGGTCAAGAGCGTATATAATGATCAAGGTCGACATTACTTTGCATTTTAATGCCACTGTTTTAATTTTTTTTTCTTTAGGGCATTAATTTTCATGTTAAATATTGGAAGTACCATAAGGAGGAGCGTGTGAGTCGTATGGGCTTTTCTTTTCTAGTCCTGTAATTTTATTTTATTTCAGTGTGAGTGTATGTGTTTCAGAGAGAGAGAGAGAGAGAGAGAGAGAGAGAGAGAGAGAGAGAGAGAGAGAGAGAGAGAGAGTTTACTTTTCCTTTAAAAAGTGCTGAAATGCGGATTTCTTCTGACGCAGTTCCTGATTTGATTATATTGATATGTAGCTCCTCATACCCACGTTCAACCATCACCCCTTTTTCAATGTCTTACTCCCCCACCCCAGTCCTTGCCCTCATGCTTCTCGTCGCCAACCCTTCCTTTTGATTTGCTGATTCATGATTTTTGTATGTGATTCCCACCCCTCTCTAACCCAACCTCTGCCTCTGTCTTGTAAATCCTCTCCACTGTACTCTTCTTTTCCCGTTTTGCATTAAAGTCTCTGTCTTTATGTCTGTCTCTGTCTGTCCGTCTGTCTGTCTCTCTCTTTCTCTCTCTCTCTCTCTCTCTGTGCCGAAACCCTTCCCGCGTTGGGCGTAAGTAGGGTGAGAGGTACAATGGACCACTGCATAATGAAGTGTATCAGTGAAGCAAGAAATAGCGCAATTTGTGATTAAACTATGTGTAAATGATGCTTAATTGATGATTATGGCAGTTGATGGAAGATGGTTGAATGTTGGGCAGTGCGTGATTGAATGTGTCCCGCACAAGATTGAACAAAGGCAGGGCAGGATTGAATCGGACATGAGGGATTGTTTTAGCCCTGTTCAGTTGACTCGCACGAAGGCGAAGTGTTTTATTGAAGAATGCAGTTCGTGATCGTTCATTGTGCGATTACATCGGACGCTGAGTGATTGAATTAGCCTGGGGGTGAATGATTGGCCATGTCCGATGGAAAATTTGATCTGGGCTGTGCAATCTGATTCAATTGCAATCTTTTTAAGTCAATCTAAATCTTATTAAGTCTTAATCTTACTCAGCCTTAATCTCAGTCAATTTCAATGTTATTCGGTCTCAATCAATAACATAATAATAATCTTATTCAATAATAATCTTAATCTTATTTGATCTCAAATTTATTCGGTCTCAATCTTATTAGTCTCAGTCTTAATCAGTTTTGGTCTCAAATTTATTCGGTCTCAATCTTATTAGTCTCAGTCTTAATCAGTCCCAGTCTTGTTAGTCTTTGTAATTTAGTCTCAGTCCGTTTTATTCAATCTAAATCGTACTCAGTCCCACTCCTACTGAGATCCAATCTTACGCATCTCAATCTTAGTCAGTCTCCTTTTAGTCTCAATCTTACTCAGTCTCACTCCGTCACAGCCTCATTCAGTCTTATTCAGTCTGTCTCAATCTTTGGCAGTTTCGGTCTTACGGAGTCTCGTTGTTGTTGGATAGATTAACGTCCCCGGACACAAACGGAGTCTCAATCCCATTCATCCCTTTGTGATGGTTGGCGGCAGATGGCGCACAGATTGGAAGGAGAGATCGATACTGTGAACAGGGTTTACCCACAGTGCAGATTACAACCCTTGCTTGCGCATTCCTTTTGTCAGCATTTCTGGTGCAGGAGTATTGCAGCATTTGTGGGCAATATATCGTGCACTTTACGGGCGCGCCTTTTAACTACAAACCCACATTCCTTGCTTGGCATCCCGTTATTAATCTCTTGGAATTCACCCCATCCTACCCCATCAACCCGCTGCATCACCCACCTTAATTGATCTCTTGGGATTCATCCCCTCCCCTTCTCCTCCTCCCTCCCCCCTCCACACACAGTCCAGACAGTTCACCCCTCCCTACTTCGCTTTGTTTAATTACAAAATTGGACTTCATCTCCCGCACCCAGAGTCCACCTCCGCCCCCTGATGGCCCTTGTCTTGATGGTTAGATCGTTTATTTGCCGTTGGGTATCAAAAACATATTTGCTTTCATCCCCGATTCGGGGTTATTGTCCGGCCATTCCTGAAGTTGGTTTGCATGTGCTGCCGACTTGGTCATTGCTCTTAGCTCAACGGAATGTCGAAACCACTTTGGTGAATAGAAACTATATAAGAGCAGCTCTATTCCCAGAACTCACTGGGGCTTAGCTATGTTCCCAGACGTTGCAGCATCCCCTCATCTGTATGTTCTCTTGACGCAATGTTCTCAGTGTTCTGTATTCCAGGGGTTTAAGTTCCAACCGCTCTAAGGTAACACGGCGCTAGGTTCTCACAGCCGTATGTTCTTACGGGTCAATGTTCCCAAGGGGGTGTGTGTGTGAGTGTGTGTGTGTGTGTTATTCTCACGGGTCTATATTTCCACAACTAGCTGGATGTTCTCGCGGTTCTGGTGTTCTCACAACTCTCTGTATGTAGACAGGAAGCTGTGGGAACATAAAAGAGTTGGAGGAACATAGACCCGTGAGCACATGAGGATGTAAGACATTTGGAAAGCGAGTGTTGTTTGAACCTGAGTGAACATAGAACCTTGAGGACTTGGTCCGGTTGAACATAGAGTTGTTGGAAGAACTGTAGAGCTGGGTTTCAAGAAACAAACCTGTGGGAACTTAGGGATGAGCCCGGCTCACAAATTCCGATGCCGATACTTTATTGGTAAGTGACCTATAATGCACCAGTAATACATTTGACCGTGAGGCACATACATAATATTTCATACATTATATCACAGTCATACAGTTAACAATAGGCTTGCACATATACAACAACAAAAAAAAGAAAGAAAAGAAACAGGTAAATGAGCCAAAGTAGCAGACAGTGCAACGCAGCAGCACAGGAAATCCAAAATCACAGAAATCCAAAATCATATTCCCACAGCATCACAGTAAGTGAAGTGTGTAAGTGTAATGTGCGTTTGATGTATTTGTTGTGTACTGTGCCGTGACGGCAATACTGGTCTTCTTGACCTTGTCCCTCACTCATGTCTTCCCTTATATTTCTCACAACCCACCGTCTTCATGGGTCAAAAGCAAATAGCACGTCAAAACTTCTTCGATCGCGCGGCCAAAGCTGTTTTCGCGATTTTGAAACACGTGTATTGCATCGCTCAACGGCGAATATAGCTAGCACTTAAATATCGGGTATTTAGTTGTTGTGTTTTTCGCCTGCTCCAATTTTCTCATCTTGGCGGGTAAAAACACTCGATTTAGACACTACTTTCAGCAGTTCTAAATTCAATCTGGCGCTAAGTCAATTGAAATGTAAATTGCGTTTACCCGGCAGACAGAACATTGGAACTGTTTGTATCCTGTTCTTTTAGCAAAACTGGAGTCAAATGTAGCTAAACAGACGATTTGTAAGTTCTGTTTATCCAGAATAAGAACAACAAGAGTCTGTATTTTGTCTGAATCGGCATTCTAATAGTGCAAAACATTGAGCCCGGCCAGTAAATGAGAGTTCCCATGCCCTCAGATATAAATTACTTGCATCGCAGTGACGTCACATTCTATTTCGAGCGATACTGAAATCTGCCAGCTGCCGACCTCATGGCATGAGGTTCACTGACTTTGACAAAGAAAGTAATTTCGTTATGGCGGATTGATAAATAATCAGTAGTAGTACACGAGGATCGTAGAAAAAACAGGCAGAAAATGTCATATATATAATTGATAGAGTAATGAGATAGAAATGATAATTCCAGAAAGCGATACAAAACAAACAAACCACCTCACAACTACAATATTGCAGCGTCATTGATAGTGTCATACGAAACGAGCAGTCCTTACTCAAGAGTGAGTCGGATCCTCTCTTTCTCTCATCCTTGCCTACCCCACATGCGCGCGCGCGCACACACACACGCACCAGCACACACACACACACACACACACACACACACACACACACACACACACACACACACACACACTCTCTCTCTCTCTCTCTTACACACACAACACAACCACCACCATAACACAGAGCAATCATGTGCGTGCTTTAGTGCCCTTGTATAAAACTCATGCACTTGTTCTCTACTCCAAAAAAATAATAAGAAAATAAAAATAAGATAAAATAAACAACTGCAACAACAAAGCTTATCCTTAAGTCTATAATATAAACAATGCCTGCACATACACATGTAAAAAACAGAAAAAATAAACCAAAACAATGCCTGGTACAAGAGTGTACTTAAGAGATCGAAATACCGCCAGGGCAGCTATTATGTGCTATTATAATATTATTACTAATGAAACTATATATTCATACTGAAGATTTTTTATAACACGTGCCAAAAAAAGCCTTTGCTGTTATTATACGTAATTCAATTAAACAATGTTTGTTTGTTTGGTTGGTTATTTCATTTCACGCCCATTCACTGAAGTTATTTTGGACTAAAAACAGTGCTCTACTTGAGATATTTTTGGAATAAGCAAACAAACAAACAATTGTGCACTTACGATTATTAGGTATTTTGAAAGCATGCCAAGGCAATCATGCTCTATATATGTATACGGGCTATTTAAACAATGCTGCACTTTAGATACAATTCTTTTGGGGAAAAAAACCACAATTGCTGTACTTGAGATAATAGATATTTTGAAACCTCGCCAGTGCATTGCATTTCATTGTCTACTCTTTGGACGAGAGTATAAACCGAGGTCAAGACGGTGCACGCACGCATTTCATGGCACGAACTTTAAAGATCCTGACGCTCATGTCCTAGACGGGTGAGTGTCGGCTACACAAATACACCCAGCACGCACTAGGTCCCTTCTCCCTAAGCCCGGTCGCCCAGGATTGTGCTCAGTGGTCTGGGCGTCAGACTATGCGCCCAAAGGTTGAAGGTGGGCGCATCGGGCAGCTAGAGTTAGACCCTGTGTCGACCAGCGCCTTAATTGATATTATTATTGAGGATTTTTATAGCGCAGTTATCTCGCCGTACTTGACCAGACTCTAGGCGCTGGCCGATACAGGATCTAACTCAAACCGCCCGAGACGCCCACCCGCAGCCTTTGGGCGCATGGTCTGACGCCCGGACAACTGAGCACTATCCTGGCCAGCCAGGGATGGGGGAGAAGGACCAAGTGCATGCTGGGTGTGTTCTTGTTACCGGCACTCACCCGTCTAGGACATGAGCGTCAGGATCTTTAGAGTCCGTAATGATGGAATGTATGCGAGACAAAGACTAGACCTCGGTTTATACTCTCATCCAAAGGAGTAGGAACCGGGAGTAAAATGTCTTTCCCAGGGACACAACCCGGGACCTTCAGATCCGCAAGCCAATTAAGCGCTACCATTAGACCACCGTGCCTTTGATCAGCTCTTGGGCGGAAAAAGCGCTATATAAGATTGAATAAATAAATAAATAAATTAGTCTCCTCTCTGAAAATCCTTATCGGGAAGAGAGGGGACTATAAACTGATACAAAAAAAAAATAAATAAATAAATATTGTATTGCATTGCAGTCATGCTACATATTATGCGCTAATGAAACAATGCTATAACTGAGATCTCCTGGAGAAAAGGCCAGAAACCATGCGCTGTAATTATATACGATACGATACACAATGCCTGGTGCAGTGCTGGAAGTTTGTGGGTGCACGACTTTCGTTTGCCACAATGTTGTCCTCCCATCACTCATTCATATTATTCATTATGAGACTGATTAGAAGCGGTTTTAGACTGTCGGAAGCTGCGTGAGCATTTGAGAAATATCCAGAGTGGTCTATAGAAATATTATCCACAGTATAATGATGATGATGATGATGATGATGATGATGATGATGATGATGATAATAATAAGAAGCTGATTTATATAGCGCAGTTTCCTGATCTACGATAAGGCACACTGCTCTTCACAGTAAAACCATTGTAAACAGTTGACTAAAAACTCTAAAATAACAATACATACTACTAACATAGAAATATCAATAGCAGTCACCAAAACCAAACAGAACCAAATTGACAATATCAAGCCTAATACCATTAAAAAAAACCACATACAGATTTGCACAAAATACCAAGTAGCATAGACAATCAAACACCAATTACATAATAACAACTTAACAAGCGTAGACATATGACAAACAGCAGTATCATGAGACAATCCTGGTAAAAAAATGTCATAAAAAAATTTAAACAAGTCCTTAAAAGCAGTTGCATAGTTTTAAACGTAGAAATTTAATATAAACATTAAAAACAATGTCCTTCATACAATTGAAAAACAGTTATAATTCTTTGTGAAAAATGCATCAAGGATATGGCGAACAGTGCAGAAAGAGTGAAGGAAGAGATCGGTCACAATAGAATTTTCTGAACAGATGTATTTTGAGTGCGCTTTTGAAGGTACCTTGCACAAGAAGAAGCAGATGATGCTTGCCTTGAAGAAGAAGGTTATGGCTACCAGGTTTACCGATTAAACTGCTTGTTGTTGTTGTTAGTGTTATTGTTGCTCTTCTTCTTCTTGATAATTCAGTGCGGTAGTTTGGAAAAGTAGTACAATAGCAGTCAATTTGATTAATAACGGTCAATAATACGAAAAGTCGTTTAACCTTGGAATAAAATTAATCGATTAAATTAGAATTTGGTTTATTGCAAATTGAACAAAACTAGCATCGGCGAAATTAGAACTTGATTTTTTTAATTTTTTTTTTCGGTGTGGCAGATAAAGGCGAAATTAGAATTTATTTAGATTGTGGCAGAATCGATGAAATTAATCTGCCTTGTTATAGAATCAGTAACATGTTAGGATTTGATTCATTGCAGCACTGGTGAAAATAGATTGTGACGCACATACTTGATGACTGAAACGGTGGGATAGCGAAATACATTCTGACGCATGTTCTTATTCTATCCTTTCCTGTCCCGTAACTCGAAGGTCGTTGGGGCACCACAGATGATCTTTCTCTGTCCTCAGCAACCCTCATGGCTTCGCTCAGTGTCAAGCCAGTCCATTTTCGAATGTTACCCTCCCACCTCTTTTTCTGTCTCCCTCTTCTTCTGCCTCTTTGCACAGTGCCTTGCAGAATGGTCTTTCCAAGGCCTGATGCTCTGGTGGCGTGGCTATACCATCGGAGTTTCCGTTTCTTCACCACTGTGAGCATGTCATCGTGTTGTCCAATGGCTTGTGTGATGGTCTGTCGGACTTCGTTGTTGGTGATGTGCTGGGTATATGAAATGCCCAGAAGCCTTCTGTAGCACCTTATCTCTATGCTTTGCATTCTTCATTGTAACTGCTGTGAGGATCCATGTTTCGCAAGCGTATAGGATGATGGAGATGACAAGGGAGCGCAGCAGCCTTACCTTGGAATGTAGACTGATGGTCCTGTTTTTCCAAATGGGCTTCAACCTTGTTAGGGCCGCAGTTGTTTGTGCGATCCTGGAGAGGACTTCCTGTCGGGACCCATTGTCTGATACAATGGCTCTTAAATATTTGAAGATATGCACTATGTTGAGGGATTGGCTTGGACTTTGATGTCCATGTTGATGCCATTGCTGTTGCTGGTCATGATTTTGGTCTTCTCTGCACTTATTTCCATTTCATATGCTCCGGAGCTGGTGCCAAGTCTATGTACGAACTGTTCTCCTCCAGCCAATCCATCAATGTCATCCGCAAAACGGAGGTTGGGGGTTGATTTACCCCCTATGCTGACTGTGCCATCGTGATCTGCAAGGACATCTGACATGATGCGCTCTAGGAAGATGTTGAAGAGTGTTGGAGAGAGTAGGCGTCCTTGACGCACACCGACGCACGTCGCCTTCCTTAGAAATGGAATTTAGAAAGCTAAGAAGAAAAGCCCAGCGGATTGATTAAGTCATTATGTCTGACAAGGATGAAACCAGAGTTCAGTTCAGTGGCTTGGCCAACGTTATTGACTGATTCCTAAGTGTTGTTGACCCGGGTTAAAATGATTTTTGTTAACCTAAAATATTTATTCTTGGGCATAGAAAGAGGGTGGGTGAGACACGGTGTAAGAATTTGGAGATAATCTCGTGGCTGCTTGACTGTTGCTGACGAATGTGGAAATAATATAGCTTCTGGCGAGGAGCATCGCAGTTCGTTGGCACGGCCAAGAGGATAAGATGGATATCTAGACGTTGCTGATGAAGCGGGTTACTTAAAATAATTTGTGCCTGGCATCACTGCTGTTAAGTGGGTTGGAAGAATGATTGAGCTGTGAGTTTTGACGAGTGATGTGACATTTCCAGTGCCAGTGATTACTTGCTGTTATTGATGAAGATGGGTTGTTGTTTGTTTGTTGTTGTTAATGACAATTTGGTTCATGATGATGATGATGGTGATGATGTTATTGATGACTTTTGGTTCTTGATGATGATGATGATGATTGATGATTGATGATTGATGATGATGATGATGATGATGATGATGATGACGATGGAGTCCATGATATACTGGAGGAGGAGGATAATGCGGTTGTGAACGTTGTTGTCTTAAATAGCGTTTGTTTTCACGTCAGCAGACGCGCTCAGTACCCTAAGAACGTCCCCTGACGTTGACGAGATTGAAAGCAGTATCCTGGTGAGGTTGCCGACGTGTCAAACTACACGTTGCACAGTACTTTTGAGAGTTCTGCTATGAGGGAATTGCATTCCAATTGGCTACAGGATTTGGGGAAATGGATGGCGGTTAGGAGCTCATTGAATCTCCCTAGCCTTACACCTGGATCATATTGTGTAACTAGAGAGCATGTGCAAGTGGGATCGATACTTCGTGTGGAGAAGTTAGAGTTATTGTTTCACTGGGGCCCCAAAATAGCCCTGATACGCTTCCTTTCATCAGTTCCTAGCTCTCTAAAATCACATGTGTTGGAAGCGATAATAACTTACCGTCACCCTGCGAAAATCTGCCCGCCTCTTTTCATACAGAAATGAGATTTTTGTATTGATCACCATCAAGAATGCATGCAGCTTTGGCTCCGTGGTTAACTGTGGCGCCTGTGGTTGGACCATTCCTACAAGTAGCAGGACATTTTTCCCCAGTTTGGAATAGACCATTAGACTCTTTAGTTGTTTTTTTGTTTGGATTCCTTTGGATCTGGAGTTTGAAGTTTGGATCGTGTTCGTTAGTCACCCAAAGATTTGACTACATTCAATTGCCTTCGCTGAAATGCCAGGCAGTTGTAGTGAAGCGCAACCATGGACAAGAGTGTCCAAACAAAAAATAGAACCAACAACTGTACGCAATGCTGTATTTAGGCACGACTTGACGTGGCAGCGCGTGTTACTGTTAGTTCCACAGCATACACGCTGTGAAACTGTGGAGTCGGACCCAGCAACCTTTTTTCGTGATAATTATTCCACAATCTTGATTACTTCGCCAGTATATTTCGACGTATCAAACAGACTTATTGCTTGCTCTTGAAGGATGCGCTAGTCTGCTGACCATATTATGTTGGAAGATTTATGTGCGTGTTGCAAGGCCAGTTCGAGGAGGATTGTGGAACCACGTCAGCCCCATAAATACTTCCTTCAATGCGTTTCGGACTGACTAGCTGAGACGGTCGTCGCCAACAATAGTTCCAGTGATTGGTCACGGCCTTTCCCAGCCGTCAGCGACACAAATAGTGATGTTGTAATGTCGGTGACTGTAAAAGGGATTCTTTCAGTGTCGGTGATTGTGAAACAGATTCTTTCAGTAGTCCAGCTCAATCATTCTTCCAACCCGGGAGTAATTATTTTTGTAAGTTGTGAAGTCGGTGATTCTCTCAGTTTATTTTGAAGAAACGAAATTCTATGATTTTGGACAGATTAACATTTCCCAAAAAGGATGTGTAAAAACTCTTGACCGAGAAAAACGTTTATTAGTTTTGGGTAATTATTATTATTATTATTATTATTATTATTATTATTATTATTATTATTATTATTATTATTATTATTATCATCATCATCATCATCATCATCATCATCATCATCATCATCATCATCATCATCATCATCATCATCATCATCATAATCATCTCTGTAAGAGCTGATAGTCACTTCTTTCATTTTTTTGTTGGGGGAGGGTGGAAGGGGTCTAGGGGGCTTGGGTGAGGGTCTGAATGGGACATTTTCTGACGTTGAACAGTTCCTTTCCACCCACCCCACTCACCACTCCCCCACCCCCCCACCCCCCACCCCCCCCCCCCACAAAAACAACATACTAATAAATAAAAAAAAAATAAAGGCCTTATCTGGGCCTCCATGACCCATACAAGAATGTGTTTGGTTGTATGCATGTGTGGAGGAAAGGTCCAGAAATAGCCGTGCAGTAGCATTGATCCACATAGGGTGAGCTTGGCTTTTGGGGCTATTTCTGCCCCGCCACTGTTGTCCCACCGTCCAGCGATAGCCATCCGCCTTCTCGCTCAACTATGACGATCCTGGCAAACCAAACTATTATTTCTTCCAGGCCTCTCTACGGTAGTGGCGCTTATAGTCAGTCTCGTTTCGTTCTTTCTTTTCTTTCTTTCATTATTATTTTTTGTATTTGTTGGTACTGGCTTATTCTGTATCCATACCTTAGGTTCGGATCTCGATTTTACATTCCCACATATACCTTTGGTTCGGATCTCGATTTTACATTCCAACATATACCTTTGGTTCGGATTTGGATTTGGGGATCTTTGTCGTCGTCACCCGTACAGTCGAAAATTTGTGTTGCCTTCTCAGCGAAAGCACGGCAGTTGCAGTGTAGGGCCACTGAAGACGAAGAAGGGAGATAGGAGGTAATGTTTGCTGGGTGTACCGGTGTATCCGGCACTCGCCCATCTTAGACGAGAGCGTCAGATCCTTCAAGTCCTGGCAATAAAATGCGTGCTTGCGCTGACTAGACCTCGGTTTATACTCTCATCCGACATTGTGGAAACTAGGTCTTCTCTGCTGCGTTTTCATGGATGCATCTTTTGTAATGAGTCAGGTCTTCTGTGCTGCGTTTTCATGGATGCATCTTTTGTAATGAGTCAGGTCTTCGCTGCTGCGTTTTCATGGATGCATCTTTTGTAATGAGTTAGGTCTTCGCTGCTGCCTTTTCATGGAGGCATCTTTTGTAATGAGTTAATTTCACTCCTTATACTGCCGACCCTCTCTCTCTCTCTAACACTTGTGTTGTGCCTGCTTCTAACCAACAGAGCTGGAGGCTAGCCCCAGACTTGAGGACGCGGGGCCCGTAAGAAAGCAGCAGAGAGACCTTTGATTATCCCAAAAGTCGCTGGAGGCTGGAACAAGATTCCGGGACTCGTCTCCACTTATCCCCGTCGGCCGGGACTCTATCAATCCATACAACGCTAGACATTTAGCCTCAGTTCAGGAAACTCAAACATTTAGCTACCATCCACAAGACTGAAGTAGAAGTTCACAGAATCCAGCAAACCCAACTCACTAGCTACAATATAATTATAAAATACAACAATTGCTGGACCATAACGGGTGCTGTTTCCTCTCTCTCTCTCTCTCTCTCTCTCTCTCTCTCTCTCTCTCTCTCTCTCTCTCTCTCTCTCTCTCTCTCTCTCTCTCTCTCTCTCTCTCTCTCTCTCTCTCTCTCTCTCTCTCTCTCTCTCTCTCTCTCTCTCTCTCTCTCTCTCTCTCTCTCTCTCTCTCTCTCACGGGTGCGCGCGCACACACACACGTATCTCCCCCTTTTCTCTACCGCCACCACACACACACTAACTAATACCAAGTTTCCAAGAAATCCGTCAATTAGTTTCAGAGAAAATTGCAAAAAATAAAATAATAACAATGAAAATTAAAATATTACGTAACTCGACTTAAGCAAGTTTTTTTTAATAAGGCTCAGTGCATCTGTACACTCGCATTACACACAAAGGTTAAAGGATTAAAAAAAAAAATCATGGTTATGTAACTCGATTTGCATAATTTTGGTTTCACATTCGAGGGTTAGAGAAAAGTCTAAGTAGATACCAAATTTGAACCAAATCCTTCCAGTATTTTTGGGAGAAAAATAGGATTAGAAAAAAAAAAAATCTACAATTTATGACGTGACCGTGATTGACGTCACACGACGACCTCACTCAATATAGTTTCGTTTAAAGCTTAGGGAATGTGAACTCTCTACATATTTTAATAATCCCCCCCCCCCCCCTCCCGCTTCCTCCCACCCAAAAAAAATTATAGAAAAAGTTACGATGATTACGTCACTCGATTTGCGTAAGTTTGGTTTTTTTGAATCTTGGAGGCACAGGTGTGTCTCTAAGTACATACCAAACTTGAACCAAATCCCTCCAGTAGTTTAAGAGAAAATAGGATTAGAAAAAAAAACACAACAAATTATGTCATCTTGATGACTTCACCTAATAAAATGCATAATTTTTGATCATCGGGTAGGAAGTTGATTGATTGATTTATTGTTGCTTTAGGTCCAGCGGACTCTTCCGAGCCAAATCAGGACCGGACAACCCCCGATCCGCATAAAAGATCTGCTGAAACAACCCCAGTGGAAAAATTGAATGCCCTCCACCGGTCAGTCACTTTACAATGAAGACATCCCACGCGGGGGACGGCTGAGGGTTGACCTCAACTACGCGAACCCCGGTTACAAAAACAAAATAGAATACAAACATCATTATAAATCATCAACAAAACACATACATATAAAATGCCTATATTGCTAACTAATACAATCATAGGAAGCCCTAGTGACCACCCGGCAGAAAGCGTCCAACACTCCCAAGCTGATCCAACAGACCTCATACACAAACAAGGAGTCTTGTCCAGGAAGAGTTTTCAAGAAAAAAGGTAGGTCATTGATCTAGCGAAGAAGAAGATAGTATAGCAGAGTGATAGGACAGAGCAGGAATGAGATAGAGTAAATGAGGAAGACAGCGACAGTGGGAATTTAAAGCACTAAATTTCCATAAAGTGGGGATACTATTTATACTGAAAACCCACGGCACTCCAACGGGGGTACTGTTGCCGCAGTGAATTTGTCTTGCCTACAAAGGAAAGACAGGTTTTCAACTGTGGCTTTCACTTTTCCCTTTATAGGTTTGAACAATCTACAGTGGCAAGATTGCTCATGACCCCAAGGGGTCGGGTAGGAAGTAAGGAAGGAATCACGAAGCTTAACATCCTATTGCGTTAGCGTTAAGGACCAATCACCAAGTCGTCACCTCGACAACAATTATCATCGTCATCATATCAAAGCATCCGGTAGGGTTCACTGTTTCCTAATTAAATACCCAGTTCCAAAGAGATCCGTCCATTAGTTTGAGATAAAAGTGCGCAAATGTCACCTCCGGACGCCAGACGGACAGAAGCTACAGCATCAATTTGTCTTAATTCCAGAATATAGTTTCTTTCTTTTTTTCGGTCTTCTCTTCCCCCGCCTACTCTTTAACGGCTGCAGATGGTTGGGCCAGTTTTTCGGTTGACATCATGCAATGGGATTTGATGTGACAGGCTACAGCGATCTGTTTTGTGTGAGCGCTGGCCTTTGCTCCGTCACCTTGCATCAGACCGCACTTCAATTCGCTCATTATTGGAAAAGGGGGACAAAAACGCTGATCGTGTTCTTTAAGCCTGATGCATACGTTGCGTCAGCGTCTTCTTACATACGTCAGCAGACGCAAGCAGCAGGCGGCTTGCTGCTTTCGCCCGTAGGTTGCGTAGGCGCGGCTCCGTTGCGCGCTTCTCTAATAACTATATTTGGAAAGTCTCGCTCTAGTCCGAGATTCACGTTTGGTGTCAGCAACTGACTCCGCCATGTTGTAGACACATGTTGGCGCGAGTTGATGCCCCTGTGTTGTCCTGACCTGCTCTGATGGATCAATGCCAGATTTCTCGACGCACGAAATGGGTCTGGGTCAATTGTCGTCCGGACGCGCCGCATGGGCATTGCGTCAGTGCTGGACCCGCAACGTGTCCTCCATCAGAGTCTTGCAAAAGGTGCGGCGCGTCCAAAAGAGGCGCTCGTCTTGACGACGCGGACGATTGAGGCATCGTCTGTAATGGGCCTTAGCTTTTTCGTTTTGTGGAGTTTGTCAGTCAAGTTGCTAAGTCGTTTTCTTCTATTGAATTATTGTTGTTGTTGTTGTTTCATCATCATCATCATCATCATCATCATCATCATCATCATCATCATCATCATCATCATCATCACCTTCATCATCATCATCATTATCTTCTTCGTCTTCTTCTTCTGCGTCTTCTTCTTCCTTCTTCTTCTTAACCCGTTGAGGTACCGGGTTTAGTATCCCCACTTTGTGGAAATTGAGTGCTTTAAATTCCCACTGTTTTTGTCATTCGCATTTGTTCTTTCCATTTGTCTATGGGGTCTGTTGGGTCAGCTTGGGGATATTGGACGCTTTCTGCCAAATGGTCTCTAGGGCTTTCTACAATACTATTATTTAGCAATGTAAGCATTTTATGTGTATGTTTTATTAATATTTTATAATGATGTTTTTATTGTATTTTGTTTTTGTAAACGGGGGTTCGATAAATTAGAGTAAAGCCTTAGCGTCCCCAGCATGGGATGCCTTTCTTGTAAAGTGACCGGCTGGTGGAATGCCTTCAGGGTTACGTGACCGGCTGGTGGAATGCCTTCAGGGTTACCATTAGGATAACGGGGGCTTTACATCCTAGATAAAGTATATGTTAAGGACAATTTTAAAAGTGGTATGAGACCACTTATTGAGTCAAAACCAGACCAGGTCTGGCGTGGGGATGGTGGCTGGGGAGAGGGGTAATACTACCAGTAGGGTTGCTTCAGCAGATCTTTTATATGGATCAGTGGTGAAGCCTCTTTCAACCTCTTCCTCCCCTCCCCTGCCTTCTGTAAAAATAGTATCTCAACTTTCTGGAAATTTAGTGCTTTAAATACCCACTGTCGCTGTCTTTCTCATTTGTTCTTTCTCATTACTACTCTGTTCTATTTATCTACTATACTATCTTCTTTGCTAATCCTGTCGCCTACCTTTTTTCTTGACTCTTCCAAAACTCTTAATTTTTGTGTGAGGCCTGTTGGGTCAGCTTGGGAATATTGGACGCTTTCTGCCAACTGGTCACGAAGGCTTCCTATTATTATTGATCAATGTAGCCATTTTATATGTATGTGTTTTGTTGATATTTTATAATGATGTTTATATTCTATTTTGTTTTTGTAAATGGGGGTTCGATAAATTAGAGTATAGCCTCAGCGTCCCCTGCGTGGGATGTCTTTATTGTAAAGTGACGTGCTGTGCATTCAGTGTTACCAGTAGTTGCCTTTCTTGTAAATTTACCGGTTGGTGGAGTGCCTTCAGTGTTATCATGAGGGTTGTATCATCAGATCTTGTATACGGATTCCCCCGTTGGGGTGCCGGGGGGTTTCAGTATAAATAGTATCCCCACTTTCTGGAAATTTAGTGCTTTAAATTCCCACTGTCGCTGTCTTTCTCATTTGCTCTTTCTCATTCCTACTATGTTCTATCGATCTACTGTAAAGCGACTGGCTGGTGGAGAACTTTCAGTTTTACCACTAGGGTTGTTTCAGCAGATCTTTTATGCGGATCAGGGGTTGTGCGGTCCTGATTTTGCTCGGAAGAGTTCGCTGGACCTAAAGCAATAATCATGTAATGTATTGTAATGTATACGGTTCAGGGGTGAGTCCTCTTTCAACCAATTGTGGTCTTGATTTTGTGTTCCTGATTCAGCTCTTTGCAGTCCGCTGGACCCTGTAAGCTGTGAATAACTAACTAACTAACCTCTTTCAACCAAGTAGTGGTCCTGATTCGGCTCTGCGCAGTCCTCTGAACGCTATAAGCAATGACTAACTAACTACTTCGTCTTCTTTTTCTTCTGTAACAGCTTGTTGTTCATTGTTTTTGTCCCTTTGCTGTAGAGATTTCTAAAGTGTCTTCACTAAAGATGAAGAGAGTGAGAACTACTAAGTAGAAGGAAGATGAAGTTGAAGCAGCAGATAATTTTCGGGAAAACATCACCATCTTTTGAAGGGCCTTTCCTTGGTTCCCCTTCCCAACCCTACACGGGGATAAGATTTACTGCCGAAGTCAAGACTCATTTTTCACCCTCTCTCTCCACCCTTACCACAATCCGTGATGTTTTCAATGTTATTGTTAAAGGTTTTAGTGGGTTTTTTTTTAATCGTTCCAAAATCCAAAAATGTAAACAATATTTTAGCTGTGCCGCATGCCCAGTGTAAACAGCTATCAGAAAGTGCTGGGAAGTGTGGAGGTTGAGGTTAAAGGTCATCTGAAGGCACGCGCCCCGCGTTGCACGTGCAAGGACGGAATGTAAGGACAACGTTACTTAGATGTCGGTTTCCCACGCTTCGCAAAGGTTTTAGTGATCCCTGGATTATCGGAAATCGGCAGAAAATGTTTAAGACCTTTTCTGCACAGAGCAGTGAGATTTTACTGAAGGTACGAATCCATATGACGGACAAGCGCACGGAGCGGCATCGAATGGAGTAGGGCTGTTTCTCACTGTGAGTGCTGTTTTTCATGTAAACATACAAAAATCAAGAATTTGACCCCTAACGGTGCCTCGTCGTTAAAGAACGTCGAACCCGTCTGCTACTTGGATGGGAGATGGTGACGCAGCTAACACTTGGATGTTACGACTGAACCACACGAAGAATTAAACAGCGCACTACGCAGCCCAGTCCACCAGCTGTGAATGGGTGCCGGGGCTCTGCCTAGGACCAGGTAAGGTTAAGTAGCCAGGTAACGGAGAGAGAACATGGGCACCCTCGTGAAGCTGGCCCGGAAAAAAGAGTGGTCCCAAACGCCGTTCTCTCTCCCAGTGACTGGAAAGTTGCGGGAGCCCCGTGACCCTTATTTACCCTCACCTTCTTTTCTATGATTACAATGTAGCTTACTTAATGCCCGTCACCCCTGCCAGGGTATGGGCCGCCAACAACAGCTCTCCAGAGTCCTCTGTCCTGTGCAACCCAGGATAACGTTTTCTCATTCTCCTGTTGTTAACGTTTCTGTAGCGTAGTCTTTTTTACGGGGTGGGGGTGCTAACCCCACGCCCAACCCTCCTCCTTTTGCAGCCGGGCTTGGGACCGTCCTTGGCGGAGTTAAATACAATGTAGGCGAGCGGAGTATTTGACTCCCGCCTCTCGGCCATGTCCTTGAGAACACGATCAAACCCGAGCTGTTATTTTCTAGTATCCCTCGTAAGAGGGACTGTGTGCCCCGGACATAAAAAAATATTTCCCTGCAAGGCGGTGAAGCCTGTTGATAGTAAGCCGGGTTGCCGGCTACTGGTGCCACGACAATCCATACAAGTAACTGCCACTGATTTGCATAAAATGCCTGCCGACAATGTAGTCCTGCTCACCACCAAAAGCAGGAGACGAATAGTCAGCCTTGTCCTGTATAATCCAATGGCCACACCAAAGGATTTTGCACAGCAGGAGCCACCCAAGGCTAACCAAGAAATGCAAGGTAGACAACCTCTCTTACAAGATTGAACCAATCGCCTCCCATTCCGCCACAACAAGTTGTAGTTGTTGCTGTTGTTGATGATGATGACGATTACGACGACGACGATCATGACGACGACAATTATGATGATGATGATGACGTTGTTGAACAAAGATGGTTTGTTTCGACCTCCCCCGTGCTGGGGGTTTCAGTATAAATAGTATCCCCTCTTTCTGGATATTTAGTGCTTTAAATACCCACTGTCGCTGAGGGGCCGGGTAGCTCAGTTGGTAAGAGCGTCTTGCTAGTAACCGAAAGGTCGCTGGTTCGAATCCCGGATTGGTCAACGTGTGATCATATTATTTTCCCCTTTACCAACAACTGGCCCGCTGGTGTCAGTATAAATCGGTCCAGTAGTCACCTATATGCGAAAGTGTCGTGTGACTATAATCTACATACAAACAAACACTGTCGCTGTCTTTCTCCTTTGTTCTTTCTCATTCCTACTCTGTTTTATCGATCTATTATACTATCTTCTTCTTCGCTAGACCAGTCACCTACCTTTTTTTCTTAAAAACTCTTCTGGGACAAAACTCCTCATTTGTGTGTGAGGTCTGTTGGAACAGCTTTGGAAAATTGGACGCTTTCTGCCAGGTGGTCTCTGGGGCTTCCTATGATGTTATTATTTGGTAATGTAGGCAATTTATATGTATGTGTTTTGTTGATATTTATTATAATGTTTGTATTCTATTTTGTTTTTGTAAACGGGATTTCGATAAAATTAGAGTATAGCCTCAGCGTCCCCTGCGTGGGATGTCTTTATTGTAAAGTGACTGGTGGAGTGCCTTCAGTGTTACCACTAGGGTTGTTTCGGTAGATCTTTTATGCGGATCAGTGGTGAGTCCTCTTTCAGCGAAGTTGTGGTCTTGATTTTGTGGTCCTGATTCGGTTCTTTGCAGTCCGCTGGACCCTGTAAGCAATGAATAACTAACTAAATTGTTTCGACCAAGTATTGGACATGGTTTGTTTTGTTCACTAAAGGCAGCTGAAACTGTTGTGTTGTCTAAAGTTCCAGCACACGGATCGTTCTTGCACTACGGCGCTCGTCCGTTGATATTGTTGACGCTGCGCTCCGCTGATAATGCGAGGCGCTTAGGTAGGCTTAGTGGCGCGGTGTTTGATCCCGTAACGGCTTGCCACAAGGCGCGTGGCGTGTAGTCAGCGATTAGCTGAAGAGTTACTTCAGCGATTGGGGAGAGATTAAACCTGGGAGAGTTACGCCCGTTCTTCATGGGTTGATTAATTGGTAGTTTGCAGCGTGTAACGGAAACAAATTGGACCGTTGCATGCAACTGGAACGACCAGATGGATGGATGGGATGGATGGATCGTTCGATCGATAAATAGATTAGATAGATTAGATACATTAGATAGTTAGATTAGATTAGGTTAGGATAGGATAGGATAGGATAAGATAAGATAAGATAGATAGATCGATTAGATTAGATCGATTTAGGTTTAGGTTAAGGTTAGGTTAGGTTAAGATTTAGATTTAGATTACATTAAGATTAAGATTTATTAAGATAAGAAGATAAGATAAGATAAGATAAGATAAGATAAGATAAAAGAAATAAGAAATAAAGAAAATAAAATCAATTAAATTAAATTAATTGTCATAAACTTTCCGTGCGTGTTATGAAATAATTAGCTTTATTCTCAGAAGATTCCTACAAACACAATATTAGTTTATAAGCGGTTTTTAACTTTGCAATTTCATGTATTCACGCAATCAGGAAAAGGCCTTTCTTATACAATTACCCAAGTTGAGACACAGAGATAAACTTGGAATACTCAAGACGTAAAATACATAACAGTTCAAAACACAACACCAATGTTCATTTTGCAAATTTTATGGTTCTCTTCTTTCTCACTCAAAATAATAGAATAATAATTAAAAGGGAATTGTAGAAAACTATAAGTCCTAAAGTAATAAAATAATAAATAGCTGACCTATAATAAGAGTTTATCTTTCTCTGCAGCATCCTGGTCTGATAGAAAATTACATTTATCGATTTATGAAAATATTGTATGCATTTACGAAATTAGTTATCAATAGTATGGTTCCAAGAAGTAAATCATAAAATATAAATATTCTAACGACCGTGTCTGTCATAAACAGAATCCAAAATCAGCACTGTGAAAAACACCCTATCCTACACCCACCATTGGCGATATGGCAGACGGGGATAACCATCCCAGGGAAAGAGGGGTAGGGACCTGAATCAACACTGAACCACCAGAGCTATCATACTGCTAAAATGGACAGTGAGAAGGGCCACATTTTATATCGCCCACCACGGGATTCAAACCTGGGTCATCGGTTTGCCAGGCGAACGCTCTACCACTTGAGTTACGGCGGTGGGACACAACCTTCTCTGTACAGTAGAATTTGAGTCCCCGAGACTTTCGCGTAAAGGGGAACAACCTTCTGTTCTCCAAACAGTCTTTATGTAGCAGTGTCTCATCACCGACATATTCTTGAACTAGGAAATATAGTATCAATCCAAAGCGAAAACGTGCGACACGTGCCTATGTCAACAGCCGTCGTTTGTGTACTTACTAAATAAAAAGTGATGTATACACAAATGTAAATATTTACCAATTCACTTCGTGACATAAATAAAAATCCTAACATTACGTTTTTTTTGTGCAGGTTGTTTGAGAACTCTTGCGTTAGGGGAACACAGCTTTGAGCTTTAAATGTCTAACGTGTTTATGTTCTGCAGTGTGGTAAAGTTGCTAGCTCTTGTCAGTGTTTGGGTGCTAACAAGGAAGATATAGGATGGAGAGAAGGACAGTTGTTGGCAGAAGGATGTATTTCACCCATTTTATGTCTACTGTTGCCAGCGGCTGAAGTTTACGTTTTATTTTGCTTACCGTTTTGATGGCGCCGTTGTGTGGTGGTTTGGGCACACGCTAGTCTCGTTTCCCGTGAAGCAGCGTCGGGAGGGTTAGTACTTGGATATGGTGACCATGCTTGGAAGGCAACCACCAAACGACACCCACCGCCACACCCCACTAAAAAAAATAAAATAAAAAAAAAGATGAAGAAGAAAAAGGATTTTTTTTAAAAGCACAAGATACACCTCTGTCTTCCTTCCGCAGACCTATCAACAAGCGCACGATACCCCCACCCCACCCCCCAATCCACCTAAAGCAAGTGCTTGATATTCCCACCCCACCCACAGTCCACCCGAAACAAGCGCACGATCCCCACCCCTCCCTATCCCCAGTCCACCCTGCTGTCAAGTGGTACCGGGATCTGTTTTTAGAACCGGGGAAGGGAAAGCAGCGAGGGAGAGGTGATATGCACCGCCCTCATTAAGCTGGCCTAGAGAAAGAGTGGGAGGTCACAAACGCTTCACTCCCTAACGACCGAAAGGTAACGGGGACACTTTTACCTGCCACCTACAGTTTGATGATGGCGGCACTTGGGTGTTGGGGGATGAAGGAGTGTGTAAGAGGTGGGGTGGGTGGGGGGTGGAGAGGAAAGGGGGACTGGGAAAGAAAACTTCTAAAATATTTGTTAATTTTTTTTTAAAGGACATCCAAATCTTTGCACTATTATTTTTTTACAGCTTGTTTCCACAGCGAAATGTGTTTATCAAAAGCCCACCGTCCTCCCCCCCTCCTCCCTCCTTTTTTTTCCTTCCATCGGTCCACGACAGGAACAACGATAATTGATGACGTAAGAAGAGGGGGGTAGATAACTTTGATAAGTATTACCCGTAAATCGTGTTATCAGTACCAGTGACTGATCCAGCGTAAAGGAGCAATAGGGGTTCCTGTGAAATCACGTTACGGTAAGCTGTTCAGTTCCGAATTGATCGTGGATGCACAGTAGTAAGTCAGTCATAAGTTAAAAGACTGTAGTAGAAAAATGTTTGTGCATGTAAATTGCGTTCAGCTACAAAATTTTCTAGATGCTGATGGAAAGAGAAGAGCAGTGGAAGGGAGGAGGAGAATCAGGCAGAAGAGCAGCAGGGGAAGGAAGGAGGAAGGAGTAGAACTAGTAGTAGTAGTAGAAGCAGTAGCAGCAGCAGCAGTAGTAGAAGAATTTATTTTGTCTACCATAGAAGTCACCTTTTCTCTCACAGTTGACGAAAAGATCACAAATAAATTGAGTTTCTTTTGGTTTTTTTCTCCGTGATTTACGACCATTTGCGAAGCCACCACCACTGATGTACGCACGATTGTTCCATTGATTTAACCCAAACCCTGTATATACATCTCCTGGTGGTGAAGGAGCGCTTTGCTTATCACAGTAAAATAGTCGTACTCTCACTGTATCTGTCTCTTTGTCGGTCTCTCTCTATCTCTGTCTCCCTCATGTCTCTCTTTCCCTCTGTGTCTGTCTCTGTGTCTGTCTCACCCTCGCTCCCGCGGTTACCCGGATAGGTAAACACGTTGTGTGATAAAAGAGAGCTAGAAGAGACTGTGTGTGTGGGTGTGTGTGAGACGCGAAGTTGTTAAAAGTATTTTTGAAAGTGTTATGTTGTGATGATATCCTGGAGAAGATACTGTCACGTGGGTTTTATGGGTTGCTGGGCTCTGCACAATGGAATGATGTAAACCTCACGCTTTATCCGATGGGGACCGCTAGTGAGTCACCCTGTGGATTACTTTAATAAATTTATTTACTTAGCTCGGTCTGTGTTAAGGCTGGGTTACAGAGATAGATAGAAAAATGGTAAAAGATTACTGTCACACTAGCTTTCACACGGCTATGAATCATATGTAGTCCAGCCACTTGATAACAGTTAAACATTACACATTTATTTCTTCTACTCTATACAAGATTTTCTAATACTAATATACCTTAAAAAGTTCTGTATCAATGCAAATAGTTCGATCGCTGATAGTCTATGCAGCTGTTATGTCTTCATCGGGCACTGGCTTCTAGATTTTATGAAGATTGGACTACTGTGGTCCGTTTTACTACAGTTCTGAAGAGTGGACTACTGTGGTCCTTTTGCTATCAGTTTGGGTGCACTTCTTCTGTGTCACTTAACTGCAGTGTGGTGTGTGTGAAGTCCTTCGTTGAGGTAGCTTCTGGTACACGATGTGTCGTCGTGTAGTTTGGTCCCTTGCCACGCTGTGGGGTCTTGCAGGGTGTTTTCAGGGTTGCTCCCTCAGTCTTGTGCTGTAAGGGCTAAACAGCCAACTTGGTTTTCCTGTGGAGTTGGGCGCACGGGATAGCTCGCCTGCTCGTCTGTAATATAAGAGACGAAATTCTGCACAACCCTGAATAATCGGTTTGTGCAGAGCGTCTCACTGAAAGCCAAAGTAGCCCTCAGTGATAGCTCCACATCTCTATACATAAGCGACGAACATTCTGCTACATCCGTGGTCCACTGGAATCTCAACTCTAATTTCCTATACATACATAAATATAAAACATGGCTAACTACACACATACAGAATTAATAATAATATAAACATTCACGGGTACAGCCACTGGTCTGCAAACATACATATAGGTTCAACAACAGTGGTTCCGTCAGGTATACAACATAGCGGCGCAACCGGTCGTGTTTCGCCACGTGTTCGGCTTTTCCACGTGGTCACGCAAATTCGGAGTAACAATTCAAATCTATGCATGGCAAATTCTACAAACATAATTTCAACAATAATATAAATATATCACGATGAAACAGAAGTATGTTCATTTACCTGTTTGACAAAGTCAGGCCTCGTGGCTACTTGAGTGAATTCTAAAATTCACAAGTCCTGTTTCCTGGTCTATGAGTGAAGATAGTTCTCTGCTCCGGTCTAGCTGTGTAGACTTCGGTGTCTTTCGTAGCACAGACTTAAGCTATGCTAGGTTTTGACCCAGTCAGAACCGGCTCTAACCTCTCTGCCTGCGTTCCATTGGTTAAAACTTTCAGATTCAAGGCCCACAGTGCTGACGTCACTAACTGTCTGCGTCAAGCTCGCAGTGTGTGTACCTCCTATACTGTAATCAGCTGCTGTGTAATACACTAACTTTCTAAAGTTACAATGACTAAACAAGGCTAAATAGTAAATAGGCAGGGTAAAACTAGTCTGTCGTGACAGATACGATAAGCTTCCAAGTTGATTAAGATCTGTAGATAGATGAGGCATTTAGCTATCTCTATCAGTCGTTCTTTACCAAGATTCCTAAGCGATGTGAGAAACTAGATCACGGTGCTTGGTCACATAAAAAATTTATATTTGTTCTTAGGTTTTAAAGTATCATTGACTCACTTTAAGAAATGATGTTTACTAGTCAAATGACTAGTTTAATTGGTCTCCAGAGATGAAGAGCTAGCGGACACAACAATACAAATAGAATGACACCAGTCGTATTTATGTGATTTCAACTTTTATATGTTCAACACAAATTCTAACATGACTTTAATGAAATTTAAATTGATAACTATAACTGTTTAATGTGCTGGGAAATGTCTTTAGCAGTTCTTCTTCATCTCGTGCTAAGTATTTCTATGTTTTGATGGTCTAATATTGTTCCCAGTATTTTTGACATCAGTTGCTTTTGAGAGGGACTTAACTCTCAGTTTCTGTGAGTGCTTGAGTCGGGTGGCCACTCTGAGGGAGTCTGGTCACTCTCAGGATGATCGGGCGAGTCTGGTGGCTACGAGGCCGGACGTGGCGAGGTAATAATAATAATATAATAATAAGTAGCATTTATAAAGCGCCTACCCTAAGGATCTAAGCGCTATACACGCACACTTTCTTACGCAAACACATATACACACTATACATATACTATAATTATAAGACAAGTTACTCTTTCACGCGTACATACTACTGCTGTGTAAATCAATATGACAAAAACATACTAAATTACTACTTCACCCCCCACCCCTCCAAACCCCTTTTACAACTACAGATACTGCTGAAAGACTTTTGAGAAAAGATACGTTTTAAGGTTGGATTTGAAGAAGGTAGATTCTATTTGATCTCCTTCTTTCCACGGGAGCAAGCGTTCTGGCGTTGACTCCACAAACAGTCCCAGAGCTGAGCTGGAAAATCCGGAACTCTGGCTACAATATTCTATTCAGATATTTTGGTCCTCTGCAAGGAATCTATAGCATCAAACACCTGCCGAGTTTCCCATAAGCACACTACGATATCTTAATCTTAAGGAAGCTAAGATACATCAAGCAATATGCTCAATATGTCAGAAACAATAATCGGTTTCTGTAAATACATATAACATAAACATACTAATAATACATGGCGATGAATATAATATGTAAACATACTAGTACTAGAAAACTGCTAGTGTTAACTTACTTCTAGTCTCTGGGAATCGTGAAACCGTCTCTAGTCTATCACTCTGTTGGTTATGGCCGAGGATTTTTTTTCACTTCAGTTTGCTCCTTGACCCTCGTGGTTCTAAGCTTCGCGTGTGACTATTCGGTTAATGCAATGCGGAGTGTACAGGGGATATAAAGGAATCTACGTCATTTCCGACCAATCATCTCGTTCTCGCGAATACGTGAATCTTTTCTCGGACGTCTTTGTTCTCTTGTCCTGCTTCTGGGACACTATCTGTTACGTCTCAACTTCGAGCATCAGGGGAGAAACGCAGGGTAGATCTAAGAGTGATATGATTCGCGTGGCTACTTAGCGGTCAAGTGACACCGTCAGATGTCCAAGTGGGCTAAATTATATTCCTAGTGAGTTCTGCTTGATTGTATTGGGGGTGAACGTCTCAAGGACGTTAATTTAATAACTGCCAACATTCCTTTAGAGAGCTGGTAAATTAACATCAGGTTTTGTTCAATACTATCTGTTTATCTCTAAGCTGAGTCCTCACATCTTTGTCGTCAACATTTCTGATATTACAGATGTATAAGTATTAGAACTAATTGAGTTTTAGTACTGCTTATCTTGTGATTGTATGTATGTATGTATGTTTGTATGTACGTATGTAATTATGTATGCATGTATTTATGTATTATGTATTATTATTATTATTATTATTATTATTATTATTATTATTATTATTATTATTATGTTGTTGTTGTTGTTGTTTTTGTTTTTTGTGCTGAGATACAATGTGCTATTTGGATTGTCCATTGTGGGTTAAAAGGATTAATTTTTGTTGACTTCGCTTGACTTGACACGACTTCACTTTAACTCTCCCCGATGAATTCGTTTTCCCACTGAAGACGACGGGGGAAAAGGGAGACACGTTTTTTTGATCCAGGAAGTAGAAGGATTTGATTGATGACACGGCTGTTACTATCCGATAGAAATTATTGAGATGATACTAAGGCACTTAATTGGCCGCGGTGGGAACAAGGAAAGTACTTCGGCTCTCTCTTTCTACTTTGTAGTCGTACTCGTATTGGATGTGTCAGTTTTAATTACAGTCAATTTAGGTTAACTTCTTTTTGGACCGTAAAGGCGTTGGAACAAAATATTCATTAAAAAAAATTATTTTAACAACTGTATTATCACCAAGGTGAAATTCGGGCACTTTCATTTTGGAAAGTACCGCAGTCCCTAGAGAAGCGCTTTACCCAAGGTACATGCTGGGTGTGTTCTTGTCACCGGCACTCACCCGTCTAAAAAGAGCGTCAGGATCTTTAAAGTCAGTTATGATGGAATGCATGCGACACAAACTAGACCTCGGTTTATACTCTCATCCGAAGGAGTAGGAAACGGGAGTAAAGTGTCTTTCCCAAGGACACAACACAATGCCCCGGCCTGGGCTCAAACTCGGGACCTTCAGATCCGCAAGCCAACGCTCTAACCACTGGGCCACTGCGCCTCCCGTGTGCTCTGTCTGTCTGTCTGTCTGTCTCTCCCTCTCTATCTCTCTTTCAATCTCTTTCAATCTCTCTCTCTCTCTCTCTCTCTCTCTCTCTCTCTCTCTCTCTCTCTCTCTCTCTCTCTCTCTCTCTCTCTCTCTCTCTCTCTCTCTCTCTCTCTCTCCCATTCATCTGTATCCTTGTGAATAAAATGTCTGAGTCTCTCCTCTCTCTCTCTCTCTCTCTCTCTCTCTCTCTCTCTCTCTCTCTCTCTCTCTCTCTCTCTCTCATTTGTATCATTGTTTATAAAATATAAAATGACTCTCTCTCTCTCTCTCTCTCTCTCTCATTTGTATCCTTGTGAATAAAATGACTCTCTCTCTCTCTCTCTCTCTCTCTCTCTCTCGTTTTCGATAATGCTGTATATTTACGTGTTTATAATTATGTACTAAAGTCGATCCCCTTAACACGGAGCTCCAACGAGCACAAAATTAGCCTGCGGATGCTTACATGTAATGATATTTAATTAATCACGATGGTGGTTTGTAAGAAATGTGCATACAGAGAAATAGCTATAAGTCTTCGTTCCAGTTGAAAGGAAAGAACTCAGATCATATACAGAGCCAAATCCATTATCCAGATGCCTCAGACGCATTAGACTCGCGCCACGAACCCTGGGCCCCACCCATCCACGCATCCGGATGGAGGTGTGAATAAGCCCAAGTTCTCAACAAAACGCTGGTTCTAGGAAAAGTGTGTGCACCCGGGAGGTGGATATTTAACACCGCCGCCAACTAGCATGAAATCTCATAACATCGCTTTTGTCAGGTATATAGCCTACGTGATCATGAAGGACGTCATTTGTAATCTATTGCACCGGATAAGCAAACCAAGGGTAGGAGGTTACGCATAAAAGGCTTTTGTGCTGTGCAAAGCTGTTCAACAGTACACAAGTTATGAAGGGTACACATAATTATATACATCCTGCTGGAAGAAAAGAGAGAGATAAAGGGAGGGAGAGAGAAAGGGGGGGATGGGAAGGGGGGAGGTGGAGTAAGGAAGGTTGTGTTTTGGGGGTGAGGGGCGGAGGGGGTGAATAAGAATCCTTTCTAGGGTGAAGGTGGAGGTCAAGGAGAAAGAGGGGTGATTCACAACTACTTTTGTTTGTAACCTTGTCCTTCAAATCCCGCTCAGTTTCTGGTTTGGCGCGGTGGAAACCAGTATGAGGTGAAAAAACACCATTTTATTACCCGTTCTCCTGTTTATTACTACTGTAGTTACAACACTCGCCAGTAACCCACTGATCCAACCAACGCTTTTGAACGTCCCACAAGAACGCCAACATTTTATTTAATACAACCTTACCTTAGGAACATCACTCCATGTTTGTGATATTATTCCTTTGGAAAGACCATTGAAGTTGAACGTTGGACGATGTCAGACGGGGATAACCAAGCCAGGGAACAATAGGCTAGGGTCCTACTTCAACACTGAACCTCCTGATGGACTATGAAAATAATGGTCCTTTATCTTGCTCACCACGGGATTCCAACCTGGCTGAAGACTATGCTCTGTGCAACGCATCACACAGACCACAAGCAGAAAGGATTGCTGGTGGGTTTCCATAAGCCTGTCAGATCAAGAAGGTTGGTTTAGTGGTATGTCACTGTACATCATTGTTTGCGTGTTATAGTGTATGTTGGAGCACTGAATGCACATTCACAAGTATGCCACACAGGACATAGGAGGACTAGTAATCAGGAACTAAGAGTCATCAGCCCGGGCGCTGTGGACTGGCTACACCGTAAAAGAAATAGTTGATTATAAATATAAGAAGTCCTCTAAAACTGCCTGCCTTTTTCTGTTTGTTCTATTTTTTTTTTCTTTAATGGTACTACCTTTTGCTTAGTGTCACCACCGGTGTGTCACAGTGCATATAATGAGAATAGTCATCACAAACAACTAGGAACTGAAGGGTCAACGTCAGCCCAGTCGCTCTGGACTCAGATACAAAGTAAAAGAAATAATGTTTCTACAAGAAGAAATCCTCCGAAACTCTGTAGGAAGTATGGCGCCTTCTGGACAATAAAGGGTCGTAAACTTTACTCTTTCTTTTGCCTGTCATCCCACCTGTTTAGGGTATCACCCCCATCCCTTGAGCCGTCTAGCTCATATATAATTATAGCTGTTTCTGTGAGCGTACCTTCCTAACGTGTGCCCATGTCATTCATACATTTTCATTTGAGTGAGACGCGCACTGTTAATGTTTAACGGGCGTGTCCACTTCCCTTCTTGCAGTTCGAGTCGAGTGCATGTCGATGACGATATCAGTTGCTATTTCACTTTTTGCCCTATGATCAACCGGTTACCATATATATTTCAAATGTCACTGCTTATCCTATTAATAACTTCATAATCCCATCATAAATTTGAAGCTCAACGCCCAATAATTATGATAATAGATTGAAGTGAATTGTCCCTATTTTTGAAGGTAAAGTTCCTTGTTGTGGATTTACGATTGTTTGTTGTTGGTATTCTCCTCATCTTTGTAATGTTTCTCCTAGCTGTTATTATGGATTTTTTTAAGCCTTATATTTTCCTGTGTGAGTTATTGACTATTGTAGGTTATAAGATTTCATGTAAGCTCGGTTTGATAGGAAAGAATTTCATCTTGGCAATAGCGTTCTTTGCACTTTGGTAAACATAAAATTATAGAAATAATTTTTTGTCGTTAAATGACCGAACAGCTGTTAGAAGTACAATCGGTACAATGGTGAAATCGGTGTGGCGCAGTGGTAAGAGAGGGACACTCTTTCACACATTTTGATGCAAGTGTGCATCTTGGCTGCGACGAGAGTGCGGTGGTTGAGTGGTGGAGAGCCGTGACCTTGTTTTGCTTTACCAGTACGGGTCTAGTCGCGGGTTCGATCCTTACACTGGGGTTGCTGTTTGTGCATGCAGGTGTTTGTGGGCCAGTGGCTTCTCAGAGCAACTGTTTGTACACATCCACAGCTGGCTGCTGTTGATGATGGGGATATCGACGACTGCGAAAATAAACATCTGTATTGAGCACCTTCTTGGTAAAGACTGTATGGAAACAGCTTGCTTGAGTGTATGTGTGTCACAGCGGACGAGACGAAACGAGGGAGAGAGGGGAAAGAAAGAGAGAGAGAGAGAGAGAGAGAGAGAGAGAGAGAGAGAGAGAGAGTGTGTGTGTGTGTGTGTGTGTGTGTGTGTGTGTGTGTGTTTGTTTGTGTATGTATTGTGCGCGTACCTTGGCGTGAGATTGTGAAGCACCATAAAAAAATAAAATAATATCAATGGAATCAACTGTCAGTTTGGAGTCCAACTTCACAGGCGATTTCCGAGATGCGCGCCACCTTTATTTGATGACGCGGGTGGGGATAACGACCACTTGTTGAGTGCCTGTTGATGAGGAAAGTGGGCTAGGGGGAAGCACAATAGCGATACAGAACCGTTATTGGCATACACACTATCTCAGTGTTCGCTATCATCATCATCATCATCATCATCATTATGAGAGAGAGAGTGTGTGAGAGTGAGCGAGGAAGAGAGAGAGAGAGAGTGAGTGAGAGAGAGTATGAGTGAGTGAAAGTGCGTGAATGAGTGAGAGAGAAAGAGTGAGAGAGAAAGAGAATAGGAAGGGGGAGAAGAAGAAGAGGAAGAATCACCTTACGATAACATAACACTGATACTGGGGACCACTCTTCCAACGCCTTGACCAGCTCTTGGAGATGGAAAGGTGCGCTTTCTCAGAAACGTATCGTTAGTGCTGCTAGAAAGGACCTGCCGCCAGTCTGTGAAGTCCGTGGGTTTACTTCTTATTACAATCTATGCCAGAGGCAGCGGAAAGACAGAGAGAGAGGAAGATTATGTGTATTGTCTTTGGCAAGCCCGTAAACAGAGGAGTGAGAGTGAGCTGACAACTATGTGGCACCGAAGACTGTGCATAGGGTGTTGGTGGGTCCCATCCACCACCCTAAGCAGATCAAACGTAGAGCGTTCGCATGACACACCGCTGACCGCAGTTCCAATCCCGTGGAGGCCAAAGATAGAAGTGGCCATTTTTTTCTCACTCGCATTAGCAGTGTTCGCTCTGGTGGCTCAGTGTTGATGTAGGTCCACACCTCCTCCCTCACCCCTCTTTCCTGGACTAGTTAACTGCCATATTGCCTAGCGTGGGTATAGGCTTTAAACTTTTGAATTGTCATACACGGTCTTTGGCTAGACTGTAGCTCTAGTTGACAGGCATACTATGCAATAGCTACGGTCTTTGATCCGTCAATCTGCTGACATGTAAACAGATTTATAAGTGGATTTCAAGTGTGAGTCCCATTCCATCTATTTTCGGCATGCTTGAGGAGTAGAAAGAGGGACAAGAAGACGGAGAAGAAGATGTAAAGAAGTGGAAGAAGAAGCATTATTGTTGAATGTGGGTAATTTAAACCCTGTATTTTAAATTTAAAATTCTCCAACCCCCACTCCCCACCACTAAAGCAACAAGAACTATTTTTTTTAAAGAAAAAAAAATTTAAATAAAAAAAAAAATTACAAATAAAACTCCGATGTGTTGATCCAGCTGTAGGATGACATGTTAAATTACAAGGTGAAATGATCTTGTGGACAGATCTGACTCACTTGAACTTCTCCATTGTGGAGGAAAGGGGGACGGAAGGGAGGGGGGGGCAATAAGATGAGTTGAGGTGGTCTGGCTCTGTCTTATTTTGTTTGGTAATTTTAGTCTTCATAACTGACATCGTGTGTTATGTTTTCTACAGGATAGCAAAACCTGTGCTGTGTATGATTGGGACCACTGATTTCGCCTTCGACTATCAGTGCATAATCACAGAGGAAATTGAACACAAGTTCAGTGTTCGCGGAAGGGCTTCCTGCTGGTGTTGTTGTTGCGGTTGTTGTTGTATTGTAGTGATGGTAGTGGTGGTGGTGGTGATGGTTGTTTTGCAAGTGTTGTTGACTTGAAAACGATTGAGCAAGTCATGACAGAGCTTGCCGAAATGAATCAGAGAATTTGGAAAGTGTGTGCGTGCCCGGAAGACTTCTATCGCTTTTGTTTTGCTGCTGTTATTGTTGTTTACGTTGACTTTATTAGCAGATTTTGTTTATATCATCGATTGTATGACATCCAAAATGATGCGAGATTTGAGTATTGCAACGCGATTGCAAATGCCTGTGCAATAGATCTTTCTCGACATTTTATATGTGGCAAATGGGGATCTACAACTCGCTTTGAGGCTACATTTGGGTAAGTGAATTAGCAGACCCAACACCTTTGTTTGCGCTTTCGAGAATTTGATTTCTCGTCATCTTCGTTTTGAGACTATAAACGTAGTTTGAAGCGACGTTTTGGATGCAGTTGAAAGTCGGCCCACTACGACCATCGCTCGCGCATAGGAAACTCGTCTTGTACGTCACTTTGCTCGCTCTCTCCACGACATGAACACGAAACGAAGTGGAAATCACAGGCCTCGAAGGATCTCTAATGTAATCAGGTTCAGGCACACCCTCAAAGCGGATGGGGAGATAATTATTGTCTTCATACACGAGCTACCCCAGCAACTGTCGCGTGTCGTCTAGTCAGAAAAGCGCAGCGACGAAGTGGATCTATGTTTCTGTATATGCGAGTGCAGTGCCTGTATTTGTCGGCAGCGTGCGCGTGTGTCCGGAAGGGCTTCCGCTGGTGGTGGTGGTGGTGTTGATGTTGCTGTTGCGCCACCGCCGCCGTCTGTGGTGGCCAGGTTGTTGCAGTCAAACCGCTTCGCTGCCTCGGGACACGGTAGACGCGATAGGAGTGTGCGTCGCAGCGAGATCATAAACATACACCGAGCTTTTGGTTTGTGCCATTCAAAAAACAAGTTTTGCAACGTACAGGTGTAGACGGGAAACTAGTATAGCACAGTGAATGGGAAAGACGAAATGATACCTTTATCACAGCAAATGGGAAAGACTAAATAGTGTTTATAACAGCGAATGGGAAGAGACTGAAACTGAAAGAAGTGTTTAGTAAGACGAAGAGAAGTGTTTATCACAGCGAATGGGAAGCTCTCACACTATTTTTTGTATGGATTAAGATAAAACAACTTGGTTATCTTTTATCTGTGTTGTCAGTAAATTTGTCATTATGATACCAACAATTTCAATGCAATGGTGAAGTATTAAGTCGTTGTATGTATTATTATCGCCGTCTGTTTTGATGATTGCGTGAAACGGTGTTTGCCTTGTCAAGTTCACTTCCTAGCGTGATGATCAACAGAGATTTTGGGGATCCCAAACAAGCGTTTTTACAATGTGAAACTTTGGAGTCTTGCGTTGAACTTGAGTGTGGTTTGCGGTGTTTGTGTGCTGGCATCAAGTGTGAGGCCGGTGAGACTATGAATTATTCGTCGTGTATAGTATATCTCATGTCCAGCTCAATGAGCTGCTCAAGGCGGTTACCGAGAACATGATCTAACTCAAGGCCACCACAAGGCCTCGCCGTTTTAAGCCTAGGTCAGGTTATAGATAGGCGAGGCGATCGACAAAGAAGAGCTATTGTGAATGAGTATGTGGGGAGGAGGAAGGGAGGAGTGGGGGAGGGGGAGAAGAGGGCGGGAGTCGGCCGTAAGGTGTAAACTGTAGATTATAGTCACACGACACCGAAGCGTATAGGCGACTACTGGTCACATTATTCTGACACCAGCGAACCAGTTGAAGGTAAGGGGAAAATAATATGGTCACACATTGGCCAATCCGGGAATTTGAACCAGGTACCTTTCGATTACTAGTAAGACGCTCTACCAACTGAGCTACCCGGCCCCACCAGTCGGCCGTAATAACAGTTTTATTGCATTTTTATAGTGACCTGTGACTAGAAATAAAGTCAGTTGTAGTCGTGTTATTTTCTACAGCAATTCGTAATAATTTTAAGGATTTTGGATCGTACGGGAAAGAGCGAGATGAATTTTTGAACTTTCAGAGAGAGAAAGAGAGAGAGAGAGAGAGAGAGAGAGAGAGAGAGAGAGAGAGAGACAGACAGACAGACAGACAGACAGACAGACAGACAGACAGAGACAGAGATGCTACAGAGATGGAGTTTGCTTGAGTTGTTTACTATGAAATTCAAGCAGGGAATCTGTGTCATATAAGCTAGTCATTTTATTAAATTAGCACAAATTCACAATTTACGATGAGGCTAAATGAAAACGTGCGATATTTTTGTTTTAGTTGTGTTGTTGCTGTGGAGTTAGCTTGGTGTGAGCAGATGGGAATTAATGTTTTGTTAACTTTCGGAGTTGGGTGATGTGATTTTCGTGTGGGGCGATTGAATAACGAGTGTTAACTTTTAGGTATGTCTTTGTATATAGCGCGAATATTCATAATAAAGTCTTGCGGAGTTGGTTTTGGAGGTAAGAGCATTGTCACTTTTTATCATGATCTATTCTTCGTTTGTGTTGACAGTGGGAACGTAGCGAACGTACGTAAGAAAGTGCCATACTATATTAGAAAAATATAGGTCGTATTTCGTTGGAGTTTCCCTTCGTTAGCCTTTCGTTGCATGAAGGATGCGCGCGCAGCCGTTCCAACTCAACCATTGTCGTATAACTTTAGCAGCATAGAAAGACGGGTCAGCCAACTGAAATAAGGGACGCAACCGTTTGCTTATTGATTCCCTTAGAGTAACTGTCCATTTTAGCAGTATGATTGCTCGGGTCGTTCAGTGTTATTTTGGTTCCTACCTCTCGTTCCCTGGGCCGGTTATCCACGTCTGTCATATCGCCAATGGTGGGTGTAGACGTTAAACCTCAAGGTTTATGGGGTATTGATATAATGAGATAAATATTCAAGGTTTATAGGGTATGTATATAATGAGAAAAATATTCAAGGTTTCTAAATATTCAATGTTTATAGAGTACTAGTGGTTTTGTACCCTGGCAAACCAGGGTACACAGGTTGCTGTTTAAAATGTAGACAGAGACAACTGTTGTCTGCGAGTTTCATTTGGACGATTTTGCCTTGGATAATTGCAATGTACTACAGAACAGAGTATAGGTGCATGTTTGAGTAATGCACTAAAATATTTTATTTTAATTTAGTATTTATGTTAGGCAACGTATTTTTAAATTCCATACCTTTATTTAAAAATATTAGGCATAATATTTATTGCAATGTACTTACACTTACAGCCGATGCTGTTGTCAAATGTCGTCTGCAAAGTTATATGTGACGTCACGTTTGGCGCTTGAATGGGATTCTGGCAAGATTGTTTGTGAATGAATTTTTGTGCGCATATAAGTATGGATGAAAAAGAAATTGAACAGGTAACCTTCAGCTGTAAGATTGGTGACATGAGTGCAAAAGTGTTTTGAATGGAAATAAAACAAAATTTGCGGTATTATGGAACGGCACGTTCTTGACACGGGTTGAATAGCGCGCGGAATGAGGCTATTGCAGTTTGTGGACATTTTGTTTATTTATTTATCTCAGAAACGGTTAAACGTTCGGTAAGGAAATGTCGGCTATAACGATTTTGCGGGTTTTGAGTGCACAGCAGGCCGATCCGCAGCGCCCAGCACCTGCCCAGATCAGCGTACATACCAGACAAACTTTACAGTAGAGGCGAAGAAGGACTTCCGGCTAAGCAATTTATATATATAGATGTACATAATGAGATAGATATTCAATATTTATAGGGTATTTGTATAATGAGACAAATATTCAATGTTTATAGAGTATGTATACAATGAGATAAATATTCAATGTTTATAAATATTCAGTGTTTATAGGATATGTATATAATGAGATAGATATTCAATGTTTATAGGGTATGTATATAATGAGAGAAATATGCAATGTGTATAGGGTATGTAAATAATGAGAGACGGAGAGAGAGAGGGAGAAAGAGAGGGAAGGAGAGAGAGGGAGAGAGAGGAAGTGAGAGAGGGAGAAAGAGATAGAGAAGGGGGGTTGGGGTTGGAAAGAGAGTATATGGGTGTTCTTCTTTTCCCCTCGTTTCAAAATTCAAAATTCAAAATGTCAAAAGTGAAACTAGTGCAATCACGGCTGAAACTTCATACCCAGTATATGCTAGCAGAAAATACGTGTAGGCAGCCCGTGATAACGATAATTGATAGACTTCCCCCTCCCTGCCCTTACTTATCCACACCCCACCTTCCCCCCCTCCCCCCGTTAAAACACGCACACACAAACAACCTATGCTAAACCAAGCAGATAGCGAGTGTGTGTGTGTGTAGTGGATGCGTCTGTGAAGGGCAGGGTGGTATCAAGTTAAAAGGTCATTGACCGTGCAGTGAAAGAATTTGATGCCTTGAAACGTCAACAGAATGGATCTGTTCAATTTGACGGTGCTATCACAGATAACTCCAGTGAAAGGGGGTGTCCTTGTAATAAAGCAATAACCATGTAATGTAATGTGTCCTTGTATGGCCCAATGAGCTGCTAATGGCACAGGCCGAAAACTTGGCGCAAAGACGCCCATTGGCAGTTTCAGGCGCGCTGTCAAACTCCCAGGACAGCTGAGCGACCGATTATGAACTACACACTTTGCCGTTCATTACACGTTTGGTGAAATATAAAGGCTCTACGTGTGCGCTGTATTACAATTGCAAAAAAAAAAAAAGAAGAAAAGAAGTAAGATAGAAAGAACTAAAGTCTTACAGCGAATCTGGGGTGATGTTTTTCCAAACTTTTACCCAAGGTCGGATGATCATATTTAAATTAATCCACACTTTTGAGATGCTCTCTCTCTCTCTCTCTCTCTCTCTCTCTCTCTCTCTCTCTCTCTCTCTCTCTCTCTCTCTCTCTCTTTCTCTCTCTCTCTCTCTCTCGCTCTGTCTGTTTCTGTGTCTCTCTTACTCTTTCTCTCTGTCTCTTCCTCCCCTTATCTTCACACCTCTCTCTCTCTCTCTCTCTCTCTCTCACACACACACACACACACACACTCATATTCAATTTTCTGCGCATTTCTTCTGAAAAGATAGCATCGAATTTTGATGAATTAATTTAGGCGGCGAAACTGTAGCTGGTCTTGTTGTATTGTTCATTTTAAATTCAAAAAACGCTTTCGCTGAATAGAGCACAGAATGAAGAGGGGAAAAATGTAATCATCAAAAAAAGCATTGTCGGTTAATTGAATTTCGGAGTAGGAGAGTTGTTCCGAGAAATTATTTAGACGCTTTCCAAAATGTAGACTATTGATTTTGGTTAAATAATGTGTACGTGTGTGCTCGCGCGCGTGTATTCATTAACATATGGGGTGCGAAACAGACTTGCCTTTTTATGAACAAAATGGGGCATTTAGCTAGCGCCCCTCTTTTTTCAGCGCCGCCCCACTTTTTTCCAAGTACATGGGAGTGCTTTTTTAATACATGGGAGTGCTCTTGTAGTGCATGGAGCTGTTTTAAGTACATGGGGGCGCTCTATCTGAAACGGGCTGTTTTCTAGACAAATTTGAAGTAAAAGGGTTAGGGTTAGCAGGCATTATAGGTCAACTTTTTGACGAAAATAGCCATTTTTTAAAATCTCTTTCATTTTCAGATGAATTTTGCACTCTCTCCGTAAAAGAAAAACCGCCGCTTACTGATGACTACATTTCGCCCCAAACCCCAGTTTGCCATAAATATGAATCCAGACGTGTGTGTGTGTGTGAGAGAGAAAAAGAGAGAGAGAGTAGTCGAAACCTTTAATAGGATAATAGCATTAGGTCCTTTGGACCTGTCTTACTGCTAGTCCTTAATGAACAATGCAGAGCAAAGAAATTATTTAACGTAAAATAATTTAAAACAAGCATATTCCTTAACTACGGTAACAAATCACTAAGCACACACACACACACATGTAAATTCACACATTCTTAGTAACTTAAGTGGCAGGGTAAGGAAGAACAAGGAGGTATACAATCATCTTAAATATTAGGAGCAAAGGGAGCTTAAAGATTTATGGAGCCTTGTTTTAGAAGATGGTAATGTTTGCTTTTCTTGACCTCTTCTGGTAGAGAATTCCACACGCTTGGACCACAATAGGACAGAGATGTTTTAAATATGTCTAAGCGTGGTCTTGGGGGGAGGGGAGAGAGAGAGAGAGAGAGAGCCAGAGAGAGATAGAGAGAGAGAGAGAGAGAGCGTATGTGTGTGTGGGCGCATGTGCGTTTATTCCTATAGAGTGCGTCTGTGATGGAAAGCAGATCTTAAGATTAATTTATATATTTTTTAAAATTTTGAAAGCAATTATGGCTATTGACAAGTTATAAATGCCAACGCCAATAAGTTGTTTATCTGCACCCCCCACCCCCACTTCCCTCTCCCATCCCCCTCCGAAAGATAAACGGCAAACTTTTGCATTATTACCTGTATGTACTGTTGTGTAGTTTGTGTGTTGTGCACATTGAGATGTGAGTTTGACAAGTTATCAATCAGGAACAAAACAATCCCAAAGTCAGTATTTCCAGGCGCCATTTTCTCACAACCTTTTTGACTCGCATCCATTCGTACAATAAGTGTCACTGTGTACGCACCCGTATTTTTTCTCTTCAGGAGGATGGGGTAGGGAAGGGGTGGATGCAGAGATATTGATTTTAAAACATTGAACAGCCTGTATTAATGCCATGCACCATATTTTCTCAGGACTTGTCTTAGGGCGTTTGATTTTTGAAACCGTCCCTGCCTTTCTTTGCGTTTTATTTCTTTTATAGACTGTATGTAACACTGCCTTTGAATGGCATCGGACTTCAAGGAATTGCCTTTTTTTTCACAATCAGCGGGATATTATATTATATTATATTATATTATATTATATTATATTATATTATATTATATTATATTATATTATATTATATTATATTATATTATATTATATTATATTATATTATATTATGTTATGTTATGTTATGTTATGCTATTGAATTATGTGGAATGCTTGGCAGATACATCAACTTTCATACAGCAATGGGGGTGGAAATGTGCGTAATGCATTGAATGTGGTTGTCTTTGATTTTGCGCCAGGCAGCATAGACCAGAGTGCGGCTTCCGTGCTTGATCCTCGGTGTATTATACAAGCTTGTCCAACACTGCAGCAGCCCACCAGCAGAAACTGGTGTTTCAGTATCATAATGGCGATCAAGCATTGTGGCGTCAGTCTTGTTCCGGCCTTGTCCCCGGGTTCCGCGTGACTCAACTTCTGTCTTGACGCTAATGGATAACGTCTTCGTCCGGAATTATGACGTCTCGGCTTCGTGGGCGTTCGGGGATTCGCACAGCTTAGCGCTAGCGTCCTGTCTGATCGGTGCCAGGTTGTTTTCGTCTTCTTTTCCCCTCTTGATGGCTATCATGCGCGGTAGCGGTGTAGATCATTAGGTCGGTGTGGACTATATTGGTTCTGCAAGGTCACGCCCTCCAAGTTCCTGACGCAACTGTATTAGTATTTTGAAAGGGAGTGAGGTAGGATGGAGAGCTGAAGATGGTATTTATAAACGTTGTGTGCCATCAAGGGACAGTAACGCCACTGGTTTACTTCCTTGTTGTCCTTTCTAACCTTAGTGCAAAACGCCCATTTAACTGTTTATTAAACTACAGTCAAACGAAGTGGCGATGTGTGAAAAATTCATTTGCAAAGTAAGGAATGACAGTTTTGGATTGAGTGTATCCCTCTGCTAAATCCTGTTACCCGATGTTAAAACAAGGGCAAATGTATTAAAATACAGGAAAAAATGAAAATGTACCAAAAACAATAGCTTGGGACCCAATACTCAATGTAATGTGAAACGAAGTGCGATGTTTTTGTCATATGCAGAATAAAAAAAATCTATATTGTTAATAATAAGAATGAGATAGTCTGGAACTGGATGAATGTCACTTTTAATTAATATTAAACGTTAGATCGGTGTTTTTTGTTGTCGTTTACAGATTGTGTATAAAAACCTTTTTTAAAAAATCCAAAATGTAGTAGTTTTGTAGCGTGTCAAATCGTTTAGAATTAAGCACAAACTTCTTTCTTCTTTAAAAGGCAAAAAATTGAAATGCACTGAAAACTGATGAATGATTTATAAAGTATCTGAAAAATAAACGGTTGTATCACTTTATATACAACTATATTTTTGAAAAAATAGCACTGAAATGAATGACATCAATTGATTGACGGTCTTCGCTGAAAGAAAGGGGGATAGATCTTTTTAGTGAACTAACTGTATGTAACACGATTAATGAATATTAGGTGATGAAGGTCTTTGATTTTGCTTACCATAGAATGACAGTTTAGAGTTGGGAATATTGAGAAACGCGCGGAAACCACAGAATGCTCATTTAGAACTAAAGGTGTATGCGCCGTAGTTAATGGAGAATGGATGAGTTTTGCTGTGGACAAAGAGGACTTTGTCGTTCGGGACAGTGCCATAGATTGGAACTAAAGTGTATTGAAAATCAATTAACACTGAGAACAAAAAATCCTTTGATGTTTGTAGCATGCCCAGTTCAAATCTTTGAATCTGTCCTCGCTGCACCCTAGGCCCGTCCCACTTATCTAATCGCTCGAGGATTTATGAGGCAATTCTAATGTTTTGTTTCGGATAATAAAACTTCCGCCACACGACCTTCTGTACTGGTCCCAATATCATAGCAAATGAATCATCGTGTCAGTTAGAGTTGTCACTTTAGAAAATTCAGGAGGTGAATGTCTTTGTTTGCAGTACTCATTATTATATTGTCATTGTGTTTAGCGTTTTAGTACCGGTGTGTTTGACTGTTGTACGGTATTCACTGCACACACACAACCTTGTAAATTCTTATGGGGAAAATGTAGTGGTCTGTATTCGGTATTCTAAACTTATGCGGCTATATTTTGTGAAAGTAAGTTTCAGACTCACCGCACACTGTAGGAGAAAAGTTTGAAAGTGTTGGTGCTAAATGCGCTGGATGCTAATTGGGTATTATCTGAAGGAGCTCATTTTGTGTTCTGTGTGCTATATGTTGCTTTGTGCATAAACAGTTCATTGTGTATTCTGAGTTAAATAATTATGTGGGTAGATCTGGAACCCCTTTCCATAATATTACCAATCTGCTTCCAGTTCAAGCTTGATTGATCTTCATCCCCTTGCCTGGTAAGCAGCACACAAGAGGACACTTAGGCAGGCACACTGTCTCGACATTTTCAGAGGCTGTCGAGATAGTCTTGTCGTGGCACCTGAGGCAAGTGTTTCTGTGTCTCAACAGCCCCACGACCATTGAAGACGCTCTTGGAGTAGAAACAGCTGTCTGGTCAGGATGGCTAACAGTAACCAATACGATTGAGCATAGTGTCAAAACCACAGTGCTTCCTAGGTAGAGAGTGGCGCTGTGTGAAAGTGAGGGTTGTGAATGGCTTGACAAATAAAATAACTCCCCTTCCCCCCCCCCCTCTTACACTCCTCCCTTCCCACACACACGATAGCTCTGCCTAAAAACCATAGTAAAAAGATTGGATCTATCGGGTAACATTTAAACCGTTGCTCTCCTTTCACGCTTTAATTGCAGTACTTGGCTACCGTATTTAATGTTCAACGGCTGAGTTACCGTGCGAGGGGCCGGGTAGCTCAGTTGGTAAGAGCGTCTTGCTAGTAACCGAAAGGTCGCTGGTTCGAATCCCGGATTGGTCAACGTGTGATCATATTATTTTCCCCTTTACCAACAACTGGCCCGCTGGTGTCAGTATAAATCGGTCCAGTAGTCACCTATATGCGAAAGTGTCGTGTGACTATAATCTACAAACAACGTTACCGTGCAGTGTTAAAAGATTAGGGTTAAGACGAGCGCGAGGAAAACTTGGTCATTGAGTTCCATTCCGTATACGCCGTGTGTTGGGGAAACGACGTGGCGAATGCTTTCAAATATGAATAAGCGCGATGGGATTTGTCACTTTGTCTTGAACTATAGAGTGTAGAGCTCTGTTAATCAACATTAGGTAGGTAGCATTAAAGATACTTTCTTTTTTTTTAAATTCTCCCCCCCCCCCCCCTCTTGACCGGAAAAGCGTTCATTTAATAATAATTACTGTATTTATAATGTGCTTATCTTATAATAATTATAACTCCAAGCGCGCACTCACAACTCACGCACGCATGTGCACGCTTTAGACAATGACACATGTAACAATTACGCAAAAAATACATTCACTCAAATATACTCATACCACAAACAGACCAGACACTATATGCAAGAGACAGCTGGCGATGGGGTGCGTAGTGAGGTCATAGTGTTAGAACTGCTTGAAAAGGTAAGTTTTGAGGGCAGACTGGAAGGAGGTGGGAGAGGGTTTCTGACGGAGAGAGAGTGGAAGAGTATTCCAGATGGATGGGCCGTAGACAGAGAAGGAGCGGGACCCGAACGTGCTGAGTTTGGAGCGAGGAATGCGGAGGCGGAGAGGGTCGGAGGCAGAGCGAAGAGAGCGAGAGGGAATGTATGGGTGAAGTAAGTCAGAGAGATAGAGAGGAGCGGAGTTGTTGAGGGACTTGTAGCAGAGAGACAAGGTCTTGTATTGAATGCGTTGGGAGATGGGAAGCCAGTGTAGGGCTTTGAGCAAGGGAGTGACGTGGTCAGATTTCTTCTTTCTGAGGACGAGGCGGGCAGTATTGTTTTGAACGCGTTGGAGAGGGAGAGTGGTGGAGCGGGGAAGGCCGGAAAGAAGGGAGTTGCAATAGTCGATGCGAGACAGGATGAGGGAGACAGCAAGTTTGGTGGCAGCTTCAGTGGTGAGGTATTTTCTGATCTGACTGATTCGACGGAGGTGGAAGTAGCAGGCCCGGGCGGTTGCAGAGACAAAGCTAGTCATTGAGAGAGAAGAGTCAAGGATAACGCCAAGGTTCTTGGCAGAGTCGGAGAGAGGGATAGAGGTACCGTCAAGCTGAAGATGGAGAGAGGAGGGGAGCTGAGGGAGTTTCTGGCGTGTGCCTACCAGCATTCATTTGGTGAACTGGAGAGAGAGATTCAGACAGGTTATTTACAGCAAGGATGGAGATTATAACTATTGGAGATGAGAGAGAGAGAGAGAGAGAGAGAGAGAGAGAGAGAGAAGTGGGGGAGAGAGAAGTGGGGGAGAGAGAGGAGGGAATGAGGGAAGGCGGAAAGGGGAAGAAGAAGAGAGAGAGGGTGGGGATGAAGGTGATTGTTGGGGGGAGGGGAGGTGGGTGGGAAAGAAAGAGATGGAGTTAAGTAACGTTACTGACACTTGTCATGGATACTAATCTTTTGTACTAAAGAAGCACAGAAACGTAATAGAAGATACCATTAATAGGTTTGCTATCATTTGCAGCACCAAATAGATATATATGGAAATAAATCATTTTTTAAATTGTTGGAAAGGATTTTTTTTTTTGGGGGGGGGGGGGGAGGGAAAGGAAGGGGAGCCGGGGGGTGGGAATATGATTTATTTCCCTATATTTATACAACCAGAGCCTTACTAAAATGTCAACTGGCTATTGAGGCAGTGAAAAGGACGTGTTATGAATAAAACGACAGTAAAGTTCAGTGCGGATAGGGTGTAATCGTATGAAGGACTAGTAACACGGGATTTAGATATTATTATATTAGGGTTCCTCGCATTAAAAAGCTGTCAACGTCCTTTAGCGAGCACGTCTCGCAAGTTAGAGTCCAACGTAAGCTTTGGCGAGTATCAGCCAACCAGCTTTGTCGCCAACACATCATATTGCATTTATAAGCCAAAGCTTTTTCTAACGCTGGGTGAAGAGATGTGCGCAGTCTATGCCAAGAAAAGCAAACTGTGCCTTCCTTTTTTGGGGAGAAAATGCCTGTGCCCGGAAGGATAATGGTGTTGTTTTTTTTCCTTCCAGGGATCAAACGACTAGTCGACTACTGAAAGTGAACTATAGAACGAACGTTTCTCTGGAGAAGGGAGAAATTCTAGAAATTGCACATAGCTGAAGCAGACACCTTTTTAATTCACCTTTGGAATATTGCCTGGAAAACTGTTTGTATGCTGAAAATCGTTGTATGCTGACACATAATTCGTTCAGCTTATTTTTCTAGGAATCGTTGTGTTCATTTGACACCAACTTTCTTCTATAAGATTTGCTATGGTGTGTTCAGCTTGGTCAGCTTTCTCAATGAGGTACTTTGAGAGAAACAGCGTGACCTGAGGGGAGACAGACTTTCCTTATGATATTTGCAGAGATTGGATGATTCTGGAACGTTTCGTAAGAAGTTTTCTTCTCGACCACAAATTTATTTTCAGTAGCGTTGATGACAGTTTTTGATGGTGAAAAGCACTGTGTATTATTAGTGTATCCTGGGTGGAATATTCGCCTTTTGGAATCTAAGCCCGCACACCATTGAACAGACGGGCAACCGCAGACTCGTTTTGATACTGTGGTTTAGTATTGACTGATAGAGAGTTCCTAGAAAGTGGAGCACTGGGAGTGGAGGTGGCTTGGTACCTAATCATTGTGCGTGGGGAGAGGGCGGAGAAGGCGCATCCGACGTTGCATCTGTCTGCACTACAGTGGATTTATTAGAGACCTTCAGGCAGCGGTAGACTTCTACATTACTGGAGATAGTCGTGACCCACACCCTCTGTCAAAGTGGAGGGAGGAGAGGATACCCCGTTTTCACACTATGACAACGGGTATGCTATTCGTCATGAATTTTTGGTGAGTATGATTATCAACCTAGTAGCTTTAGAGAGACAGACCAGACAGACAGAGAGGGAGGGGGGGGAAGGGTAATATATGTTTTTGCCTTGTTTAGTTAACCGTCGCGTAGCGTAACAGGCAATTGTTTAAGCATATATAAATGTAACTACTGAAACGGTGGACTGTGATCTTATGGATTATGCTAATGGTATGCTAACACCGTTCTGTGAAACTGTTGTTTCATTGTAAAAGGCAGAAAGTTTGTAATTTTAGATCCACACACGCATAGGTATTTCCACGCTCGCATGCACTCTCTCTCTCACCCACTCACTCTCTCTCTCTCTCTCTCTCTCTCTCTCTCTCTCTCTCACATTGACGTTCCTTCTCTCTCTTCTCTCTTTCACCCGCCTTTCCTCCTTCTCAAGATACTGTGTTTGATAAGGGAGGCCTACATGTAGATCTGTGTTACTGTGCTAACAATGGCGGTGCAGTGCACAGCTTTGCACAGTGTTAGAATAATGATCAGTAGCCACTGAGATACAAATATTAGAACCGACCTCTCCCTCCCTTCTCCTCCCCTTTGTCTCTCCATCCACATCACTTAAGCTCTCACTAGTTGGTACAACAATTCCACCACCATCTCCACCTTGTTAGCAGTTGAGAGAGGAGGTCATTTAATCAACATTCTCCTCTGCGGTATCGCCTATGGTTGGTATGGACTTTAAACTTCAATGTTGATTGATTCAATCAGGAAATGATATCACACCAGAACAATGCCTATGTGAGCAGCACTCTTTGGTTCCCCCACATTTTGCTGGCTGCGGGCTATTTATAGCTTGCCTACACCTTCCCTTCCAGTGAAAGGAAAGGAAAGAAGCACCGGCGAAGCTATCGGCGAAGCTATTTATAGCTAGCCTGGCTGAACTAACCTCAAAACCTAAAAGCTTTGGTTGAGTCGGTGTGGATAAGGCGTGGCACCAACATGTACACACGGAAAAGAAACAAATCAGATAAACTGATTGTAATGTCAGGTATTTAGAAGAAGAAAAATGAGAGATGTATATCCTGCTCTGTCATAGATGACCAACTTTAAACTTTTTTTTTTAAAAGATAGTACATAAATTATATGTGTGTATGTTTATGCATGTGTATATTTATAATTATGTTTGTGGAATTCAAATCATTTTATAGGTGAACTGACTTTCAGTAAACAAGTCAAACTAAAACTTTTTTCCCCGTCTCCAGTTCTTTTCCCCTACAAATACTTCTGTCTCCTCATTTGGTAACATGTTACTGCCATAGTCTACATTACACATTGCTAAGGTAAACGTAGCTGCAATTAGCTAGCGAGATAGGTTAACTCCACGTAGTTTGCATCTCCGTGCGATTAGCGGCCTATCTCTGTCAGGTGGCGATGATGCGGCGTGCAAGATGCGGCATGTCTTATCTACCTTCTCAGCCTTATTCACGCCTGCCTACTAATTATGACTGCGTCACGCCCATGCTTGTTATGCCAGGACTGCCGTTTACCTGGGGCTGTGTTTATGCACCGTGACGAGTGCAACTGTCTCTCCTCCACCCCTCTGCCTTCCCACCTTCTACCCCTTCCTAATTTACCCGACCCCACTTGCTGAGAAAAAAAAGTGGCCTTCAACTATGCTGCCAAAACAGTCTTTGTTTTTCTTTCATCTTCCCTGTTGTTTTAATTATTTTCTTTAAAAACATCTCTTTTTTAGTTTTAGTTTTTATTCAGTCTTTATTTATTTGTATATATGTATTTGGCGCCCTCCCCCCCTCCCCCTCCTTTCTCTCTCCCCTCGTAACACCCTCACTCCCATCTCCGTCCCTCGTCTCTCTCCTTCCCAAAGTCTTCGTATTTGACGGTACAATAGGTAGGGTGTTTCAGCTATTACAAGTTGACATTATGACGAGACCATCATGGTTATTTTTGTAATTTTTTGGACTCTTTATTGTCCCTTTTTATCATAAAGTTCTGGGCGCCTCCCTCGGGGAAGGCGCAGTCGCAACCCGTGGCGCGCCCAAACCCAACCTACCTAATATTAGTTGTGTTTTTCAAATTTTGCTGGGGGGGGGGGGGGGGGTAGGGGGAGGGAGCAAACCGGATTACCCGGAGAAAAATCCCCGAGACGTTGCCAGAGTTGAAAGTAAATAAAATTCGGAGAAATATAATGCCCAGAGGCGGGATCGATCCCACACCTATCGGGCGCCATTGGTTTCTAGCCTGTGGATAAGGCAAGTTAGTCCCGCCATAGACCAATCGGCCATAAAGCTCGCCTACGATGAGATAGGCGAAGCCACGGGCACGACGTGACTTGCTCTACACGTACGTGCAGAACACCCAGCGTGAGCGAACCAACAACTCCGTCACCATTCAGTGCAGCTAGGTAACTTCTAGCCATCGTAACACAACATATGCTAATCGGGCTCGCCTGGTAGCTTACTGTTACGTTTGAGACGCGCACGATAGATCTTATCGTTTTGTTTTGCAAAGCATGTAATAACAGTGTAGTTTACCTTTGATTTGATTTTGCGTTGTTGTTAGAAGAAGCTTAGTATAATGTTAATAATTTTCGTTGGTCGATATTATTGGAGAATTTTCTAGAATTACTTGTTTACTATCTATCGAAGCGTGTAGTTAAATCTAGTGGTAGCTACGAGATTCTTCTAACCTAAATAAAATTATATGACGTAAGACAGTGCATAGTTCCGGTGACGAATTTTATTCTGATTGGCTATAATTACGTCACGCTGGAATGATCGAACTTTCTCTTTTTAATTTTCTTTAAATAAATTAATGTTCCCGGACACATGAGCATATAGGGGACGTAAACTTTCTCTAGAGTATAGAGAGACTATATAAGTACCGCAATGTTTCAAAGAATGAGAGAGGGGCCGGGTAGCTCAGTTGGTAGAGCGTCTTACTAGTAGCCGAAAGGTACCTGGTTCGAATCCCGGATTGGCCAATGTGTGACCATATTATTTTCCCCTTACCATCAACTGGTTCGCTGGGATGTCAGTAAAGTGACTGGCCGTGGAGGCATTCTATACGTTGTTTCGGCAGATCTTTTATGCGGATCGTTGTCCGGTCCTGATTTGGCTCAAGTCCCTACCTAAAGCAACAATAAATCAATCAATCAATCAACTGGTTCGCTGGTGTCAGAATAATGTGACCAGTAGTCGCCTATACGCTTCGGTGTCGTGTGACTATAATCTACAGTTACACTTTACAAAGAATGAGTCTCCTATATGCATTCGTGTCCGCGGACTCTAAACTCTAAAGAATGAGTTGAAAAAGTGAAGGAGTAAAAAAAAGCGATTGAGCGATCTTGTATGCAGTTGTTGATGTATGCTGAATAAAGTTGGAAAACTTCATACGACGACTCCTGCCTTGTTGCTGAGTGAACAGGTTGCGTGCATAAACGAATCTGAGTTACACTTATCAGGATTCAAGCATCGGGGCTGAATCAACTACTGATAAAAAACAACAACACAACAACAGTGTAAAACATTCTTAGTTCCTATGCCGAAGCCGTGGGACGAACACAACAACAGTGTAAAACATACTTAGTTCATATGCCGAAGCCGTGGGACGAACACAACAACAGTGTAAAACATACTTAGTTCCTATGCCGAAGCCGTGGGACGAACACAACAACAGTGTAAAACATACTTAGTTCTTATGCCGAAGCCGTGGGACGAACACAACAACAGTGTAAAACATACTTAGTTCCTATGCCGAAGCCGTGGGACGAACACAACAACGGTGTAAAACATACTTAGTTCCTATGCCGAAGCCGTGGGACGAACTTATTTGACTGACGTACGAGACTTTTATGGACACAGAGGGTTTTCTCCGGGTACTCCGGTTTCTTCACTCTTGGTATTGGAGGCAAGGAAATCTAAAATGTCAAACCTAAAAATTGGTTCCTAATCCGACGTCTGTTAAGCGGCCTCGTCAGATTGCCGCTCTTTGAGTTCGATTGAAGAAAAAGCTTGTGATAGCATCTTATTATTGTTATTATTATTATTATTATTATTATTATTATTATTATTATTATTATTATTATTATTATTATTAATGAATACAAAATGTTTCCTAATGAAAAGTAAACAATACACAATATAATCATATGATAATGATATGAAAATGATATGCTAATGATATGATATGATATGACATGACATGATAATGGTACGAAACGGTACAATATGATAACCTCTGACCTTGTACGTTTTCAAATGCAAATGAGTTTATATTGAAGTCAGACGTATTCAAGGTCTTTGCGACTTTGTTTGACTGACAATCACGTCTCTTCTTTTCAAGGCCTGTCAAGCTTTGGGCGGTTTTACCGGAGCTACCGGGTTGAAGCGCCTCGATCTTGATTCTATAACAGTATACGACAGGCGCTACAAAAGAAGATATTATGCTATAAGTATAATGCGGGGCCGGGTAGCTCAGTTGGTAAGAGCGTCTTGCTAGTAACCGAAAGGTCGCTGGTTCGAATCCCGGATTGGTCAACGTGTGATCATATTATTTTCCCCTTTACCTACAACTGGCCCGCTGGTGTCAGTATAAATCGGTCCAGTAGTCATCTATATGCGAAAGTGTCGTGTGACTATAATCTACAAACAACAATAAGTATAACCCTAGACTTATTGGCATTGTCTATAAAAAGGTTGTATCAATGGCATATTTATTACCGTACACGGATCCATCTGATAAATAGAGAGGATTTACAATTGGTTGTTTGCTATGTCAATACGGCTCTCTAAATAACATTTTTTTAAGGATTAAATTAAAGGCACTTTGCCTTTTCTCTCCTCACACCCCTCCCCCCATTTTGGGGTGGAACGTATGAGCAGGGGGCCAATAAATGAATGCCTGGTTTGGAATTTGGATCTTATTTGAAATTTCGTCGTCCAAAATGAGAAAACTTAAAAAAAAAAATTATTATAGGAATTGACGCTTTTGCTGCGAAGATGATTGTTTCGTTAAATTTTGTAAACATTTTTTTCAATTATCATCTTTCATGAAATCATTTTCAGAATTTAATAAAAGTGATTGAAATGTTGTAAGCATGACCATATGAAAATTTAGGAAGATAATTTTCATTCTCATCAACTTCAGGTGTTTCATTCAAAGTTATTGTTATTGATAAATGATCACTACCCTGCCAGTCTTGACCTATATAATATCCCAAATACAGTCATCTGCCAATTCAGGTGAAATTAATGTTAAATCAATGGCATAAGATTTTTTGATTAAAACAGTCGGGAATCCTAGTTCATCATTTAAAAGAACGAGATTAGAATTTATTATATTGTCTGTAAACTGTATACTAGTGTTGTGATCACAGTCCGAGTCCCACATTGGAGAATGAGAGTTGAAGTCTCCTGTAATTATCCATCGTTCATTGTTTTTAATATTGGTTAACCAGTCACAATTGGTTTCCTTTGGTCCTCTGGGGATGTATACACATACAATGTTGATATGGAGAGTATTATTAATTTTAATTTTTATCATTAAAAAAACACCTATCTTTGCCATCATTTGACTCAAGTGGAGGTTTGCACGATGTGTATATTCTAAATCTAAATGTTGTTTGTCTCTCTCTGTCGGTCTGCCTGTCTATCTGTTTGTATCTTCTCTCTATCTCAGCCCTCCCTTCCCTCCTCCCCCCCCCCCCACAAGTTACTGTGTTTAAATTTTCTCACGCAACTGATAAAATGTGCTGAAAGGAACCATACCCATACTGATGCTGGGTGCAACCAACAACTCGCAGAGTGAACGTTCCATTTAATCAATGCATACCAACTCCTCAAGCCTTCCTCCAAAGGTTAGTGGTAAACCTGCGACTTAAAATGTCTCAAGCTGACCTTCCCCCTCCACCCCCCACCATGATAACATTCCAGCTCAAAAGTGCACATGTTTCTTTCACGCCATCATCGTGTGTGCTCTGTGGCAACTGCCGCAACCGACATCGTGTCGAACGATCGTGACCGAATATTAAAAAAACTACAATCAGAGAGGACTTATAAATTTTTTTTTTTTAAGTGAAAGGACAACCACTGGTGTCAAGAGTCGGTCGTCTATTGAATCCTAACCTATAACTTAAAGAAGAGTTTGGGTAGAACAACTGCAGTGTAGATAAAAACAAAAAGTCGTCAGCTAAACCTCTTTCCTCTCCCCTCCCTCTTACCCTTGTCCGACAACCCTCCACTTTCCTCTATCACCCCCCCCCCCTTCCCTCACCCTCCTGGAAATGAATTATGCTTCACAAATCAAATTCAAAATAAGTAATACTGTCGATTGTAGAAGGTGGAAAACTTTAATTGTGGTGACAATCTGATCCGCACCGATCCTTGGAATCCTTGGGATGGGAGTGTATATACCGACGTATTCACGCATGCCATCACACGGTCTTTACAAGGACGCTCATGTCTTAGACGGGTTGAGTGCCAACGAAAGCACCCTCAGGAAAGCACAGCGTCTTATTCTCTCTCTCTCTCTCTCTCTCTCTCTCTCTCTCTCTCTCTCTCTCTCTCTCTCTCTCTCTCTCTCTCTCTCTCTCTCTCTCTCTCTCTCTCCCCGTCCCTCCTTCCACCCTTTTTTTCCTTGGATGGTGTTGCAATGCGGCTGCCGCGCTTTCGCTGAGAAGACAACCCCGAATTTCGCCCGTTTATGGAAGACGAATAGTATCGAATTCTTTCCCCCCCCCCTCTCCCCCCACCCCCGCCCCAACCCAATCCCAAATTCCAAGTCTGCAGTCCCGAATGGGAAAATTCAACTTTGGTAACAACTACAGGCCACACATCGTCGGCGCCGTCGTCGAAGTCACTTGCAAAATATCAGCAGGTCAGTTGGTTTTTCCACGGCCATAATAACTGTCAATAATTCATTGTTATGTATTTGATCCAATACCTACTCGCCGCGCTAGTTTGGCAGCAATATACCTTTGTTATTTTTTTTCACTGCATGACACTAGATGTCGCTTTTGCACGCAAATTCCTCCACTATCATTTGTTAGCGAGTATGGGAGTCTGGTTTCTGATGTCAGATATCCGAGCACTACGTTTGGTCCCGAGGGTAGGGGAAAACGTCATCATGTCACGACCCTCTCTGGCAGCGAGGAGGAAATGGTCATCCGATGACCGTCTACAATGGTCATCACGTCCGTCCCATCCCCTCCCATAAAATGACTGGTCCTGGACGACCTCTAAGCCCATCTTTCTTTCTCTCCCCTCCCCTTCTCCCCAGTAAAAGACCGTATTGAATGACCAGCGGATCCACCGCCTGGCCTGCCGAGGAGATCTCTCTATAAAGCATCATCGCCGAGTGTCTTGGGAAGCAATGTAATAGACAACGGGTCAGAACTCCTCTCCCGTACAACACTACATCATCGCATCAGTGTACAGTCAGTCAGTCAGGCAGCGAAGCACGAGATGGGTTGGGTGGTTGTAACTAACCCATTGCCTGCTTCTCCCCCCCCCACCCAACCAAACTCCCTCCTTTCAACCTTCTGTGCGTGTGTGATTTGTAAACGAGACCTAGACAGTACAATAGATGGCGGTCCTGGCACTTGCTTTTCTATCTGCTCCTGTTTAGCAGCTTCCTAAACCTGCCCTCTTCCTCTCCCCTTCTCCTTTCTCCCCCCCTACCCCACCCTCCCATCTCCTTTCGCCCAAAACCACAAATCATACTTTATTTACACCTGGCTTTCTCCATTACTATTAATAAATAAATAATAATCCAACCCTATCCCGTAACTCCAAGGTCGGAGGGGCACCACAGATGATCGTTTAACCAGCGTACTCCGTCTTTCTCTGCCCTCAGCAACCCTCATAGTGTCAAGCCAGTCCCTTCTCGAATGTTGTTCTCTCACCTATTTATCTGTCTCCTTCTTCATAAGTGTTCTATAGCAGCTCATCTCCATGCTTTGTATTGTAATAATAGTAATGCTATATACGCCATGCTTTGTATTGTAATAATAGTAATGCTATATACGCGCTTTTCCACAAATCACCATTCAGGCTCAAAGGGCTTCGATGTGTACCAACATACACACACTCTCACAACTTTCACCCACTCGCGCGCGCACACACAACCACACACACACGCACACACACAGACACACACACACACACACCCATTACTCAAACATGTGTAATAAAGACATAGAAGTCGCTATTAGAAGACGGAAAGGAAATCGATTTTTTATTTTTTGAAAGTTTAGATTGACTGCACACAGTACCATTATTGAAGGGAGGGAGGAAGCCGGAGTACCCGGAGAAAACCTTCAGTGACCTGAATAGTCTCGTACCTGAAGTCACATAAGTTTTTCCCTTGCGGGGATCGAACCCGCGACCTTCAACTTAAGAAACCGGTGACTAATCCACTGCGCCACGAGGCCTCCACCTACCAATCACATGTATTGAAGAAATCATTTTTTAAAGCTTTTTTTCACCCTGCTACCTCTTTCCTCTCTGTCTTCCTCTCCCTCTCCCTCTCCCTTCCTTTCCACCCCTCTCCTCCGCTGCTGAAAAAGATCGATTTAGATAAATTACAATTACAATTATAATTATCTTTGTTATTTTTTGCCATCGCCTTCATTACCCCCCCCCCTCCCCCCTGCCCTCTCTCTCTCTCTCTCTCTCTCTCTCTCTCTCTTTCTCTCTCTCTCTCTCTCTCTCTCTCTCTCTCTCTCTCTCTCTCTCTCTCTCTCTCTCTCTCTCTCTCTCTCTCTCTCTCTCTGTGCAGTCCCCAACCCCGCCTCTCTCTCTTTCTCTCCCCCACTTCTCTCCCTCTGCTTTCTGTCCTTTCCTCTGCCTGGTCCAAAGAGATGCATACATCTGTACCATGACAATAAGGGACTGGCCTGGCATACAGCGCCTTGCCTGCAGTTGACGTGATCGCTTGTGGGGCTAATTCCATTAGTGCAGGACAACGAAATCCACCTCCAACCGATGTGCATCCAATTATCGGCGTTATGCCTCATTCCCCTCGCGACCCAGGCCGCTCAACAAGCCATGCGGTACGCTGGGCTCTTATCTGTTTTTCTGTCTTCCAGGCTTTTTTATGGACTCTCCTGTTGGTAATCTAATCTAACAATTTTTTTTTTATTTTATTATTATTATTATTATTTTTTTTAATGTCTTATCAGCTTGCTGGAAAAGACAATAAACAAACAGAACAGAACAGAACAGAACAGGCTTGTTTTCTTCCGCCTTGTTCTACTTTCAATCCTTCACTAGACCCAAACATTTCTCAGTTCCCCCCCCCCCCCCCCCCCCCACCACTACCACACGTGCATATCCCTCCCCTATTCGCTCTCATTCTTTCCATCCTACAAATTCATCTGTCACTCCATCATACAGCATAGCATTTACAGCGTCGCGCCACACAGAAAGAAGTAAGTCGGATCTTCCAAGCCCTTGCTATATTTCTACCCCTTTTGTTTCTTTCTTTCTTTGTTTCTTTTCGTTTCTTTCTTTTTCTTTCTTTCTTTCTTTCTTTCTTTCTTTCTTTCTTTCTTTCTTTCTCTATTTATTTTTTTCCCTTTCTTTCTTTAATTTATTTCTTTCTTTCTTACTTTTTTTCTTTCACTTCTTTCTTTTTTTTGTTTTCTTTTTTTCTTTCTTTTATTTCTTTCTTCCCGTATTACTTTTTTTCTTCCTTTCTTACTTTCTTTCTTCTCTTCTTACTTGCTTTCTTTCTTTGTTTTCTTTATTTCTACTTTTGTTTCGCAACTCGCCACCATTCCGCAGTTATCAGTGAGCACGCCACCCAGGACAAGGATGAATAGGGTCAACCGCTTCAAAATGTGACTCTCAGTTCCTCGCTTTCTGTCTAATGTTCTCCCATTCGTTTCATACTTTTGATCTTTAAAACAGCGGTCGTTAGGGTTAAGATTGCCAACGAGTTTAACTACCCTTGAAACTTAGAACACACCCATCCCCCAATGAATTTATGCTGTCACGTTTTTGTGGTTGATTTACCACGAGGAAACCTTTATGAAAATAAGCTCACTAGGACCGTTTACACTTGTTTGGTTATATTTTGACTTCTCTTCTACCAGCTCGGGTACAATTATTTTCTGCGCCCTACCGATAGTGCTGATTGTTTTTATTTTATTTATCTTTTTTTTTGTGGTACCCCTCACTTTTTGAAAGAAGAGCGATGTGTTTGAAGCCAGTAATTATGGCCCAATGCGTGACTGGTCCTGTGTCTTCTTGTGTCAGCCCAGTTCGCGCGCTCAGTCAGAAAGCGAGTTGAAGGTTGTGTAGTGTAGTAGGTAGGCTTGAGTCGTTCTTCCCTTTCATCACCACCTGTGTGATATATGCGGCACCTTGTCGGCATCTGTTTTCCATTTGATGTTGCCGCTGGATGCCTGGCTTTTGTTGTTTTGGCAGTGCCAGCAGCTAAGTGTGCCGCTTGCGAGGCTCTAAACAGCAGGCCACAGTGTTGTGCAACAATCCCAATCCGCAGGACTAGAATTTATGATTTTGGCCTGAAGAGGCATGAGGAAAAAAAAAGAGAGAGAGAGAGAGAGAGAGAGATTTGAAATTTATTTATTTCAATAACGAGAGATTGAGAGAGCAGATGCAGGGGGGGGGGGGAGGAGGAGAGGGAGGAGAAGATAGAAAAGACGAGAAGGAAAGGGAGGGAGGGGTAGGTAGGTAAGGGTGGTGGTGTAAGCGCGTTAGTGTGAAGTGTCAGGATGAACTCAACCGGGGTAGGCTATTTCCGGGTACCCAGATTGTTTGCCTGGGGTGGACCCTCTTTCCGCAGCCTGTTTCCAGTCCAAACACGTTTTCCGTCAAACTTAATTCACCTCTTTATCTGCACTGAAGACATCGCGTTAAGAAGAGGAAAAGAAGAAGAAGAAGAAGAAGAAGAAGAAGAAGAAGAAGAAGAAGAAGAAAAAAACCAAGAAAAATAAGTAATGTGAACATTCGAAGTAGCATAATCAAACACCTTTCCTTTAAAACCTGCTTTGAAAAATGTTACACTCAGTTTGATGTTGGTGTTTTCTATCAGTATCTGATTCAGCCCCGATGCTTGAATTCCTGATAGGGTGTAACTCAGATTCGTTTATTCACACAGCCCGTCCAAACAGCATACAAGTCACAAAGTCGACGTATGAAGTTTTCCACTTTTATTCAGCACACATCAACAACTGCATACAATTCTCAATTCAACTCAACAACTTTCACAGCAACTTTCCAAATCACTATCAACAACTTTACTGTCTCAACAGCAACTCGGCACACGATTAAATAACCTCTCTCTCTTCCGGAAGGATTTCGAATACTGTAGAAATGACGCACTGCCACCAATCGAATAAAAGATCGTCATCACTGACTTACGTCATACATTATTATTTCTCCTTCTGGAACGACCTCTTGCTTCGACATGTATCGGGAATTTTCTATAGAAAGTAAACACTCAGATCCAGAAACTTCTACAGTAATATAGACCAAAGCACATTATCAACGTTATACAAAGCCTCTCCTAACAACAATGCAAACTCAAATCAAAGGTAAATAAACTCCATTATTGAATACTTTGCAAATCGAAACGATTAGATCTATCGTGCGCGCTTTAGACACACTTTCGTTCGTTTCAACGTAACAAAAACCTCGCGCTCATAGTACAAAACACATCGCATGAGAAGGAGGAGGAGGAGAAGAAGGAGGAGGAGGAGAAAGAGAAGTGCTGTAATTGGAAAGGTAACAAATAGGACGTTGCTGGTTTAGATAAAACTACAGTTGATGATGATGATGATGATGATGATGATGATGATGATGATGATGATGATGTGACCTTGTCAGACCAAACTTATCCATTCAAACAGCGCATAGTTGAAAGGTGGCTGTTCCTATGGTGTCACTGTGACATGATCGTCGGTGTAACACAATACATCTATTCAAAGGTGGTTGGGGCTGGGATTACTAATTCAAACACTGGAGCTCACAGCTAAGGTAGCCGCTTTTCATGTGCACAAAGTAACTCATCGCCTTAGACAAAGAGACTGTGATCATCGGAACTGTAAAACCATTGTTATTTGAAGGACTGTTGTCTCTGGTATTATATTGGATGGTTTTATTATGGCACAACTAGTTTCTGTCCAACTAATTTATAGTCCAACTGAACACTTCTTCTTTCATTCATTTGAAGGTCTTTAACTGTTTAAAAGAATTCCAGGCCTTGTGCGTACGTACACACACACACCTACACACACACACACACACCCACATGCAGACTCACACATACACACGCACACACACACGGGCGCGTACATACAAACGCGCGCGCACCCACAGGGCTAATTACAAAAAAGTAGAACATGCACATTCATCATCTAAGTAAACATCCTTCTCAGCTAAAAATGTTTAATATTAATAATAATTTTAAAAAGTGTTCCTTGTGTCATCTTCATTCATGACGTCGTAAGGAAACGAAACCTGTCTCCACCCCCACCCTCCACCCCCGCCACACGCACAACTACTTACCTTCCCTCCACACCCTACCCCATCCCCATACCAAGGTTATTCACTATCATCCTCTTTTCTCCTTTCTATGTCTCCCACTCCCTGTTTGACTTACATCAAAGAATGTACAGCTGTACATTCTTTGCTTGCATGCAAAGCAATGTAAATGTATGTATTCACATTGTTCTCCAAATGTGTGCAAATCCGTGCGAGATTAGTCCTAAATAGTCCAAAAATGACATTTTTTCTTTGTTTTTTGTTTGTTCTTTCTCTCCGTCTGTCTGTCCGCCGCCCGGCTCCTGTCTATGCAAAACTTGCAAGTGGATTAATATTTCAGAACCTACTTCAACTATCACAACCAAACTTGGTAAGATGGTGTATATCCATGAGACCTCATAAATGATTAGGGAATGAGTGACTTCACTTCAAAGTCCAAGGTCACAGGGCCAACAAATGTTAGTCAAAAAATTGATAAATTTTGAACTTATGATTCTTTGATGCATGATAGATATTCAATGAGTCAAATTTGGTCAACTTCACTCCAGGTCAAGGTCACTGGAGCAATCCGAAGTCAGTTAGTATAAGTACTTTGAAGTGACCTTGACCCTACTAGAGATGTAAGTCCACAATTACTGTATTTAGAGATGATAGATTGATCTTTCATATACTATTTTTGCGTTGATTTTGAAGGTCAATGTCATTTTAGGCACAACAAAAACATATGAAAAATAGGTCATCATACAGTAGAATGTCTCTAACGCATTGTGCGCAACAGCATCAGGTTATTTGATTATATGTGAGCATGAGAGTTTACGTGAAGGTCAAGATCATTCCATTTCCAAGGTCCCCTTTTTTGGCATAATACAGCTTTTCCTATCCTATCCTATCCTGTCCCATAACCCGAAGGTCGTAGGGGCACCACAGATGATCGTTTAACCAGCATACTCCATCTTTCTCTGTCCTCAGCAGCCCTCATGGCTTCGCTCAGTGTCAAACCAGTCCATTCTCGAATGTTGTCCTCCCACCTCTTTTTCGGTCTCCCCCTTCTTCTACCTCCTTGCACTGTGCCTTGCAGAATGGTCTTTGCAAGGCCTGATGATCTGGTGACGTGGCCATACCATCGGAGTTTCCGTTTCTTCACCACTGTGAGCAGGTCATCGTGTTGTCCAATGGCTTGTGTGATGGTCTGTCGGACTTCGTCGTTGGTGATGTGTTGGGTATAGGAAATGCACAGAAGTCTTCTGTAGCACCTCATCTCCATGCTTTGTATTCTTCGTTGGAGATCTGCTGTGAGGGTCCATGCTTCGCAAGCATATAGGAAGATGGAGATGACCAGAGAGCGCAGCAGTCTTACTTTGGAATGTAGACTGGTGGTTCTGTCTTTCCAAATGGGCTTCAACCTTGTCAGGGCAGCAGTTGTTTGTGCGATCCTGGAGAGGACTTCCTGTCGAGACCCATTGTCTGACACAATGGCTCCTAAATATTTGAAGCTGTGCACTGTGTTGAGGGATTGGCCTTGTACTTTGATGTCCGTGTTGATGCCATTGGTGTTGTTGGTCATCATTTTGGTCTTCTCTGCACTTATTTCCATTCCATAAGCTCTGGAGGTGGTGTCAAGCCTCTGTACAAGCTGTTCAAGTTCTTGTTCCTCTCCAGCCAATCCATCAATATCATCAGCAAAACGAAGATTGGAAATTGCTCTGCCCCCTATGCTGACTGTGCCTTCGTGATCTGCAAGAGCATCTGACATGATGCGCTCTAGGAAGATGTTGAAGAGTGTTGGAGAGAGTAGGCATCCTTGACGCACACCGATTGTTGTTCTGAACCAGTTCCCGATGACGCTGTTATGGAGGACTGCACTGGTAGCCTTGTCATACAGGCTTTTGATGACTTCTATAATTTTAGGGCTGATGTTGTACACTTTCATGGTTGCCCATAGAGCTGCATGCCAGACTCGGTCAAATGCCTTCTTGAAGTCTATGAACACATACAGCTTTCACAATACAGCTTTTGCTGTAGTTTATTTGATATTACATGAGTGTATTTGAAGCCGGAGATCAAGGTCATCTCAAGGTCAAGAGCATAGAAAGATCATTTTAATGGAACTGTTTCATGTCTTTTTCCTTGGCACTCATTTTCATGTTAAATATTGTAACAGGGCTTCTGAAAGACTTTTTTTCAACTAGCCCACGGGCTAGTTACTTAGAAAAGTTACTAGCCCGCAAGAATTTTGACTAGCCCTGCTGAAATGTAATTATTATTATTATTATTATTATTATTATTATTATTATTATTATTATTATTATTATTATTATTATTATTATTATTATTATTATTATTATTAATATTAATATTATTATTATTATTATTTTATTACACAGCACCATTTATTACAGAGACTCATAGTCATGGTTGACCACAATACCAGTATTGTCGTGGACATATCCAGCAATTTGCTATTTGAACACAACACCTTAAGGGTTGAAAAAAAAAGACAAACAAGAGAGGGAGTGAGAGATTATCAGAGAGAGAGAGAGAGAGAGAGAGAGAGAGAGAGAGAGAGAGAGAGAGAGAGAGAGAGAGAGAGAGAGAGAGAGAGAGTTTATGACTTACTGGCAAATCGAAGGAAAATCAGTGAATGGACGAGCATGTTTTGCTAAAGCATGGGCATTTCTGAACAGAATTATCAGCTTGTCCATTTCAGGCATTTGTGCCTTGTCCAACGATGTCAAGCACTTTCCTGCCTCTATAGGCCTATCTTCAACCTTCTTTTTGCTGTTAGCATCGCATGTTACACTCCACTTGTGTCCTTCTGAACTTTCATAGGACTTGATGCTCTCAAGTTTAAAATTGGTCGATCCTTCTACAAATAGTTTTTTTTCCTTCTTTCGGTTTCTGGTAGTGTCTACACGGCGTACAAAACATTTTGGAGCCATCGTAGTGGAGCCACGTTCGCTTTTTGCCTTTGTGATCAAAGTACCATTCGTCTTTAAATTCGCGCTTTCTTTCATTTTTATCATAGCATCTATCCTTTTCGAGTTTTTTCTGATGCAATTGTTTTGCTTTTTTAGCCTGTGTATCGGATTCGGCAGAAGTTGAACCAATTCTTTTTACAAATCGATCCATACTACCATAGCTAAACCGAAACTCAACTAAGCTGAGCGATCATGTAAAGCCTTCTCTGATTGGTTCATATCGATCAATATTACGCGCTACGAGCCAATCATACAGAGTATTTTTTGGCTTGCAAGTAATTCAGGAAATGAGGCACAGTAAGGGATATTTTTCTCCTCTCTTCTTCTCTTCATTATCGAATAATAATTATTAAATGAATCATCACCCATACGGTCCCTCTTCACTGATCGTTCTTGGCGAAACACACACGTTTAGAGCTGTGCAGTTTAAACGGTTCGTAATCAAGCCGATGTTTTTATTTTCATCGGGGATTGACAAACTGAAGAGAGAAAATCAATTAGCCCGCCGGGCTAGTAGACTTTGTACTTTAACTAGCCCGTGGCAATTTTAACTAGCCATTGGCGAGCGGGCTAGTGCATTTCAGAAGCCCTGTTGTAAGTAAGGAGCATGTGAGTCCTATGGAATTGACCCTTCTAGTTCTTTTTATCTTTTTTGTCCGCGGCTTACGGTATAACTTGAGTTGTCTGTTTTTTTTATCATCATCATCATCATAATCATCATCATCATCATCATCATCATCATCATCATCATCATCATCATCATCATCATCATCATCATCATCGTAGCGAGCGTTGTGGCCAAGTGGGCTAAGGCGGGACTAACTAGCCTTGTCCACAGGCCAAAAACCACTGGCGCCTGACAGGTGTGGATTCGATCCAGCATCTGGGCGTTATGTTTCTCCGAATATTATTTACTTTCGACTCGGGCAACGTCTCGGGTGCTTTCTCCGGGTACTCCGGTTTGCTCCCCCAGCAAAATTTGAAAATCACAACTAATGTTAGGTAGGTTGGGTTTGGGCGCGCCACAGGATGCGACTACGCTTTCCCCAGGGGAGGCGGCCCAGAATTTCCCTATGAAAAAAGGACAATAAGATAAAATTAAAAAAAACCCATTTAAAACATGTAAAAAAAATCATCAGCATCATCAAATGATATATAATTATAAGATTAAAGCTCATTAATGTTCAAACCAAGGAAAGACCATTAAACTGGCACACACACGCACAAAAAAGCCCATTGGCATCAGCCGTCGATCACTGTCATGCGATCAACACAATTTAGAGTGACTGGACCTGACGCAACGAGTCTGCTGTACAGAATAAAGTCCTGACGCAGGCTCCTTTGGTCATGAAGTCTCCTATACGATGTGTCCGGAGACGTTAATCTACCTACTCACTCCCTCCTTTGGTCGCAGATGGTCATAATGTGTGCATCGTGCAGTACATGCCGAGTCTTTAGGCCCCGGGCTGCTCATGCGTGAACCATCTTGCTTGCAGTCGCAATGCAGTGTGTACTGTGAAGGGTCGAAGGTGCTAGTTATTAATTTATGTGGTGTGCATCCCACGACCTTCATATGAACGCTATATAATTTATTAGAGAGAGAAAGAGGGAGGGAGTCTAATCGATTCCAGTACGACGCCATATAATACAACGCCATATAATACAACGCCATATAATACAACGCCATATAATATCCTTCTCTCCCCCCGCCCTCCCCTCTCTCTGTCTGTCTGTCTGTCTCTGTCTGTCCGTCCGGGCGTTTCCGATTAGCGCTGCGCTTAAGGAGGAGAGGGGAGGGGAGTGTGATGTAGTAGAGACTTACAGATCGAGAGAAAATCTTTAAATTAAAATAACGATTTATTTTTTAGGGATTAAGTTTGTCAGATTAATTAGAAGGTCTAATCTTCCAATCTTTTCCTTAACAAATTAACGAGAGTGAGCGAGAGAGAGAGAAGTGGGGAGAGAGAGAGAGAGAGAGGGAGAGAGAGAGAGAGAGGAGAGCGAGCGAGCAAGCAGATGGTGGGTTGTTAGGAAACATGAAGAGAAAGTAGGCGAAGGGATGGGGGAGAAAATACATGGACCGAAAGATGTGTTAGAGGAATGAGGGATCCGACACACATGGGTTGTGTTGAAGGAGTGAGGATAGGATAGGATGTAATGGATGGCGCTCGATGCCATATTACCGATGTATGATCGACCATTACGATCATCAAACCCAAACCACACCCAGAAACCTTTCAACGCCACCAGCGATATAGGCGTGATGAACGATGCTGTTGTTAGCAATAAAACTTCAATTACAATGACACGGGAGCCGTTTTTTTCTTTCTATCGTATCCTGCCGGCGTTATTGTTGTTGTGGTTGCTGTTGTTGTTGCCAGTAATGATGATGGATGATGATGGAATTATGTCTTTATCCAAAGAACACGTTACACATGGACGCGAGAGATGCACACTCCCCTCTACACTCACCCTCACACCCACCCACTCACCCACACACCCATACACCCACACACCCACGCACACACACACACAGGTGTTATGCACACGCTCTTCCACATGCACAGTCTCGCATGTCCACAAGCATCCATTATGATTCATATAAACATGTGTCTTTAACACAATGTCCTATATTGGCATGCTGAACTAAGTTGTTGGACAACTGATTGATGTTTGTGTTTTGCTCGTTGTGTTTCATGTGCTGTTCCCATCCGACCTTCTTTCTGCTCCACAGGTGAGTCTGCTATTTTGAATTCTTCATCCTTTAATTATTTATGTGGCTTGGGCAAGTTTAGCGTATGCGTGTGTGTTTGTATGTGCGCGCGTGCGCATGCGGATATAAAGTAATTATGTGCACGTGACGTGTTGATGATGATAATGACGGTGTTGCTGCAGCTGTTGAAGCTGCGACAGGTGTTATTGGAATTTTTGATCTAATGACTCAACGTTTACTGTCGTGCAAAAAGGTAACAAATAGGAAAATATGTTTTTTTCCGTCTGAGTGCACTGAGGGCACACAACGATTTGATATGTATATATTCTATATAGCAATATGTTCAGTCCGCTGGACCTAAAGCAATAACCATGTAATGTAATGTGTACAGTGCCACCACCTGTTAGCTCATATTGTTCTTCTTTCCTCCCACTCTTCTGTCTGTCTGTTTGTCTCTTTCTCTCGATCTCCCGCACCACTCGCCTCTTATCTTCACTCGTTAAAAATTGGCGTTCTCAGCTGCCACAAATTTCCCCCTCTCTCTCTCGATCTTTCCTCCCCTGCAGCGTTGGGTAAAACGTTTGTCCAAATCTAGGGTGTTAATCCCCACATCCCAATAGTCTTTTTCTTCTGCTACCACAACATTCTGGACAGAGAGAAAAGAGAGAGACAGAGACAGACAGAAACAGAGGCAGAGACAGAAACATACCATCATCCTATAAAGAGACAGACAGACAGACAGACGCACGGGCAGGCAGTTTGGCGCTTTCGCCTCCAATCTTATTTCCTTATCTCTGTCTTCTCCTCCGATTATTGTCCTTGCTCCTCCGTATTCTTCTCTTGAGCGTGCTTATGGTTCCCCCTCCCATTCCCCCTCTCCCACCCTTTTCCTTTTGCGGTCGTTGAACTGTGCGCAGTGATCACTTCTTATGCCTGTGTTAATGGCGACGTAAAGCATCTGAACTCGGACCTTGAGCTTGCGGCAGATGTAAACCTTCTCTTTTTCTCTTTTTCACAACAGCTGAAAGCACAGCAACAGTCTTCCACTGTCACTCCCCCCCTCCCCACCTTCACCCTCAGGCATGCTACTTTTCCGGGAATTCCCGGAATTCCGGGAGATTGAGAGGTGGCTTTCCGGGTGTTTGAAAAATTTCCGGGAGTATTAAAAAAATCTGTGTCGAAAAGAAAGAATTACCAGCGTTCTTATCACGGTAGGCGATATCAGCGGGATTCGTCTGCTAGACCGCCATGACAGTCAATTTTAACGATCATATCAAAGCGGCGTTGTGATTGGCTAGCTAATTTTATCTCACCAATCAGATTGCTTCTCTCTTACGTGATTCGCTGTGTTTTAGCGTAGGCGGCCAGTTGTTTCCGTTTGATTTTTGACTGTCTTCACCACGTTTTGTGCACGATTCTCAGTTTTTTTAAGTTTGATAATGTATGGAAGCGTTTTTGTTATGATAAATACTACTAATGATAGCATAGCATCAAAATGTTTCGAACCGAAATTGTGATAAGAAACACGGTAGGAGACTGGGACAAAGGTGTCAAAAACTAAACTAAATGACGGACTATAATAAAATAATGTTAACAGACATGTAGGCCTACCAGTGTCATTTCTTGTATATAGTTTAAACTAAAATGTGTGTTTTTTTTCGTCTTTGTTGATTGATTTTTCGTCTCTCAAAAAGTGCTCAAAATGTGCCAGATTGCACAGATTTTAACCTTTTTTTTTTCTTTTTTCTTGTTTAAAATTTTCCGGGGGAGCATGCCCCCCGGACCCCCTAGAGGGCTCGCCTGCTTTTCAGGCTCGCTCTCGGGGCTCTGCTAATCCTTGCAAAATTTTCCGGGAAAACTAAATTTTCAGAGTAGCATGCCTGACCCTACACACCATCTTCTCTGGACATTTTATCTTTAAGCTAACTTGGAACTGCCTCAAAAAGCATTACTAGGTTGAGAGTGAAAGAGACAGATAGAGGATATCAGAGGGGAGGAGTCGAGAAACAGAAGAAGAAAGGGGAGAATGATAATGGAAAGAAAAAGTGAAAGAAAGATAGGAAGGAAATAAAGAAAGAAAGAGTAAGAAAAGAAGAAGACGAGGAAGGAAATAAAGAAAGAAAGTAAGAAAAGAAGTAGACGATACAGATGACGAACAAAAAGTAGAGAAAGATGACAGTGATGAAGAAGAAGAAGCAGGAGGGGGAGGGAGGGGGAGAAGGAATGAGGAGGGGAGAATACATAAAAGACGAAGAATAGGTAGAAGAAAATGTCGATAATGAAGAAATAGAATAAGAACCCCCCCCCCCAAAAAAAAAAACGACGGAGGAAAATAAGAAGGAGATGAAGATGAGCTCACAGAACTGGGGCCGGGGCGGGCTATGGAGGGGGAGGGGAGGGGAAGAAGGTGGAGGGGGAGGGAAGAAGTTTCTTAGCCTCGGGGTAGACAAAACACATTTCAGCAAAATCTTCCTGGTCTGAGTGTGAAGATGTGCGAAATAAGAATTTAGACCTCTTGCGCATGTTACTGTGAACCCCGTGAAAAGTGATGCTATAGTTTAGGAATCTTAATTCTGTCAAAAAGAAAGAGAGAGGGAGAGGGGGAGGGAGGGAGAGGGAGAGGGAGGGGTAGAGGGAGGGAAGTAAAGTCAATAAAGGTTTATTCACACCCAGTCAAAAAAATACGTGCAATGTGAATTTGACCTCACCTCTAGCTGGGGTTTAGTGTAATAAAATAAAGGAACAGTCCTGTATTAGGTGTAGTGACGTTTGCATGTAAATTAAATGGCGAGAGAGAGAGAGAGAGAGAGAGAGAGAGAGAGAGAGAGAGAGAGAGAGAGAGAGAGAGAGAGAGATCTTTCCCTATTAGTCTAGGAAATCTGCGTTGTAATGTGTTGTTTTTTTGTGGGAGGGGGAGGGGGAGGGGGGGGGGGACAACCTTGCATGATAATGACTATTTTCTGTCGTTGTAATGAAACAGTTTTTCAATATTAACCGTCTTTGCACGCCTTAATGGACAGTAACGTTTACCAGCAACTTTGTCGAAGTTTTCTCAAAGGTCTGTACTGCACTTTTAGTCTGTGTTTGTCTCTCTCCCTCCCTACCCAACCCCCTCTCTCTTTCTCTCCCTCCCCACTGTCTGTTTCCCCTACTTCTTACCATCAAGGTGTGAGATCTGTGAAGCGTTTAACTCAACGATTGCTTTTACGACCAGCCAGCCCCCTAGGGTCGATGCCAGACGTGGCGGGCAAATTGAAACCAAACTTTGAAAGAAATTGAACAGTGGAAACAAAACGTTAGAGGTAATGAAACACCCCTTGAAAACAGGCAGCGCAGCTAAAAGAAATAGATTATCGTCAATTTGCCGTCGTGTCTCTCCTCTCCCTCCCTCTCCCCCCCCTCCTCACCCATCCCTCCAATCTACATGCCTGGTTATCTCTCTCTTTCTCTCTCTTTCTCTCTCTGTCTCTCTCTCTCTCTGTGTCTGTCTGTCTGTCCTTCCTTTCCTCCTTCCCCATCTCTTTCTCATTAAATCCTCAAAAATATACAGATTTCTCTCTGCGAGAGGTGGAAGAGACAATGGAGGCTGCAAGGGGTGGTGAGGGAGAGGAGGAGAAAAGGGGGGGGGGTTGTCAGGAGAGAGGATGCTGGAAATGGAAGTTCTAGATCAAGAAACAACATGACACTTCCATTTTCCGTCCAGACTAGCCTGTATTATCTTTCCCCATATACACGTACCTGAGACTAGACCAGGGCCGCTCCCTTCTTACTTTAGAGAGAGGAAGAAAGCCCTCATCTAGCCACCGCCTCGCTGTATTATTATCATCATCTTATCCGGAATGGCGTGACGAGATTTGATGAACGGATGGTGCGAGATGCAGGCAACAAGAGGTTTGCTTCCGACATTGTCACCAAATTCATGACATCTTTTATACGGCGTGCATTCCATCATTTTTGTTATGTCTTACTTCTTTAATGTCGTGCATTCCATCATTTTTGTTATGTCTTACTTCTTTAATGTCGTGCATTCCATCATTTTTGTTATGTCTTACTTCTTTAATGTCGTGCATTCCATCATTTTTGTTATGTCTTACTTCTTTAATGTCGTGCATTCCATCATTTTTGTTATGTCTTACTTCTTTAATGTCGTGCATTCCATCATTTTTGTTATGTCTTACTTCTTTAATGTCGTGCATTCCATCATTTTTGTTACGCTATGCATTATAGATCGTGATTTATGTGCAGCTCAGACAACGCCTGTTATGTCTTACTTCTTTAATGTCGTGCATTCCATCATTTTTGTTACGCTATGCATTATAGATCGTGATTTATGTGCAGCTCAGACAACGGCTGTTATGTCTTACTTCTTTAATGTCGTGCATTCCATCATTTTTGTTACGCTATGCATTATAGATCGTGATTTATGTGCAGCTCAGACAACGGCTGTTATGTCTTACTTCTTTAATGCTGTGCATCCAGTGATGTCGTTTTCATCGGCAAATCGGCCATTCACCGATACAATTCCAAAATGTCCGAAAGAGTCCTGTTCTGATCGGCCCACTGTCCTAAGGTTTTACGCCTCAGCCGGCATCCTTTTGTCCGTTTTTTGGTTGTTTATCTCATGTCTGTTTCGTTGTTATTGCTTCTGTCCATATTAATTCCTACCGGATAAATAAAGGTGTTATGAGTTATTGTTGAACATCGCGTATCGGAAGCGCCAAGCAGACGACACATGCATCAGCACAGAGAGTTAGAGTAACTCCCATTGTTGCGAACGGCATGCTTCCGGCAATAACACTTTTTGTTTTCGAAATGCCGCCGAAAAAGAAATCGAAACTTATCTGAAAACATCTGAAAACCAGGACATGCTCTTGAGAGTCCAGCTGCATCAGGGAAGCATTGTCTGTGTGGGAGAAGGCTAAACTCAGATAGGTTTAAAGTGTAAACCAAGAGGGATTGAGGGACATGACTAGTCATGTCAGGTGTCATGCCAGTACGTTTTATTATTTTTTGTTTTTGTTTTATGTGTTTGCAACCTAAGTTCACAGTTCAGTTGAAGAGTTTATTAGTCATCCATTCTAGTCATTTCATCAAGTTTTATTTTGTTTTGTTCTTAATAAATGTAAATGAAACTTTTTTTCATCAGGGTTCTGTGTGTGGTATTAGTTGCAACATTTTTGTAATTCAGAATGATGGCCAAAAGGCTTCAAAATGTCCTAGACTAGAGGTTTGTAACGGAATCGGCCAAATGGCCTATGACAAAAATTTCTAGCAACACCACTGTGCATCTCATCATTTTTGTTACGCTATGCATTATAGATCGTGATTTATGTGCAGCTCAGAGAACGGCTGTTATGTCTTACTTCTTTAATGTCGTGCATTCCATCATTTTTATTACGCTGTGCATCATAGAACTATGTTTTTACACCCAAGCACTGACAATAAACAAAACCACCAACGTTTGCGAGCGCAATGCCGACAGCTCTTCAAACGAAAGAGAAGGGAATCGTGGAGAGGTTTCTGCTCCACGCTTAATTCGAAAGCGAAACTGTCAAAGGTGTGGAAAGTGGTCCGCAAACTCAAAAATAGAAGTAACAAACAGGTGAGCCCATGCCTTACTGTGCAGGGTGACGTAATCGGAGATAAAAAATTAGTAGCTGATCTTTTGGCTTCTTCTTTTGCTGCAAATTCTTCCTCTGAAAATTATTCTGTCCCTTTTCAAACAGTTAAAACCCGTAAAGAAAAACAACAGTTAAATTTTACCTCCGATAATTCTGAAGATTACAAAATTCCGTTTTCATTAGTCGAGCTTGACGATGCAATTAACAAAAGTGCAGATTCAGCAGTTGGACCGGATGATGTACATTATCAATTTCTCAGACATTTAACGAGATACTCACGGTCTCAACTGCTGGACATCTTCAATCAGCTCTGGATCACTGGCACCTTTCCTCCCTCCTGGAGAAAGGCCATTATTGTACCCATCCCTAAACCTGGCAAAGACCATACTAACCCGACAAACTATAGACCAATAGCCTTAACGTCTTGCTTATGCAAGACGCTAGAAAGAATGGTTTATTCTCGCTTACTGTGGTATCTAGAAACAAATAATATTTTATCCAACACTCAGTGTGGCTTTCGAAGTGGTCGAAGTACTGTTGACCACCTGGTGCGACTGGAAACTTTTATCCGTAACGCGTTCGTCCAGGGTGAACATGTCGTTGCCATCATGTTTGATTTGGAAAAAGCTTATGATACCACATGGAAATATGGCATTCTTTCAGATTTACAAGAAATGGGTTTGAAGGGACATTTACCTCTGTTTCTATCCAATTTTCTAACGGACAGACTCTTTCAGGTTAAGGTTGGGGGATCTTTGTCAGATACGAGAGAACAGGAGATGGGAGTGCCTCAGGGTAGCATCTTGTCTCCCTTGCTGTTTAATATTAAAATAAATAACATTGTTCGTTCCGTTAAACGGGGAATTGACAATTCTTTGTTTGTCGACGATTTTGCATTGGTAGCCAAAGGTAAAACCTTGGCATCTGCAGAACGTCAGCTACAGTTATGTGTCAAGGCCGTTGAAGACTGGGTTTTACAAAATGGTTTTAAATTTTCTGAAGCAAAAACTGAATGTATTCACTTTTCCCAGCGCCGGGGAATTATTCAAGACCCTACTATTCTCCTCAATAAAACTCCAATAAAGGCGGTCCAACAAGTCAAATTTTTGGGTGTTATTTTTGATCAAAAGCTATCTTTCATTCCTCATCTGAAAATTTTGAAAACTAAATGTCAACAGGCCTGCAATTTGCTCAAGGTTATCAGTGGTACAGACTGGGGTGCTGACAAGAAAACTTTATTGCTGTTATATCGTTCTTTAATTAGATCCAAGTTAGACTATGGTTGCATTGTCTATGGTTCTGCTAGAAAATCTTATCTTAAGATGCTAGATCCAGTTGCCCATCAGGCACTACGCATTGCTTTGGGTGCGTTTCGCACTTCCCCTTGTGAAAGCCTTTACGTGGAAGCTAACGAACCCCCGCTGGAGCTGAGACGTACAAAATTGTCAATGAATTACTATTTAAAATTAAAAACTGATCCTATGAACCCTGCTTATGACTGTGTTTTCAACCCAGATTTTGTTCAGAAATTTGAAGCCAAACCTAAAACAATTCCTCCGTTTGGCATCAGAATGCAAGCTCATCTGGAAAAAGCAGGCATTGATGTTGCTTCCATCAACGACGATGAGCTTCGGACTGAAGCTCCCCCATGGAAATTATTTATCCCAAACATTAATTGGCAGTTGTCCGCTTTCCTTAAAAACAATACATCCGAAACCGTATATAACCAACTTTATTTAGAACAGTGTGCTTTATACCAAGGATATGAACAACTTTTTACAGACGGGTCAAAGAAAGGAGATTCAGTTGCTGCTGCGTCAGTCTCCGGGAGACACTTAGACCAGCCTTTGCAACAGCGTTTACCTGATTTTTGTTCCGTTTATACAGCTGAGCTCAAGGCAATTCATTTAGCTCTGAAACAAGTTTATCAATCCAAAAGAACCTCATTTTTAATCATGTCTGATTCCTTGTCAGCACTTCAGGCTCTTTCCACGAGAAAGATATCACACCCTTTTCTGGCAGAGATCCATCACCTCCATACACAACTTATTTCTGAGGGTAAAAAGATAGTTTTTATGTGGGTCCCTGGTCACATGGGCACCCGCGGCAATATTGCAGTAGACAGGGCGGCTAAAGATGCTCTGCATCTTGATTTCCCTCCAGAGATATTTCAGTTTGTGCCCTACTCTGACCTACGTTGTATGACTGGTTCTTATTGTAAACGACTGTGGCAGACTGACTGGTCTAACCATGTCAACAACAAATTATTTCAAATTCTTCCCGATTTGTCCACTTCTTTGCCTAACTTTGCATCCACTCGCAAAGAAGAAACAGTGTTATCTCGCCTTCATATTGGGCATACTTATGTCACCCACAGTTTCCTTTTAAAAGGAGAAGAACCACCATGGTGCTTTGCATGTGATCAATCCTTTTCCGTTCGACATTTCATGTCTGAGTGTGCTGATTTGATTGAGGAAAGGGAAACATATTTTGGTTCCATACCTTTCAAAGAGATTTTTAAAGTATGTAATGGTCAACATCTGTTTCAATTTTTACATGATGTTGGTTTGTTTTATCGCATATAAATCGTATCGACATGTTTTGTTCAGTTTGGATTTTATTGTTAGGACTGAATTTAGTGATTTGATTGAAGAAAGAGATTATATTTTTAATACATCAGTTTTAAAGAAGACTCTTAAAGAGATGTCATGTGAAAGTTTGTTTGGGTATTTAAGAGTAACAGGTTTGTTTTTTAAGATTTGAATCATTTTATAATATTTTAAGATAACGTCTCTCTGGTCCTGATTTGGCTCGGAAGAGTCCGCTGGACCTAAAGCAATAACCTTGTATTGTATTGTATTGTATTGTATTGCATCATAGATCGTGATTTATGTGCAGCTCAGAGAATGCCTGTTAGGTCTTACTTCTTTAATGTCGTGCATCCCATCATTTTTGTTATGCTAGGCATCATAGATCGTGATTTATGTGCAGCTCAGACAACGCCTGTTAGGTCTTACTTCTTTAATGTCGTGCATTCCATCATTTTTGTTATGCTAGGCATCATAGATCGTGATTTATGTGCAGCTCAGAGAACGCCTGTTAGGTCTTACTTCTTTAATGTCGTGCATTCCATCATTTTTGTTATGCTAGGCATCATAGATCGTGATTTATGTGCAGCTCAGTGAACGCCTGTTAGGTCTTACTTCTTTAATGTCGTGCATTCCATCATTTTTGTTATGCTAGGCATCATAGATCGTGATGTATGTGCAGCTCAGAGAACGCCTGTTAGGTCTTACTTCTTTAATGTCGTGCATTCCATCATTTTTGTTATGCTAGGCATCATAGATCGTGATTTATGTGCAGCTCAGACAACGCCTGTTAGGTCTTACTTCTTTAATGTCGTGCATCCCATCATGTTTGTTATGCTAGGCATCATAGATCGTTGTTTAAGTGCAGCTGAGTCAGAGAACGCTTGTTATGCATGTCGTACATTGTGGATTTACGCCTTGCACCCACTGATAGCTTTATGTCCTGTGCATAATAGTTTGTAAAGTAGGTGTAACTCCGAAAACAGTCTTTAATGCCGTAAATCGTGCTTTTATTTATTCACTCGCTATCCAGAGGGTCGGTATGCAGTGATCTGTGTGTAACGCGGATGCCAGACGCGCCCCAACCTATGATACATGTTATGAATAATGCTTTGACTGTCTGATACAAACCACAAACGGCCGAAAGGGTGTAAACAACATCATTGATTCTGTCTGACTTCCTTCTTCTTCTTCTTCTTCTTCTTCTTCTTCTTCTTCTTCTTCTTCTTCTTCTTCTTCTTCTTCTTCTTCTTCTTCTTCTTCTTCTCCTCCTCCTTCTCCTTCTCCTCCTTCTTCTGCTGCTCCTCCTCCTACTTCTGCAATGAAGAGATGAGCATTCACAGTGACTGAGAAGTGGTGGATTGTTTTACTTGATTGGATTATAGAACCATGTAGTTCGTGGCAGATTATTGATGGAGCTAGCGAGGACTGAATTGCTAACCTGACCCTCAACCAACATACCTGTTCATGACCCATGTGTGCGTGTATATGTGTGTGTTTGTGAGTGTTTGCGTGTGTGTGCGCGCGTGCGCACAATGTCAGATGCATTTTATGAAAGAAGCGATGAAGCGAGAGGTCTGCGGCAGCCGAATGCCCTGTTCCGCTTGATTGGTTGTGTTACGTTGAAACGCACACGATAGTTCGTGTGTGACGCGATAGATCTGAACGTTTTATTTTGCAAAGCATGCAATAATAGAGTGTATTTACTTTTGATTTGATTTTGCGTTGTTGTTAGAAGAATGTTTGTATAAGTTGATAATTTTAGTTGATATTATTTGAGAATTTTCTACAGTTGGTTGTTTACTATCGATCGAAGCATGTGGATAATTAATAGTGGTAACTATAGACGCTTCCATCCTAAATATGGTTGTATGACATGATACAGTGATGACGAAGTTAATTCTGATTGGTTATAATTGTGTCTTGCCCGAACGTTCTTAATTTCTCTGGAGTAGAGAGAGATTATATAAGTGCCGCACTGTTTCAAAATAGAATGTGTTGAAAGTAGAGGATGGTAAAGGCCAGGTTGGTAGTTGAGAATTGTAGAGTGGAAAAAGCGATTGAGCGATTGTATGCAGTTTGTTGATGTATGTTGAGTAAAGTTGGAAAATTTCATACCACGACTCCAGCCTTGTTGATGATTGAACGGGTTGCGTGGATAAACGAATCTGAGTTACACCTATCAGGATTTAAGCATCGGGGCTGAATCGACTGTCACGCCAGGGAGGAATAAAGGATTCTGACCACTCAGAGATAGTTAGATTTTATTTTCTGATTTCGTTGTTTATATTGATTTTCCTTCTTTCAGTCAGACAATATTTACGTTACACAACAATACATTACATCACCCATAACTCTACATACATATTTCATGCAACATCACATATTCCATCACTCATAACTCTACATACGTATTTCATGCAACATCATATATACATAATTAATGCGAAAGTCATGCATCCACAAAAGTTTTTCAATTTAGAATGTTTATACTAGTTGATGCCTCTCTTCCTTGCACTGACGACGATCACTGTTTTTCTCTTTGTACGAAAATGAAAGTTTCACGTCGATCGTCGTCTGCTATATCTATCATAATCGCTTCCCTACCTTGATTGTTGATCATATTGTTTCTTGGTTTACACTAACTTGTCATCTCCACTTGCGCACTGTCGTCTCTGTCCTAGTCCTCACACTTTAGTCCTGTATCGTCTGTTGATTTCACCTCTCACTCTCGAAACAGTCCATCTCTAGCATCCTCCATATTCCGTACTCGATGCGGAAGAACCCAGAAAAAAAAAAACATCTGTTGAACATAATAAATAAAACCTTCCATCAGTAAGCGTCGTCTCGTTGCTAAGCTATTTCCGCCGGAAATCGATGTTCGAATCCATGGTAACGATAGCGGTCTCCGTAGATTGACGATCATCTCCGAATGCTTCCGAATTCGAATAAACGATAAAACTCAACAAATGGCATGCACCCGTATAACGATAATATATTTTCAACATAGCAACCATTCGTTCATGCGATCCAATCATACTCAAATCACTTGGCTCGACGAAACGTTCTACGATCACCAGACCCGCCCCTTGCGCCCGATTATCAGTTCGGTCCCGATCTGCCGACGCGCGCACGATTGTCAATGATTTCCGTACTGAGCCATTTCGCGAATTTATCTCATCTTTACAAATAAATAATCCTACCTACCCAAATGATGTGTGATATGAATTTAGACTATTCGTGCCACTGTGTCCAGATGCCCTTGTCGGTAACTGCCACAATCACAATGGTCACTGGTCGTCACTTCCCCCAGTAGACACGGTTTTCTCCATACTCCTCAGCTATGAGAGAGCTGCACATGAACTCTTCTCATAACTTAGATATCTCTCCTCCGAAATATCTTTCCGCAGGCACCCTGCTGCTGAGTATGTTCCTCCAAGCCGCTGTCCACTCCCGAGATCAAAAATCTCCTCACGTTGTCTCAACGCTTTTGTTTACCACCCTTCTGCTCATGCGCGACCCACGTCAATTTTCAGACTTCACGACATGCGCTCATATCGTCACTTGATGACGCATACTCCATATCTTATTTCCGTCTGCATTGATTAGTAGGCCTACGTCGAGAGAATGCATAATGAAATGTGACATCGACTACTGATAGAAGAAAAACCAAACGAGTGTAACAGGTTGTTTGTAAAGGGCGCCCCGAAGTACTTTGTCGGACTCTTTAGTCCACGTCATGCGCAGATCACCGACCTCCTTCACACACTACAGAGAGAAAGAGGGAGAAGTGTGATGGAAGGAAGTGAAGGAGAAGAAAGGGACAGAGGTGGGGTAGTAAGGCTTTGAGCTGTTTCAGTACAAAGGGGCGTTGGAGATGGGTGTGAGATAACGAGGGAAGCAGAGAGCGAGAGAAGGAGAGGGAGGGAGCAGGAGGAGGTGGAGGAGGAGAAGAAGAAGTTGTCGAAGTAAAAGAAGAAGACATCCAGGAAAGAAGAAAGGGAAATCGTATCAATGCATATTAGTACGGTTGGGTTGGATACCACCTGCATGCTGTTTTCATTTGTTTTATATGTGGATGGCAGCGGTCATATGCCAGCGTCAGGCCCCACCCAACACAATGAAGGGTCAATGCCCGGTTAACCCTAATGCTTGACCTTTTTTTTCTTAGTTCCCGGCGAATTTTAATGAAGTCAGCCATGCTAGATTTCTAGATCTCCAGAGGCTAAAAGTAAGATAACCTAACTACTATTAGTCAATCTAGTTTAACACAAGTATAATCGAAATATCCCTATGGGAGAGGTTACCAGCAATCCACAACAATTTTCAATCAATGCATAAGAAACAATTATCTTACATCAAAAAATACATACATGTGCATACAACAATCAATTCAATCATGCAAAATTCAAAAAAATCAAGAAAAATGTTTTTTCCCAATGCCACTGAGTCAACTCTTGGATTTTTTACTAGACCACTGGTAAGTATCCTAAGTAAGATAATGTTTTCTATTCGTTATTGTAACTAAAGGGGTTATATCAAGAACTGGATGTCTGCATGCGTGAGTAATCTGCGTGTCCTCCCGTCTCACACTTCCTAACTCTCAAGAATTCTTTTGTTGTCACACCCCCTTCTATTACTAGAAAATAAACCAACACAAATTTACATAAGTACAATCAAGTCAACCAATAATCGGAAAAACATACATACAAGTAGTTTTTTTTGTACTCACGTACTTCGTAGAGATAATCCGTGAATTATACACCATTCACAAAACACACACATAAAGTTCCAGTCACCGTCGAGAGAGAGAGTTACCCACAAGAGTCTCACGGAGGTTAGGATTCGTTGTGTCTTTTTTTTTTCGTTTTTTTAAAATCCTCTGTCTCCATTTATATACTTCCTTCCGTTCCTCTCGATTTCTCCTTGTCCTTATCTTTTATCTGTCCTAGGCTTTCTCCCCTCTTCACCGTCCCCTTCTTCTTCTTCGTTAGTCTTCCTCGGCCGCCGCTGTTGCTGCTGCTGCTGCTGTGGCCGCTGCTGCTGTTGCTGCTGCTGCTGCTGCTGTTACTGCTGCCGCTGTTGCTGCTGCTGTTGTTGTGGCAGCTGCTGTCGTTGCGGTTGCTGTTGTTGCTACTGCTGCTGTTGTGGCAGCTGCCGCTGTTGCTGCTGTTGCTACTGCTGCTGTTGTGGCAGCTGCTGTCGTTGCGGTTGCTGTTGTTACTACTGCTGCTGTTGTGGCAATTGCTGTCGTTGCGGTTGTTGTTGTTGTTGCTGTGGCGTTTGCTGCTCCCGCTTCTTTCTTCTTCTTCTTCTTCTTCTTCTTGAAGCTTCGTCTTCCTCTTCTTCTTCTTCCTTCCTCTTCTCCTTCTTCTTCTTCTTCTTCTTCTTCTTCTTCTTCTTCTTCTTCTTCTTCTTCTTCTTCTTGAAGCTTCTTCTTCTTCTTCTTCTTCTTCTTCTTCTTCTTCTTCTTCTTCTTCTTCTTCTTCTTCTTCTTCTTCTTCTTCTTCTTCTTCTTCTTCTTCTTCTTCTCCTTCTCTTCTTTCTTCTTCTTCCTTCTTCTTCTTCTTCTTCTTCTTCTTCTTCTTCTTCTTCTTCTTCTTCTTCTTCTGTCTCGAGGCTCCCAGCCGGAAACTTCTGTAAACACACACAAGTTTACCCCACTAAATTTCTTGATACATAGACTTTCTCTGAATTACCACACATACCTCTCTCTTCTCTGTGACGGGACCAGACCAGCAATATAATTCAATTCTCAACGATATCGAATACAGTTCACACATACGCACATTGCAAAACTAATTATAACAACTGATTATTACATCTTGACACCGATTAATTTCATTCAAAAATAAATATAATGCTATACACTGCAATTTGAAAGTCTCAACTTCAAATCAAATAATAATCCAACTTCAATTCGTCAACCACAAATATACAACGATCCACCATCTTCATCACCTCCCTATTCCCATCCTTCATACTAATATCAAAAATTATTTATTATTAATTCTATTCCACACAAGTAGAATATAGTCATTGAAAAATACTATTATGTTTATAATACAATATTTCAATGATAAACCAATATATACCTGCCGACACAGCTGCCAGAAGTTCAAACAACCACTCTGTGGTACAGTCAAGAAGAGAATGACTATTTCTGAATGTACATTGGTTAGCCGTCACATGACTAGCTCAACCAATCAGAATTTAGTTATCAATAAAAAATATTATAATTACTATCTTCTCACAGGAAGAGACTACAATACAAAAAGTCATCGGACCGAAATATTATAAAACCGGTCCATGACAGTTATTATCTTTGGTTACTTAAGATATAGATACTAAAATTTATTATCCCGGACGAGCCCCCCTATGTGATGATATTCTGGGGAAGATACGTTTAGCTTACTAGGGGGTAAGACTTATTGATAAAGGGGCGTTAGGCTACCACTATCGATCGTTCTTTTACCAGAATTCCAGAGCGATGTGAGAGACTGATCACGGTGCTTGGTCACATAAAATTTATATTTGTTCTTGGGCTTTTTAGTATCATTTGGCTCAATTTGAGAAACGCTTATTACTAATCAAAAGACTATGTTATTATGTCTCAAGAGAAGAAAACTAAGAGATACACAACAATACAAATAGAATGACACCAGTCATATGTATGTGTTTTCAACTTTTATATAGGCAACAAAACATTTCTGCATTCAGCTGTAAATTAATAATATAGTTCGATGTGCTGGTTATTTCATTCAGCAGGTCTTCTTCATCCTATGCCAAGCGAGTCTAAGATTGTTCAAGTGGTTGACAATTTTCTCGAGGTTTAGAGCTCAGTTTGCATTTGTGGGAGACAGCTGCACTGCTGTTGAGTGTGCTTGAGTCCTTGTTCTTCTCAGGGAGTCTTGACCCTCAGGTTGATCTGGTGAGTAGGGTGAGTCTTGTAGCTACGAGGTTCGGACGTGGAGAGGTAGAATCTAGGTTCTCCTTCTGTACCACTGGAGCAAGTGTCATGCGTTTGTCCCCACAAACCGCCCCAGAGCTGAACTGTAAAAGTCAGAACTCTGGCTACAATATTCTCGTCAGATATGAGTGTGCGGTCTCCTCTGCAAAGTGTCCAAAGCATCAGACACCTGCAGGGTTCCCATATGCACACTTCGATCCGAATCTTAAGGCTAAGATACATTACTCCACATGCACAATGTGTCAGAAACAACAATCGGTTTCTGTAACTATATATATATCATGAACATATTAATACAGGGCAATCAATATATATATATATATATATATATATATATATATATATATATATATATATATATATATATATATATATATATATATATATAAACATACACATATCAAAACTACTAGTGTTAACTTACTTCTAGACTCTGGGATTCGTGAAACCGTCTTTTAGTCTCTAGCACTCTCTCGATGAGGTGGAGATAGGCGGGCACTGCAGTTTGTTCTTTGGTTTGACCCTCGCAGCTTCGTAGTTCGTATTCGACTGACGAGCTAAGATTCTGGGGCTCAAGGATTCTATGCAGGGGTTCCCCGGTCTTCTGACCAATCATTTAACTCTCGTTTTAGTTGATCTCGAATACACGGGATTATTCGTTTTTATTTGAATATTTCCCTCACCTGCCCTATTTATGAGACACGTATAATTATCCTGGAATTGAAGTGTCAGAGGTAGAGTGTAGGATAGTTTCAATAGAGATATGAGTCTCGGAAGCTACTTAGTGCTGTAGGAGACCCTTAAGCTTATCAGTTTGGCTAAAGTAAGCAAACTAATCTTCGTTCGCAAAGTCTGCATGATTGTATTTGGAGTGTCTGAGCTCTTCAAGCTGTCTGAAGGAAGTTAATTTAACATGTTTGGGCTTCTTTTTAGATAACTCGTGAATTAACAGTCAAGTTTCATTCGATGATATCTAATTTGCGCTAAGCTAATTTACTACATTTTGTCGATAATATTTTTGCTGTTACCCATACAATACATATACATATTACCCATACAATAAAGGCCCGCTTCATCAACCTCAAGACCTCTCACCAGTGGATGGAGCGAGTAGGCATCGTCAGGTCTCCACTACGCTAAACAACAAGTATCCTCATACAGCTTATCTGAAGATTAGCGGCCCGCTCTCTCAAGATTTTTCACCAGTGGCTAGAGCGAGTTATAAGGATCGTCAAGAGTCGGCTGCGCTGTAATGTGTCGACCTAGAGCAACACGGTCTCTATATATTTCCCCAAGGACTACTTCAGCCCTGAAAACCGCTGTTTGTAGCTTTGATGTACTAGGGCTGAACTTCTTAACGTCTGGCCTGTCAGATAAAGAAACTTATGCTGTTGGTCTTCTTCATCATCTTAGCCGTCGCCTTCGTCCTCTTCATGGTCGTCGTTGCGGTCGTCGTCAGCATTAACATCATCTTTATCATCGTCGTGATCCTTAAAATCGTCGTCAGCGTCATCATCATCATATTCTTTTAGTAGAAGGAGTTTGAACTATAGTCTACCCGTTTGAGTTTTTGGCGAATTTCTTCTTCTTCTTCTTCTTCTTCTTCTTCTTCTTCTTCTTCTTCTTCTTCTTCTTCTTCTTCTTCTTCTTCTTCTTCTCCTCCTCCTTGACCTCTTTCTTCAACATGTCGCCTGAGGCTTGTAGTAGCTCGATTGGAGACGTCCAACAAACAGTGCCCCGGTGGGATTAACCTTTGGTAGCTACAGTGTGCTGGTGTATTATTTATGGTAAAACAAAACCTTTCATTAAATTGACAGATACCTAGAGATGCCGAAATATGGCGGCCTACTAGCGCCAAAACCTGATAATTACAATTATCATGTGATAATTACAAATATCATGGGATAATTACAATTTTCAAGAGATAATTACAATTATCATTGAAAAATTACAAATATGTTCGTGTGATTATGTCTTATTTTCAGTTTTGGCTCTATCAATCCGCCTGGAAATGCGCCAAAACTGAAATTTGTAATTATCACATAATAATTAAAATTTTCACTTGATAATTATAATTTTCCCGTGATTATGCTTAATTCTGGTGAGGCAGCTTACTAGCGTCAAAACCTGCAAAACTTACATGTATCAGTGATAATTGTAATTAACACGTGTTCTGTGTAATTCACAGAGATACCGGTAATTCACATTTTTAATTATTAATTTTCATTTTTGGCCACGCTTTACTAGTGCTAAAACCCCAGGCGTGCTGGGAACAGTGCCGCTACCGCGCATGCGCATCGCGTATGCTCATCTTGATATTTATAATTTTCAGTGATAATTGTAATTATCGCTTGATAATTGTAATTATCTCATGATATTAGTAATTATCAGGTTTTGGCGCTAGGAAAGCATGGCAAATACTGATAATTTTTAATTAACACTGCGGATTACCGGTTTCTCTGTAATTTACACAGAACACGTAATAATTTCAATTATCTCGTGATAATGGTCACTCTCGGTTTTGGCGCTAGAGGGCCGTCATACCGAAAAGGAACTTTTAAAACTCTACGGGAGGAAGGGGGGGGGGGTGGGTGGGTGAAGGAGGTAGGATGGTCGAAGTGGGCGCTTTGACCGGCTTGAGTTAAATCCTGTATCGGCAAGCACCTTGAGCAGTTCTTGAGCTGGAAAAGCGCTGTCTATGAGAATAATATAATTATGAATCTTCTACTACTATTTGAGGTGCTTTAAATTTGATATAATGTTCCTATACGCCAGGGTTACAATTATAATTATATACATACAGTAAATGTAAATAGTATAATCTGTTGTGTGACCTCTCAATCAAGCGAGAAATAGATAGTACGAGACAGTCGCATAGCTGATAATATTACGTAGGGCCTGTCGGGACATAAATAACATTGTCGGGGAATTGATTATTGCAGGACCTCTAACGAATCTGATTATGCTGAGCTGCAAGACCGATTCTGTAGGGTCTAATAATTAAGTTACATTCAGCCGACATCCACGGCAACATCTTGTGGTAGCGTGGTCCTGATTCGGTTCTTTGTAGTCCGCTGGACCCTATAAGCATTGAATATCTATCTTTCTATTTTGTGGTATAGTAGCAGGTAGACTGCATTCATTATAAGAGTATCCAAGAACGGGGTCGTAGACTTCATTATACACCGTCTTGAGGCGGCTTGACCTTTTACAGTGTTGGAGTGAGCTCTGACGGCACATACAGGGTGTCTGAGACGACATGAGCCCTAGGAAGCTTTGTACAAAGGAGGGAGGGAGCAGACCTAACTTGGAGTTGGTTTGTCTGTGCTACGCTGTGTTCTGAGATAGTGCATTAACAGTAAGGAGCGGCCGAAGGGATCGCTGGCGGTAAAAGTGTGGTCCAAAGCTAGTACGGGTTCTGTTTCACACACCCAACCCCTCATCCATTCCCTTCTTAAGGACTCATGAGCTAAGTCGTCTTGTTCATGTTCTTCTGGCGATTGGTTATCCACCGTCTGCCATGGTGGCTGTAGACGTTGAACTTCAATGTTAATTCCTTTGTTGTTGTTGTTGGTGGTGGTGGTGTTCTTCTTCTTCTTCTTCTTCTTCTTCTTCTTCTTCTTCTTCTTCTTCTTCTTCTTCTTCTTCTTCTTCTTCTTCTTCTTCTTCTTCTTCTTCTTCTTCTTCTTCTTCTTCTTCTTCTTCTTCGTCTTCTTCTTCTTCTTCTTCTCCTTGACTTAGGTGGTGTATCGGCCAGCGTCTTTAGAGCAGCTCTTGAGCTGGAAAAGCGCTATATAAGAACGATAAAATAACTTCTGCTGTCTCTTTTCTGTTTCTCTTCTTGCTCCTCCTCCTCGTCTTCTTTTTCTTCTTTCCTCAGGGAATCCATTTGTACGGACATCTCTATGTTATATTTTTTTCTCCCAAATTAAATCCTGGAGTTCCCGAGTTCTTTTTTTTTTTCGATTGCAAAGAACTTCAGTAATTCCCTGTCAGCCGACTCTGCTCTCTAATGAGGAATGGCCTTTGGTTTGATCTGGAGTTTATTTCTGTGGTAAGAATTCATCTAACCTCCCGCAGTTTTGTGCCAATAAACACCACATGTAGTAGTACTCAAAGGTGAATCAACAGATCACAAGATCAGAGTAAAAAGCCGACGGTGATTCCCTTCTGTAATCAGAAATGGCGAATCGACTTTGTAAGGAGGAACTATCTTTGTAGGATCTCCTTTAAACCTCCAAAGACTTACGCGTGCCAGGAGCACCTCCAGTCAGTACCAAGAGCTTTCATTAGCCGTTTAATTTTCTAAGAGATCAGCATCATGAGACGAATGTTAGCTAGGACTTGAATCTGGGTGAAGATCTGAATACAGCCCGCCACTGATGGTCTGAGTTCAAAACTTGCAAGCTGGTTTTATCTACCAGTACACAGTAACAATTCAACTAACCTCCCAAGTCTTTTGTTTGTAGCAGTAAATAACTGACACTTGTGGCCTTTCGGTTGTATGAGGGAGGGAGGGAGAGATGTTACAGGGAATTATTTTTCTCAGGGTCAGCTTTGCGAGGGCTTTGGCCATGTAACAAGTACCAAAGAAGTTATTTTAGATTGTGAAAATTCGACTCTCTTGAGTTTGTAAAGTCGTGGAAACAGAATTGTAGTCTGTAATCAACAACGACACGTTGGCTTTATAATAATTATGGAGCTGATGAGTAAATATCATATCGCCATATGAAGAAAAAGCGCCTTGATCAGCTCTTTGAGCATGCAAGTCTTCCTCTCTCTCCAATAAGAGCGATTCATAATAAAAGACATTACATTAAATTTGGTTAATTAGTAAGAACTTGTACATTTCCTCCCCAAAGTAATGGCTTAGTACCTGAGCAATGCTTTTGTTCCGAAGATTTGAGTTTAGTAAAAGCCTTGTTCTGCAGACCGTCATCTGAAATCGGGAATGATAGATTTGCTGGAGTGACTGTGGCGGAGTGACTGTGGCGGGTGACTGTGGCGGATTCAAGGATACAGCGTAGCTAAGACTCGCCGATTACATTCTGACAAGTACTAGTGGACCGGCGTACGTAACGTTAGCCTCGGCCAGTCTCGGGCACTCAGTGTGGTGTTTAGGCTTGGGATCCAAGGCAAACAAACTGTCTTTGCCTGATGACCCCAGGGTAATTTCCTGGGATGTTGATATATGCTTGGTACTCGAGAAGAGAGATTGATTTATAACATGGAAAGAGGATGCTAGGTTGGCCTGCAGGTTTTGCCTGTCTTCGGGAAATAGCGAGCCGCTTTGCTTCATTGCTCTACACATATTTGGAGTGTGCAAAGTGGGACCGTGTCATGCTGTAGGTCGAAGAAGGAATTTGGGTGAGGATGGTGTGGTCCGGAGGTTAGTGCCATCATGAGGCATGGATAGCGGAGTCTATCAGAAGGCAATCTCCGGCCCTCGGTCTGCAGGCCATGTAGTCCTAAATGGCGCCATTAGCTGCCTCACAACGCTGCCGCAGATCGGTAATGGTTAGTCATCGATATATTTCCTCCCGGCCTTGCACTGCTGATTGACTCATAGGGAATGTGAAGCTGTCTAGTTGGCCCTAATTGATGATGATTGATTGATTGATGATGATGATGATGATGATGATGATGATGATGATGATGATGATGATGATGATAATGATGATGATGATGATGATGATGATGATGATGATGCACCGCTGGTTGCATGAGTATAATATTGTCTTGTTGTCGATAAACCATGATGATAACGACGACTACAATAATGATGATGATGATGATGATGATGATGATGATGATGATGATGATGATGATGATGATGATGAGGTTGTTGTTACACCGCTGATTGTTTTCGTAATAGAAAACTTGTTTTGTTGTCGATAATCAAAGATGATGATGATGATGATGATGATGATGATGATGAGTAAGTGGGGGAGGAGGAGAGAGGGATCATGATGATGATTAGATGAAAAAGAAAATGAAGGGTAGATATAGGGATATTTGGATCCGAGACCCACCTTGCAGGTTGTGCTGTACAAAATCCTTACACAACTAATGTTAGATAGGTTGAGGTGGGCACGCCACAGACTGCGTCTACGTCTTCCCCAGGGGAGGCGGCCCAGAATTTTCCGATAAAAAAGGGGTGAAGTGTCAAAAGTCAAGAAAAAAAAATCAAATCCCTAACAGTAATAAAACTTGGTATGCTATTGCCGTTGTGAGGACTTTGGCAGGGAGGTTTTGCCAGTAAGAAGATCATCAGATGATCAATATGACATTACAGGGCTGAGATTTAGCAAGCCAGGCTAAGGAGCCAGCTGGGCTCCTAACCTGGGAAGTTGAAGTTGCCAAAATATTTCTCAGGTTGCCAGACCCCTTGATTGAAAGCACGGTCATTTTTTTTAAACTGTATAACTATTGCAGCTAATAAACAAGATAAATTTCAACAACAACACTGTTTCATTTTTTTAAAACAAGCACTGTATAATTTATTCATCATCGACATCCTCCTCCTCAATGTTCCAAAACTTGAAGGAGCTTGGGTGTGCCTTCTTCAGCTGTTTTTTTTCTTCTTCGGACTTTATTATTTTTTTTGCTGGAGGCTCCGAGACACCGCTTAAAAAGCGCCACATCGTTCGAGATTGACAAAAGACTGAGAATGGGGAATATCGAAAGTACGGCAAGTCTCGCGTGACTCATCAAGGAAGTCAGAGACTCGTTCCGATACACGCAAGGAAGCAAGAAGGCTAGGATCTCGCAGGGCAGTAGCGTTTCGCGGCGAGGGAAAGAAGAAAGTCTCGCGAGAAAAGGCTATTTTTACTTCGCAAATCCCTCGCTTTGCTAGCGTTACCTAACTTCCTAGCATGCATCGGAACGGGTCTCCGGTGCTGACTGCAGAAGCGGTTGGCGCGTGTTTTGTTTTACATTGCAAGTCAAAAGTCCGTGTACAGGTACAGAATCTCTACCACTGGCGGTATTTTCAAGTCGCCAGCCGGGCGAATGGTACCCCAAATCGAGCTCGCCACACACTATTTTTAGGGGCCATTGGCGAGTTGGCGAACGTTAAAGCTCAGCCCTGACATTAAGAAGCTGCTGCCCCGCACAACTGTCTTCACAGAACCCAGATCGAATAAAACCAGCATTGCGCCTATTATTATTATTGTAGTAGTAGTAATAGTAGTAGTAGTTAGTAGTAGTAGTAGTAGTAGTAGTAGTAGTAGTAGTAGTAGTAGTAGTAGTAGTAGTAGTAGTAGTAGTAGTAGTAGTTCTTCTTCTTCTTCTTCTTCTTCTTCTTCTTCTTCTTCTTCTCTCCACCTCCTCCTCTTCCTGCTTGTTCTTCTTCTTCTCTCTCTGAAAATTGTAAAAGATAAGGTAATGGGGGTGATGATGGTGGTGGTGGTGGTGGTGGTGGATGAGAACGTCATTATTGTTAATAGCACAAAGGGGAAGGAGGCATTAAGGAAAAGTGTACATTAAAACACAACATGGCAAAGATGCAAAGTCAGCCCTAGTTTTTTTTTTTTTTTTTTTTACATTCTCCATTTTAGTGTTATGCTTTCACTCCGACAATTGCTCTGTTTCCACTGCGCGTAGTAAGACAGAAGGAAACCGATATAAAAGAGGGAGAGAAACAGGCGGAAAGAAGGAAGGGTGAGACAGAGAGAGAGAGAGAGAGAGAGAGAGAGAGAGAGAGAGAGAGAGAGAGAGAGAGAGAGAGAGAGAGAGAGAGAGAGAGAGAGAGAGAGAGAGAGAGAGAGAGAGAGAGAGAGAGAGAAACAAAGAAACAAAGGAGGGAGGGAGGGAGTTAATCTCTCGCGGAGTGTGGCAATGGCGGGTGTATGACTGTTACGAAATCGCTGCCTGTTCTTAATCTGTTATAATCTTTGGTCTTAAGTGTGGAATTTCCATAAGTATCAGCCTTCTTTTTAACTCCTCTTCCCCATTTCTTTTAAAATAAATAAGATAATAAATAAAAGAGAGAACAAACATTGTGAAAAATTACGAAACGCAATCTTTTATAATCTTCCAAAACTACCTTTCGTCTGCCTTCCTTTTGGGAATCGCTGAAATATGCTGTTTAAAATGTGTGTTTGTGTGTATGCGCGCGCATATGTATTTTGAAAGCTTAAAGATGCTTTGTGCTCTGCATTTTATTGTGAAAGTTCCCTAATGCTAAATAGTTATAATGACCTTTCGTCCCTTTGGCCAAATTCCCCTGAGTACGCCATTTCTGTGCTTTTGCTTTTAGTTTGAATATTGCTCTCGTCTCTAAATGTGAACGTGAAGTGCCAGAGCGGCCGGCCTATTACCCTGTGAGGTTGGCCGTTCTCGTAGCAGCAATCAACCGCTTATTTCTGAAAATTATTTGACGGAATTTTGAGTAATTTTTACAAACTTAAAAAAAAACAAAACACAATCTTGCACCATAACGATTTATTTAATGGAAGTTTATTTGTAATTTCACAAAATTACGTGCCATTTCTTCTGTAAAAGGTTTTGCGATTGTTGTTGTTGTTGGTGCATGCTCTTCCCTTCTGTGTTCGGAAGAGTTGGGGTTTTCGAGCATACTAAGCACTATGATTTCCTGTCCGGGGGAAAGCAGAAGCACTGCACTGCAGCCGTTAGACAGCGCCAACCGGGACATGGGAGAACAGAATTCACCCATCCCATCCTCGATTTACGGATAGAAATTACGAAAGGGGAAAAGTATGTAATTAAGTAATAAAAGCTTGGTGATGTGTGGCGCCAAATTACCCTTGTACATGTATTTGAAATTTAAAATGTTAGATAGACTGCATCCAAGGTCTTTATTGAAGGGAGGCAGGAAACAGGCGTATTCGGGCACAACCCTCGGTGACCTGAAAAGTATTTTACATTTGAAAGGTTAGATACGAGACCATTATTGAAGGGAGGCAGGAAACAGAAGTACCTAGAGACAGCCCTCTGTGACCTGAAAGATATTTCAAATTTGAAATGTTAGGTAGGCTGCATCCGAGATCATTATTGAAGGGAGGCAGGAAACAGGAGTACCCGGAGAAAGGCTGCCTCCGAGGCCATTATTGAAGGGAGGCAGGAAACAGGAGTACCCGGAGAAAGGCTGCCTCCGAGGCCATTATTGAAGGGAGGCAGGAAACAGGAGTACCCGGAGAAAGGCTGCATCCGAGGCCATTATTGAAGGGAGGCAGGAAACAGGAGTACCCGGAGAAACGCCTCGGTGACCTGAAAGGTCTCGTACCTAGATCACTTAAGTCCGACCAAAGCGGGAATCGAAGCCGCGTCTTTCGGCATAGGAAACTCGGCGACTAACCAAACTTCGCCACAAGCGCAGCATTACGTGGCCTGATATTCCACTGCCCCTGGGACAGTCTCTCTCTCTCTCTCTCTCTCTCTCTCTCTCTCTCTCTCTCTCTCTCTCTCTCTCTCTCTCTCTCTCTCTCTCTCTCTCTCTCTCTCTCTCTCCCTCTCTCTCTCTCTCTCTCTCTCTCTCTCTCTCTCTCTCTCTCTCTCTCTCTCTCTCTCTCTCTCTCTAAGGGAAGAGGGGAGGACCCACAGAAAGTTTACATCCAAAGCAATCTTGGTCTGACAGCAGCACCACAGAGAGGATGTCCTGGCTTAGAACCTTTGCACGCCCCACATCCCCCGGTTGGGGAGGAGGGCAATAAAAGTTTGGATAACAACGCGGATGGGGCTAGTGGGAAGGTGGATATCGAATGGATTTGGGTGGTGATAGTGGTGGTGAGCGGAGTCACCATTCTATCATCAGCAAGGAATTGGGGATGAAGTTCAAAAACTGTAAGAAGAAAGAGCGAGAGACAGGATATGACGCCAGGTTGGACAAGCAAAATGTCCTTCCTGCTACATTTCCCTTTTGATTTACACAACTCAATTTGTTACGAGGAATGTTGCAGTCTATTGGAAGAGTTGGTCTCAAACATAGACTGCTTGACTGTGAGGGTTGTTGTTGTTGTTGTTGTTGTTGTTTGTTGTTGTTGTTGTTCTTCTTCTTCTTCTTCTTCTTCTTCTTCTTCTTTTTCTTCGTCTTCTTCTTTTTGTGAGATGGTTCTTATTCTTCTTTCTCTACTCCTCCTCCTCTTCTTGTAATTTGAATACGAACACTTTATTATCTACCAATTCCATCTTTCCTTCTTCTTGGTTTTACCGTTATAGTTGTTTCAGCAGATCTTTTATACGGATCAGGTTGTGGTCCTGATTCTGCTCTTTGCAGTCCGTTGGACTCGATAAACAATGACTATCTTTCTTCTTCCTCCGCTTTCCTCCTCCCTCCCTTCCTTCCTTCTTCTTCTTCTCCTCTCTCAATCCCTCCTCCTCCTCCTCCTCCAACCTGTTGGGGTAAGGGTGAAGTTGGGGAGCGAAAACTTGAGAGAGGGACCCGGGCATGCGGGGTGACAATGATGACACGAAGAAGTCTGGACTGAGACGATTAGGTGCCCGTCGGTTCTGCCCTGTCTCATCCCTCTTCACCACTTCCCAACTGCTGACTCAGCTTGATCACCCTCCCTTCTTCTCCATTCTCCTCTTCACCTACTCTCTCTCTCTCCCTCTCTCTCTCTCTCCCTCCCTCTCTCTCTCTCTCTCTCTCTCTCTCTCTCTCTCTCTCTCTCTCATCCTTGGACCCATAGACCAAACTTGGTTTGTTCTATCGACGCCTTTTTCCATCAGTCTCCATGTCTTTTTGTCCCTGGGGTTGGTTGATGGACTTGCAAGGGTTAGCGTTCTGCCTGATAGTGAAACAGTGTGCTGTGTCGTTGACGGAGCTCTGAAGGCAATCCGCTGAAACTTGTGACCGGGGAGATTGAATTAACGTTAGAACCACTTACTACTGGTGCTGTATTAGCAGTAGAACCACTTAATGCTGGTGCTACATTAGCAGTAGAACCATTTATTACTGATGTTGTATTAGCAGTAGAATCACTTATTGTCGGTACTGTATTGGCGGTAGAACCATTTTCTACTGCTGACAATCAGCTATCACCCATGTAGAGCGACTTGTCTTGACAATCTTAGTTCATCTGGCAGCGAGAGAGCGCCTCGGATGCCTTGAGTTAGATCTTGTATCGAGCCAGCGCCTTGAGCAGCTCTTGAGCTGGAAAACCGCTCTATGAGAACATATAAAAACGATCAAATAATGATTTCTGTGCTTAACATCTGTTTTACCTAAGTATCATTGAACGATATTGTGTTTATATGAAGAAAGAGTTAATGAGGTCTGTTTCCTAGACCACGAGCAACTCGTTGGGCTCCTAAGTGGTGCTATATACATTAGATTTAGCTGTTACCCTGTATACTATGTGAGAAAGAGCGATGAGTATATTACGTGCCTGGCCGGTTGAAACCCAGATCTAATTTGTACGGTACCGTAGCGCTCTTCTTAATACTTCACTTAATGGCTGGTACTCCAATCCCCCAACACCCCTCCCCTCTCTCCAGATTACGCCCATCTCTCTCTCCCTCTCTCCCCCTCCATCCCGCAAACTGGCTGCTTTCATTTGTGTGAAAATGGTATATTTACCTTATTTATTTAATCGTTCGTATTTATTTCATTGAATGGTACTTATATAGCGCTTTTCCAGCTTAATAGCTAGCTAAAGGCGCTGGGCGACACAGGATCTAACTCGAGCTTGTGGAGGCGCCCACTAGCTGCCTTGGACGCCTCGTCTGACTTGTGCACGCCAGGCTGGAGGTCACGAAGTAATCTCTTTCCAGTTCTGAGTTGCTGTAAGTGGTCTATATGTTTGGTGTGAAAGGCGATACACGCCTGGAGTCTGTGAGTGGTTTGGGGGGAGGGAGGGGTAACGGCATTGTTGCCGCTTTATCGATTAGTTGCCAAAGCTTTGTGTCAACTTTCACATCGTTTCACCAAACTATCCATCTCCACGCACGCCGACTGGCGCCGTGCCAGCGTCATCGGGTGCTCTGAGCATACTACCAGCATGGAATTGTGCACTGTACAAGTCCTTGTCGTCATTGTTATCATCATCATCATAATCATCATCATCACCGTCATCGTCAGCATCATCATCATCATAGTCGTCATCATCGTCATTGTGGTCGTCGTCATTGTCGTCATCATTATCTGACCTTGCCACTGCACCATAACATGTTTTCATTTGAAAAGAACGTTTCCGTGTCAATGCCTTGCAGAGGCTATATGTGGGAGAGAAAGAGAAAGAGAGAGAGAGAGAGAGAGAGAGAGAGAGAGAGAGAGAGAGAGAGAGAGAGAGAGAGAGATATGCTGAGGCAAGGGTGTGGTGTGGTTTTGTGTTGTGCGGGGTAAGTGTTTTTGCTAGAGGAATTGGAAGGCAGCGGAGCGTGGCCAGATGAAGGACCCCAACGGTTTCCACATCTTTGAGACCAGCAAAGAATAATCGACCGTGGCTGTCTTCTTGCTTTCACGTTGGTGGTCATAGGTTAACGTCACAGCCATCAAACGCCTTGATCGGATTATTTGATAATGATCCATTTATTGATTGTTTGAGAAGTTGATGGATTGTTCGATTAAGGGATTATTGATCCAGCCACCCCACCCTCACTCTCCTCCTTCCGTACAATTGAAGAAGCTTAGAGAGATTGACTCTAAATTTAATTATATATGACACGCACTTGTCAGTGCAAGTGACCGCTCGTTAAACCAGTGTGCTTAATTAACTGACATTTTTTCACCAGCTGTCAAGTACAAACTGACAATCAACTGGCATCTAAACTGTCAAGTCAGTGACAGTGTCGACATCAGCGAGAGAGAGAGAGAGAGAGAGAGAGAGAGAGAGAGAGAGAGAGAGAGAGAGAGAGAGAGAGAGAGAGAGGAGGGAGAGAGGGAGCATTTTACGAGAGAGGGAGGGGGGAGTGAGAGTGAGGGAGATGGAACATGTTTAAACGGCTTTGCCGATGTTTGTCCCTCTCTATCTGTGTTGACCCAGCGCCGTTCAACTTTGACCTTTCGTATCACCTCATCCGCTTCCTGGATGCAGGCAGGGTTAACACTGGACGATCTCTAAACGAGACGTCGCAGTCACAGTCACCTGCACCCTTTGCGATAGGCTGACAGTCCCAAGTTGACTGTTTTGTTTTGACTCACATGCATAGTAATGCAAGTCTGTCGCCATTAGTTTTTATTATGTACACTGACAGCTGTAGAAGCACTGCTGAAAATATTTTCCTGATAAAATTTTCCGATGACTCAGCTTTGTTGTCTTTATTTCAAGGACCAGGCGGAGATCATGATTTTGCCCTCACTGACTTCGTGGAGTGGTGCGAGGAGAACTTTTTGGAAATGAATGCCACTAAAACAAAAGAGATGATTTTTGACTTTAGGAGAGTCAAAGAGGTGGTCCAGCCAAGTGTTATTCATAATGAAGATGTCGAGATTGTTGACATATATAAGTATTTGGGCACAGTTTTTGACAGCAAGCTTAAATGGGATGTGAACACACAGTGTATTGTCAAACGGGGCCTACAGAGATTGTACCTTCTCCGGAAACTGAAGTCTTTCTCTGTGGATTCTAAGATTCTCAGCCCGTTTTATCAATCTTTCATTGAGAGCTTGCTGACTTTTTCGTTTGTTTGTTGGTTCCACAGTCTGACTGTGAGGGATAGGAATAGCTTGTCCAGCATTTGTCAATGCCTGTTCAAAGATCATCTGTGTCGGGTAGAGAGACCTGGGTTCTTTCTGCGATCGGCAAATCGTCAAGAAGGCGAACGGAATTATTTGTAGATCAGAGCATGTTCTGGCGGGCGAATTCTCAGCGCTACCATCCGGGCGCCGTTTTGTCTTACCGGCCTGTAAGGGTAATCGCCGCTCCCACGGTTTTATTCCTTGCGCAATTCGACTGCTAAACTTGATGAGATCATCTCCCCTTTAACATCTTCCCCGCCCCCCTAACGCACTAAAAAAATAAAATTAAACGGTCGACGCTGGCCCGATTCAGGGATTGATTGATTGTTTATGATCGACTGATTGATTTGATGATTGTTTGATGATATTCTTACCTTATTTTCTTACCTTCATGTTTTTTTTATTTAACTGTCGGCGGTGAGTGTTCGTGGTGTGTGCGTGTGTGTGCGTGTGTTTGTGTGTGTGGTGTGTGTTTGGTTTATGTTTGTATGGTAGGACTTGTGCTTATGAAATCGTGTGACAATGTGATACCTGGTTTTACATTTCACTGTTTTTAAACTTCTTCTTTATTATTTTTATTCATTTATTATTATTATTTTTAAAATAATAATAATAATAATAATAATAATAATAATAATAATAATAATAATAATAATAATAATAATAATAACAATTATTATTATTATTATTATTATTATTATTATTATTATTATTATTATTATTTATTTTTTTTAAAAATTATTATTAGTATTAGTATTAGTATTAATATAATATGAGCTGCTTCTAAATCTTGTAAGTGCCCAATGTGGATAAATAAAGTTGTATTAAAATGACTTGAAGTCTTATGTATTCACTTCGGACCGCGGAGGGAGAAAAGAGGGGGGAATGGGAAAGGGGGATCCAGATTTCTTCTTGCATGTAGCCATATCTTATTATGAACATTAATGGCATATATGGTTTAATGACATTTGCTTTATATTGATTACAATAGACGATGAGGTTTCGATAACACAGTATTTTTGTATTTTCTTCATGTCGTCGTGTCACAGTTAGGGGGGGGGGGGTCCAGATTTCTTCTTGCATGTAGTCATGTCTTATTATGAACATTAATGGCATATATGGTTTAAGAATGATTAGAATAGACCACGAGGTCTCGCTAACACAATATTTTTGTCTTTTTCTCATGTCGTCGTGTCACAGTCATCTCTAACCCTGTCCGCTACCTACATGAGCTGTGTTGGCGGAGCAGTTTAGGTGCTATGTTTGCCCGAATCAGACTTTGACATGGTGTCAGAGGGTCGACCCTCAGAATACACTTCCATATAGTCTTTTGGCTTAGTGGGTATCACGCAGATAGCTGCACCACCTCCCTCGGAATCTCCACTCACAGTTGTGCCGTTTTGTCCATATTGCTGCTTGAGACTGCTACTTGGCGCGAGCCAGTTAAGTTCCAGTCCTTCTAGTCATTCCCAATTTCTTCTTCTTCTTCTTCTTCTTCTTCTTCTTCTTCTTCTTCTTCTTCTTCTTCTTCTTCTTCTTCTTCTTCTTCACAGGACCGAAGAAAAACTACAACCAAAATGTACATATTTTCGACCTAAACCAATCAGAAAGCATACTAAAAATCTCTAAGCCAATCAGGACGCTTGATACTAACAGTCAAATGACTAACCTATCCAGGACCGAAGAAACCAACAGCTCATTGCGTCTGGTCACCATTTCTCTCATGTCGGCCTAACCCAATCAGAGAATGCATACTAAACCTCGTTAAGCCAATCACAACGCACGAAACAGACATACCTGTCAAGGGAGAAAGCTAGTCGGGACACATCTTATAACACCCATTCAACATTTTTCGCGGTGTGGTATTTTTGCTTCTCTAGTTCCGATGATGGGAAACATGAAACCAAACTATGTTGTGATCGTGCAGAATCGCGAGTGTTCTTTTCATCTTTTCCTCCCTCACTCTCTGGCTCTTTATGCACTGTTTTATGCTAGGTTTCTTTTCTCGTCCATTTGGCACTGAAAAGCAGCACGCCCTTTGTTCCAAAAGATGTCATTGGCCGAAGAAGAAAGTAGGGTTTTACTGGCTTGATTCCACATCATCAGTCTACTTCAGAATTAGCCACAATTGCAGTGGAATATAGATGTAAGATTGTGCTCTGTATGTTGACTAACTGTATCTTTTTGTCTGGCTGCCTACCTCTATCTCGTATCTTTCTGTCTTGTCACTCTTTCTGTCACTCTAACTCTCTCTCTCTCTCATTCTCTCTTTCTCTCTCTCAAGGGGTAACTTTTAATGGAACTTGTATTGAGTTGACTATTTGGAAAAGTATGTCTTAGAGAGGCCCAGCTTAAGACACACATGTTTCGCAAATGTTACTCCCTACTAAACTAGTCATTTTCAAGAGCGCTCTGTAGACTATTTACGTGTGTCCCAGTTGATGTACTGTCGTTTGTTCTGTGTGTGCTCTTTTAGATTTTTTTTTTCGCCCCATGAACTTTGTTGGAAATGTGCGCAATATAAATTCCATTATTATTATTATTATTATTATTATTATTATTATTATTATTATTATTATTATTATTATTATTATTATTATTATTATTATTATTATTATTATTATTATTATTATTATTATTATTATTATTTATGATGATGATGATGATGATGATGATGATGATGATGATGATGATGATGATGATGATGATCTTTGCTAATACTACTGCTGCTGAAGATGGTGTTTGATCATCTTTACTTCATCTTCGCCTTCAATGTATCGCCGGGGCTCAGCGCTACTGTGACGGTGGGTCTATTGTTGCTGGGCTCTGCACAATGGAATGCTATTACCCACTCGTCTTTCGTCTGCGGGGATTGGCTAGTTTAATCACCCTTTGACTAATCTTAATACATTTATATGTTGAGCTCGGTCTGTGTGCGGATAGAGTTATATAGATAGGGAGAAAATGGTAAAAGATTCACTGACACATTAGCTCTTGCACGGCTATGAAACATAGGTTGTCCAACCACTTGTTAACAGTAAATATCACACATTTATCTCCTCTACTCTATACATAATTCTCTAACCACTCTATTAACTTAAATGTCCAAATTAACTTCGAATAGTTCGTTCCTTGATGGGTCTATGTTGCTACTGTTCTTGATATTTGCTACTGTCCATCATTGGGCTAGTTGTTCTGGTTGGCCTGATGTTGGTTTCAGGAGAGTGGACTACCGCACAGTCCTTCTAGATCAGTGTTAGTGCGTTTCTTCTTGCACTTAGCTGATTCGTTGAGGTGTGGTGATTGTGCCTCCTCTTTGGTTGTTGACCTTTAGGCTATCGGAGTTCAGTGCTCGATGTTCCCCTGCAGGCCGAATGTCAGAGTTGACTCTTAGTGGTCTATTTCCTGCCTCGGACCAACAAGCCTGCTCGTCTTTTTGACAATGTCAGCCTGTGGCTATACTGTGATGAATGAATTTCACCTGTCACCTGCTTAGTCTTCAGCTAGAGAGATCTTTCAGCGTGAGTCCTACTTGTGTGAAGTTCAGACAAAGTATGACTACCTAGCTTTGTGGTCAGTCAAAGCCCGCGAAAATCTCGTGAGACCTGAGCGCCTCCTAACGGGGGTGGTTATACGTCAGTAGGATGAGGTCACTGCCTACCTTATCTAGCGTTAGCTTACACATGCTTAGCACAGGCCTGACTTGTGTCGTCTCCTAGGCAGCGACTTTAATTTACAAAGGCTACAGCAGGCTGAACTATTTAAGGCGTGAAGCCGAAGTGCAGGGTCTAAATAGCCTATTGTGACAGCGACTTTGACAGCGACGTGGTTGACAATGCTGTAGTCATAATGCCGCCCAAAGTTTGTATTAAGCCACAAACACGGCACAACCCGCAACAAAACCCCACACAACGGACAACAAAGCGAGCCACAAATAATTACACCAATGAACAAAACTGTGGGAGTTCAGTCAAAGGACATAACTGAGAAGGGGACCCCAAATTCTGCCAGGAAGACAAAGGAAAAGGGACATAACTGCGTGAATCCTGGACGACCAATTTGTAAAAAAAATTTTAGCGTGCGGAAAAAGACAAAAGGAAACTAAGTTGCCAAGGGAGATAATTAAGTGTGGCTAGATTTAGGCCAACAGACCAAAAAAGGGACTAACTTGCCATGGGAGTCCGAGAAGAAAAAAGACAAAATGGAAAGTGACTGGCAAATGGAAATTGTTTTCCAGAATAATGACAGAGAACAAGAAGAAGAAGAAGCTCGGTGAAAGCTACCTGACAAGATTGCGATGGATGTTATTATGTGTAATAACTTCCCGCATAGAATGCAAGAAAAGGCGAAATCAAAATGAAAAGCTAGGGGGTGGGAGGGGGGGGGGACTTTTGCGATGTTTCCTGCTGTGGATTTCTGGGTAGCTTGTGGCATGCTCTCCTGTTGGATTAAGAAACTCTTCGCCAAATAGAATGATTATTCTAAAATATGTGACTGGTATCAGCGAAAAGGATGAAATGAAACAGGGGGGCTTAGACCTTCCGCTTTGGTTGATCAGATGTTCACACTTTGGCACATCATAAATGTCACTGACCCCACCCCTTCTCCCGTCCCATCGTCCCATTTGTTTAGAGAGCTTTAGGAAAGCACAGAAACTTGGTTCGTAGTTCTTTTTCGTAGGAAAATCCCCAGTCTACGCCATAACTTTTGCGCCTCTGAAAGGTCACGACCTCCACATTTGCATTAAGCAGAAAACTTCGCTGAGTGAAAATGCGGAATTTTCATCATTTTGACGAATCTTGATTCTCATGTAAGTTTCTGGTATTTTTTGTGTGTGCATATATCGGGTCAATTGTTATAATCGTAAGTTTGAATAAATGATTTGACTGTATTCTCTCACCATTTGTTGTTGTTCATTCATTAAAATAGGTACTTTGCTCCGGAAAAAAGGGTGCTGTTCTTGGGCTGCTTTTGCTTTCAGTAATGGCGGAGGAGTTTATGGTTCCGATTGAGATTTTCAGCATAAGTTTTGCATTATGTCTAGGTTTCAAGTGTCTCCTATGGGCATGGTAAAGATGTAAAAATCACTTTTCTGGTGTATGAATCTGCACGAACTGCCCTTGGTTTAGATGAACTCTATACCCTAGGTTCGTAGGCCTAAACGGGCTAGTTAGTAGGCTAGCGTAGGCAATGAACACAAGCTATAGAAACTCGCTAATTGGTGTTTTGTTGTTGTTTTATTTTTTAAAAAGGAGAAGAAAAAATTACCAATGCTCGATCCTAAACTTCAACTGAACATTCGTTGGGAAAAGCCCACGATGAACCAAATCTAAAGACTCGTGCGTTTTCGAGCAAAAAATTTCCGCGAATTAGTAGTTACCATGGCATGTACCTCCCCTGGATAAGGACGAACAAAATTTCGTCTGCAACTAAAGGCGCTGCCGCCTCAGTACCGCAGGCACCCAAAAAGGTTCGTAAGGATTTCCAGATTGCATAACCGGAAACGAAAGGGATCATTACGAACCAAGTTTTGCTGGTCGCTCTGAACTTCTCTAATCTTTCTTCACCTTTTCTGACTTTGGTTCCTTTCTTCTTTAATTCGTTCTTTTTTTCGGTCCTTGCTTCTTTCTTTCTTTCTTTCTTTTTTACTTTCTTTCTGTCTTTTTTCTTTCTTTCTTTACTTTCTTACTTTCTTTCTTCCTTCCTTCCTTCCTTTCTTTCTTTCTTTCTTTCTTTCTTTCTTTCTTTCTTTCTTTCTTTCTTCCTTCCTTCCTTCCTTTCTTTCTTTCTTTCTTTCTTTCTTTCTTTCTTTCTTTCTTTCTTTCTTCCTTTCTTCCTTCCTTCCTTTCTTTCTTTCTTTCTTTCTTTCTTTCTTTCTTTCTTTCTTTCTTCCTTCCTTCCTTCCTTCCTTCCTTTCTTCCTTTCTTCCTTTCTTTCTTCTTTCTTTCTTTCTTTCTTTTTTTCTTTCTTTCTTTATTTGTTTCTTTTTCTTTCTATTTTTTATTTCGTAATTCCTTTCTTTCTTCAATTCTCCCTTTTCTTTCGTACATTTAAAAAAAATCATTCTTTCTTTCTTTTTTTCTGTTTTTTTTTCTTTATTTTTACTTTTTACTTTTTTTTCTTTCTTTTTGTTATTTTGCTTTCTTAAAAAAAAATTCTTCTTTTTTTCCTCCATTTTTTTTCTTTTATTCATTATTGTTTCCACTCCTTTCTTCTTTCAGTCTTTTTTTTTCTTTCTTTCGCGGTGTTGTCTTAATGTTTGTATTTTTTTGTTTTTATTCTCCTCTGCCTGTCCTCATTTCATCGCCCAATCATCTAGATGTGCAGCGATGTTGAAAATCGCCTTTTCTCGCGCCTTGACGACAGTTTAAAGAAGAAAAAAAAATGTCCCCTTCTCTTTTATTTTTTTTTTTTGCCACTGGAAAATGTCATCAAGTTCTTCAAGCATTTCGCCTTTTCCTGTCCAATTTCCTGGATTTGGGAGGGATGGAGGGAGGAAGGGAGAGACTGAGAGAGACAGAGAGACAAAGACAGAGACAGTTTAGTTAGTTCACAAACTAAGAACTCCGAGAAAAATATTAAATAGACTTGTTCTGAAATGCGGTCATCACCAGTTTAAGGAACTGTAGATTGGCGCTTGAGATTGATATTTTAAAATAACTATACTGCGATTGATATATTTGTCATGCCTTTTGACAATAGATGTAGACGGACCCAAGTTCCGCCTCAGCGTCGCTCATGCCTCATCGGCCCTACAGTCTGCGGGACTAATGATTATGATGATGATGGCGATGATGATGACGATGACGACGACGATGATGATGATGATGATGATGATGATGATGATGATGATGATGATGATGATTTCTTGTTGTTTGTGCGCTTGTTGTTTGTGGGGTCTTTTGTAACCTTTAATGAAGTGTTTTGACCTCTGGCCCTGTGAAAGTTCAAGCGGATTTCATTATTAGCGACACGTTGTGTGCGGTTCGTCAAGCTGGGTTTTTTTGTATGCAACCTCCTTACATGTCATTGCCTGGTTCTCTTCTTGGTGGTCGTTGGCCTGTAACACTTACTTTCAAAGACGCCCTGCGTGCTTAACTCTCTAATGGTTTAATTAGGAAAGGGAGGGTGCGTGTTGGGCTTAAGGGGCTAGCGTGGAGAGAGAGAGAGAGAGAGTGTGTGTGTGTGTTTGTCTGTCTGTGTGCGAGTACAGATATGCTTTCTAAAGTAGATATGCGTGCTGAATTGTTTAATGAGTGTCTGTAAGTGTAAGTGGATGAGTGTGTGTGTTTGTGGGATGGGGTGGGGGTGGGTGGGGGGGGTTGTGATGGTTAGGATGATGTGTGTATTTAGGTTTGTGTGTATTTCGTGTGTGTGTGTGTGTGTGTGTGTGTGTGTGTGAGAGGGAGTTCAGACCTACTTTCAAAAGAAGGCATGCGTGCCTAATTTTCTAATGACCTAATATTAAATGGGAGATGCGTGCGTGAGTACGTGCTAAAAGTCACTAATGACCTAATAATCATTTGGATGTGTGTGTGTGTGTGTATGTGTGTGCGCGCGTGGCATGCGTGTCTGTTTGTGGACCTAGGTATGTGTGTGTGTGTATGTTTGTTTGAAGGGTGCACGAGACAGCGTGTGTGAGCGTGCGTTTGTACACATGTACGCGTGCGTACCCATGAATGTACGCATTATGCTTATTGTACGTCTCGTACGCGTGTAGGAAGGTGAACTTGGGACTATTAACAAGTTAGGTCAGCGTAGCGGGATTGACAACCGTTTTAGCGTCCGCTTTTCTTCATTTGGATGTCGATGCGTCTTCTGTGCAGTTGACTGCACGTGGCTTTGTCCGTTCTTTTGTTTAATTTCCATTGCTCTCCTTTACAAAACGGTACATTCAGTGTTATAAATGGAAACTGCCTGGTCATCGTGATTACAGATGCAGTTGTTTATTTCTATTTTGGCGGATGTGGGCTTTTGTCATAGCGAATTAGAGTTCATCAAAGTTAGCTGACCGTTTTATCAATACCATACATTAGTGGCGACGTTTTGTGGGTGTTTGTAAAAGCGCTGTTCTTCGTTACTTCCACCATGCTCAAGGAGCGTGAGTTGTTGCTGAGTTGTAGTGGGGAGTATATATATGTTCTACATTATGACCAGGCCTCTCCAAGCGCATGAAGGTGATAGTTGTGAGATGTAGTGGAGTGTGGCTAATTCATTATTCGCTAATTGGGAATGTGTGAAAAGGACTGCCTTCGTCTGGTTTTTTGGTGTGTTCATGCCCTCCTTGGCAAACTGGATGGATCCGACCGAAAAGGGTATATACTGTCACTGTTGGGTTTCTTTGCATTGAGAGAATTTAGAATATTAGATATCTATTTTATATTATAATGAGGTATTTCAGCTCTGTCAAGTAGTCTTCTTCTAGTCATTTACCCTGTAACTACCAACGGTTCTAGTACTGGAAATTGCTTGACTGTCAGCCAAATTCACACACGCACACACACACGCAAGCCGCACCCCCCCCCCCCCACACACACACGCGCGCAGAGACGCAGACACACTCCGTCTATCCCCCGCTCTCTCTCCTCTCTCTCGCTTTCTCTCACCCTCCCTTTCTCCCTGTCACAACTCCCCCATCAACACCTATATTTTTTTCCATCCACAACTGATCCAGGTCAAGTACAATTAGTGTTAATATACTTATGTAGGCAGTAATAACAGTTTGTAAGCTGAAGGTCTATGATCTTTCCTTGATGTTTATTGGGGCGGGGGACTAGAAGCATTCAAACTCTCCAATCACACACACTACTTCTAGTTTTACGTACCGCGAGATAAGGTTTATGACCGCAGACAATTGTTACTGTCTGGCTTAATTAAGGGGTGGAATTTGGTGGACTCGTAAGGCGATTATTGTGTAAATCAGTTTAGAACACGCCTAATAATAATAATAATAATAATAATAATAATAATAATAATAATAATAATAATAATAATAATAATAATAATAATATTTATATAGCGTTTTTCCCAATGAACAATATTATATCAGTTCAAAGCGCTGAGTTGGCCTGTGTCCAATCATCTTTTTGTAATAAGCAGTGGTGTTTATGGGTAGAATTTAAGAAATAAGAACATCACTTTGTTGGTAAAGGTACTTGCAAGCCCTCATTACATTACATTACATAATTGTTGCTTTAGGTCCAGCGGACTCTTCCGAGCCAAATCAAGACCGGACAACCCCCAATCCTCATAAAAGATCTGCTGAAACAACCCTAGTGGGAAAACTGAATGCCCTCCACCAGCCAGTCACTTTACAATAAAGACATCCCACGCAGGGGACGCTGAGGCTGCACTCTAATTTATCGAACCCCCGTTTACAAAAACAAAATAGAATACAAACACCATCAGAAATTATCAACAAAACACATACATATAAAATGCCTACATTGCTAAATAATAACATCATAGGAAGCCCCAGTGACCACCTGGCAGAAAGCGTCCAATATTCCCTAGCTGATCCAACAGACCTCATACACAAACAAGGAGTCTTGTCCCGGAAGAGTTTTCAAGAAAAAAAGGTAGGTGACTGGTCTAGCGAAGAAGAAGATAGTATAGCAGATTGATAGAACAGAGCAGGACTGAGAAAGAGCAAATGAGAAAGACAGCGACAGTGGGAATTTAAAGCACTAAATTTCCAGAAAGTGGGGATACTATTTATAGTGAAACCCCCGGCACCCCAACGGGGGTTTGCAAGCCCTCAGACGATGCGCCCGTAGCCTGCAAGTGGGCGCCTCGGGCCTTTCCAGTTACTTCCCTTGAGCAGTTCTTGAGCTGAAAAAGCACTATAGAAGAACGATTAAAATAAAAACGGTGAAGTAAAATCCCTTTTACCATGTAAAATGGGCCTATTATCAATGTTCAGGTAACCTGCTTAATATAGAAAAATCCGTGTTATTATCGGATTAATAAATTATTATTAGTATTATTATTATTATTATTATTATTATTATTATTATTGGTTGTAACGGTCAACCCTTGCTGCGTTGTTGCAGGAAAGGGCGCAGGAAAGACAAGGACTCGCCGACTCCCCCCATCAACGAGGAACAGAAGCAATATCTGCAGGAGAACTGCCTCCGGCAGCGGGTAATTGACACAGATTTCTACAAACTAGTGCAAATACCTCATGACGTCGACCTCAACGAATGGCTAGCCACGCACAGTAAGTACACTTCACTGATTGATCGAATTATTTAATGGGTAGACTCAGACAGGATAGATGGATGGATGGATGGATAATTTGATATATGACGGTACACCACATTATTTCTTGAAAGAGATAATAAAGTTGTCTTATCTTATCTTATCTTAAGCTAGCGATACACGGTAAGACTAGATCTTATGATATCCGCGTATGCCGCTACAGATAAAATGTCTTTGCTGATACACGGTATGTATGAGTCATAAGCCTGTCGGTAAAGGCCAGTTTGTAGGTCGCGGTTTTTCATTGACCTTCACCTCGGAGTTCAATCAAATAGCTGTTTTGATTGGCTGTCTGACCTCCACTGTCGTATCGCGCCGTGAAAAAATAGAACATGCTCTATCGATAAGACTTGACGACAATTCCTACCGATCCGGGAATTTCCGTAGTCATATGCGGGTATCATAAGATCTAGTCTTACCGTGTACCGCCGCCTTTATGGTATTGCCAGTGACCTCATTCCTGACATTCATTCCTTATCTTATTTTATTCTGGTCCTGATTTGGCTCGGAAGAGTCCGCTGGACCTAAAGCAATAACCTTGTATTGTATTGTATCTTATTTTATCTTATCTTATCCTATCCTCATCTTCGTTCTCTTGCTGCTTCTTCTTCTTGCCCGCCCCTGTCCGCC